>OX369287.1:4526471-4965539 GCA_947284805.1 Coleophora flavipennella | reverse complement strand
CCCCAACTAGCAAAATTTGCTCTTACAAGTATCTTAAGAGCACTTTTTTTTACCCTTATATCACACTTACAAAGGTCTATAAGTCTGGATTTGGGCGCACTTAGTAAGAGTATTTGCTCTTACAGTTGCTTTATTATAGACTTAGCAAGTGCATTTTTAACCTTACAATCATCTTGCTAATGCGATTGCAAGGATTAACACTTACAATAGACTTATACTGGCATACTGTAAGGTTAAAAAGCCTTTGGGTGGTCTTCTTAATGCCGTTCTAAGTGTAGTTACTCTTAAATTCCTCTCTGTGATCTCATTGTAAGTGTATTATCACAACTTGTTGAAGACGCAAAAAAAGATCGTGCAAGTGGATTAAAAAAAACTAAAAAACGTAAAGTTTATTTTCGTATATGTTGAGTGTACTATTAAATAACTCATATAATTAATATATGCTTGATATTATTTATTTATAGCCAATCTTGATATTATAATGCTGAACAATCTGGCAGAGAAGATGGCCGTGATAGATTTACCAGTAAATAACAATATTTTCACGGGCCCTTTCCAAAATGAGAGTAGAATATTATAAATATACTTAATTATTTGTGAAGTTGAATATGATTTAATGAATCTATCTCGGAACGTAAATAGGCATTTCTCAGTTTCTAATAAGTTAATCGTAAGTGTAATATGTCTTATTTAACACTCGTTAAGTCAATTATAAGTGTTTGATCTTCTTATACACTACTTGAGACAATCTTTCTGTGGCCATGTTTATAATTTATAGGGTTCCTTAGTTGGGAAACAAAATATTTATTATTCAGTGACATAATTATATGAGTATGCCCAGAATGTTGAAAATTAAAATTAAAATGTCCAGTACCCAATGCAGTAATTTGTATTTCTTGTCTAGTTGTTTGAAGAAGTGTGCGAGCATCCTTAGGTAAAATATTTTGAAATCTATTGTTCAATATTACAGAAAGTTCATTATATGCTGCATGCGATAAATTAAATTTCATGGCCCAAATTTTAATTTCTTCTCGCAACTGTAGATTTTTTTCATATTCCATTTTCTCCTCGTCTGATTCACTTACGCTTTCAGGCATTTCACTTAAAGAATCTGTTTGTTCCAAATTTTCAGTACTGCTTTCGCTCTTCGGTTGTACGGAACCATCATGCGAACTGCTAGTTCCAACTTCACCAGATCCAGTCAAAACTTGTAAGGACTCCAGTGGCTTTTGTGCTAACTCACAGTATTTTTTATTTACTTTTCGTCGATATGCTCCACTTCTTTTGAAACGCTTCCATTTATTTAAATCCATTTTCTTAAAATGATTTCAGCAACTCAATATTTGAGGTTATGTTAAATACTTAAAAGAGATGTCTTATGGCTCCTGTAAGATAACATGATCTTACAAAAGCCTTAAAACATACAGATTGGACTCAAAGATGATTGCTTTTACAACAGTTATAACAATGCTTTACTAAGAGTAAAAGCCTTATGACACACTTAAGAAGATGCTACTAAGAAGGAATACACTTCTAAGATGCTTTACTAAGTGTAAATATTGATGAAGACCAATTAACCTTATACGATGCTCTTGTAAGGCTTCATCCTTACAAATGACTTATAAAGATTTCTTACAGACGTCTATAAGAGGGCTTAGTAAGTTTGATTGCTCTTGAGTGCGAATTGTCTTTCAACATGCCTTTGTAAGATAAGTCCTCTTAGTCAGGATAGATATAAGTCTTTTATAAGGTCTTATTCTTATAAAAGATTGTTTATAAAGCCATTTTGCTAGTTGGGCTAGTCTCGACCAGGACGGTTATTCTATCTTACCAAGTGACAATTGATATGGCTTCAAATAAATAATGTTTACTTTAATTTAAAACTGTAAAAACAAAGTTTGGACAAACCTTTTCGTTTCTTAGGTTTAAGTTGGTCAGGTTTTGCCGCCTCGGACGGCATGGGCCCTATCCAACCGTCGTCGTCTTCGTTGGTCTGTACGGGGCCTTCCTCGGCAGCAGGCCTCTTCTCGGCCGACATTTCCATAGCAATTTTGATTTATAAAAATAAGTAAACCCAGTACAGCAGTCTCAAGTCAACACTTCCAAAACACTTCGTCAGAAAGAAATTGAAAGAATCATAGACCAAATAGTATAGAAATTAATACGAAACTTATATAGTAGATCTGTGAAAAACGTAGTTTATTATATTCTCTTTGGATCTGTGTACGAAAAGTAATTTGTTATATTCGCTTTGTTAATACCACAGATCTACTAATTCAATAGATTAAACACAAATTAAAATAAAACTGCGACGATATTGCTGTGTGCTTACGCAAACTAACCCTCCATATGAGAAAAGGAGATGACTCTATTCTTGTCAGTATGCCGATTTCATGCCCCGTACAGCCCTAAATGTCAAACTCTGGCCACCAGGGATGTGCCGTACAGATTTAATCGATATCGAAAGAACCCAAAAGCTGGCAGTTACCATAATTTAGCTATGGGCATGTTTTATCCTTACTATTCCTTACTTATTATTTATTATATCAGCTCATATACGTCCCCACCGATGGGCTCGAGCCTACCCTGAATCAGGGCGATTAGGCCTTAGTCGACCACGCGGGCCCAGTGTGGGTTGGTCGACTTCACACACAACGTTCGAGTTTCTTCGCAGGCCTGTGCAGGTTTCCTCAAGATGTTTTTGAAAAACTCATTGGTACTATTCCTTACTATCCTTAATATATATATCGACGCTTGAAAGGCAAACCTTACTAACCGACAGTATGGATCAAATTGAGTTTGATATATCAATCGAATCACCAAAAAAAATCGCGTCGATCGGTCTGGGTCTCATAGCGCTGCGATGAGTTTTGTTGTCGCTTAAGAAGTATGTGAATCCTTAGTATTCGGAAAATTTCGGCTCCCTAAGCGACAAAAAAATATGCATTTTACTTGTGTCGGCGGGTTAGACAAGTTGACTTAGTAACTTTTACGGATAGTTATTGGTTCCTCAATCGGTTTAGTGTTAACCATTAACTTAGATAAATTTTCTTCATTAATAATTATGAGTACGAAACAGTTAGGTATTTTTACCTGAATTAGACTATTCCATCAAAGTTACTTAGCATGTTTTATACCAACATTAAAAAGATAAAAGTGTTAACTTATGCATTTGTTCCTTACACTGTGTTTCGTTCTATTAGTATTTAGTTATTAATGCTTGTTAGAAAATCAGCGTAACAATGAACTTAGTCAACTTTACATAGTAATTAAATATTGATTTGCTGTCGCTTAGATAATTTTACAATATAATGCAGTAATAATTTTGTGTCGCTTGCATAATTTTACTTGACAAATTAGTTAAGAACTGATTGTCGTTTAGATATTATTACTGGCGTAAATATTGTATGAAAAATGTCGCATAAATAGTTTTACCTGAATTTAAAAACGAAGGAACACAGCGCTTAGGAAGCGCAGCCGAGTGTCAAATGTCGGTTAGAAACATCGAACTGCGTGGAGCGTTATGAATCCGCAAGCATTCATTCGGAGGTGGCGCGTCGGTAAGGTAGATTGTCGCGCTGCGGGTTCGCCACTGTTACATCGGTTTTGGCGCGTAGTGATTAAGAAAACGGTAAGTAAAATTCACATTCCTAATATATTTTGCTTTAAAACTCTGCCTTTTGAGGTAGGTACTGTGTGGATTTGAATACTTTCATGCCCCTTCGTATATTTTGAAATAAATGAAATTATACGCAGGTATTAATGATGTTTTTATCTTTTTAGGTACTTACAGATGCGATACCTACGTATGAGGACAAAATGAACAAAAGAAACAAAAGAACCCGTTCATCCAGGATCATAGACATTGCTCTAACTTCTGCTGGAATAACAAAATCGCCCAAGTGTAAACAAAAATTAAACTTCGATGATGAACCTGTAAGTATAAATTGTTATTGTGATAAGGTCACAGATTACTAAATAGTTACTTATTAGGTACACACTAACATTTTTACCTGTCTACTACAATTAAGAATCTTTTGTTTACTGTCTACCTATTTACCTAAGTACTCAAAACAAATACAATATCTACCTACCTATATGTACACCTCTTATCCTATCTTATTCTTATATGTCGTTTACCTAGATATCTCTTTGCCTACTCAGAACATACAATACCCTACCTACCTACAACCTTTTATGGTACACTATTTTGACAGGGCACTTATAAACATTCAAATCAATTATTGTATAGGCTAGGTACCTACTTGAATTATCCACTTTCTTTTACACGCATTACCCACAAACATCTAACAACAACCACAGCTACTCTTCCTTTTTAGATACTAACATTCCTAATGGTAAATTACCTACTTGTATTACATACATACATACATACATACTTACACTCGGTGTATACCTACCTACCTACCACATTTACCTAATTTCGACAGTTTACGTACCTACCAATTAACTTAAAACTATGACAACACCTAGGTGTAACTACTTATTGTTCTTGTTACACTAATTTTTTGCTGTCGACCTTCTATCAATGTAACTACTCGTAACTACACAAATTCTCACCAACTTGTATAGGGACAAAGACGTGGTGACTATTTAACTATTTTGTCAGCCAGCAACAGATTTCATCATCTCACCTGTGTAACTCTTACATTTATATAACCTATAATAGTTTAGGTATACAGGGTGCTTAGGAAATATCCTAGTTTCTTGTTTAGTACATAATAAGAAATCCACTGTTCACTGAAAACCTACCAAATTAATTGTAGTAGATGTTAATTAACGCTTCACTTCGAAAAAAATATCTTCAAGCAAAATTACCAATCAGCTGATTGAGTTTGTAACGAGACAGTTTTTTTTTGTTCCTGGGCATTGAGACCTTTATCTAAGGGCTCAGTAAGGTGCACAGAAACAGTGTTATTCGGTTTTCTAGGGAATTTCTTTATCACCCAGGTGACAGGTGTAAGGTAACATTTTAATTCAATTATATTGTGTTTCTTTAATCGGGTGATACAACTAGCTCCGGCGCCTGATCCCCGCGATGGTGTGCTGGTAGAAGACTTGCAACAAGCTCGGGCTCCTGATACCAGCCACGAAATGCTGGTTGAAGACTTTGACCAGGAATCGGTGAATAACAGTGCGATAACTCATCAAGATTACGGTGGTATTGTTCCTTTAGCATCAGTTGTACAATGCGATGGTCAAGTAGGCAGTTTTACTCCAAGTCCATCCACAGATTACACATTGCTTGAAACCTCTTTACTCAATGTCAATGTTGGTAAAGAAGTCACCGCTGTTGTAAACACTTTTAACGAAGTAGGTCAAAAAGAGATCGATTTATCTTTACTCGACCGTGCAGGAGAAAATTTGAATACCAATTTTACACACTCGGACCTTAAACAGACAACTATAGATCAACCCTCAACATCTACTGGGGTAGTAGCAAAACTTATGTCTTGCGATGACGTACCTTTGCCTAACGACAACCCTATTATAGACAAATACAATAACTCGACGCAACCTTCAAACAGCATGGATCCGGATACACCTAACCTCGACACTTCCTCCACAGAAACTGCGGGGATAGAAGTACAATCAAATGGTCAGGATAATTCACAAAATAAAAAGAAAAGACGTAAATGCATAATAAAAACTAAGTACATTGATTATTTGTCTGACCAAGAAGACTTTTCAACTTTCTACGGGGATATTGATGATTCAGACGACTGGTCAAAATAACTAAATTTAAGTGACTACGAAAGCGACGAACTGGACTCGACCGAGAAAACGGGCAAAAAGAAAAAGAGGTTCAGAAGAAGAAAAACTAAACCTGGAGATCTGGAAGAAACCGTAGGTGACTCTAGAATGAGGGTTAAAAAAGTTAATGTAAGAAATGAAAGGTCTAAAAAGAAGAAGGCAGGAGAAGAATATTCGACGAAGAAGGGTGTCACAGTACCAGCTAAAAAGATCCTTCCGAATCCATGCCAAGGAAAAAGATGTGGAAATGACTGTGGATCTATCCCAGAAGAAAGAAGAGAAAGTATATTCCAACATTTTTGGAAGTTGGACTTAGTACGCCGTCGCGATTGGCTAGTTTCTTTATCGCAAAGAATAAGCGTAAAACGTAAGCGTTCTGACTCCGAGAAACGAAGCTGCACAATAAAATACTTTATAAATGAAGGCGAGGGCAAGAGAAACGTATGTCTGCAATTCATAGCGGCAACTATTAATGTTTCTGATAGAACCATTTACCGTATTGTTAAAAACGCTGAATGTGGAAGTGCCAAGGAAGATATGAGAGGAAAGTCGGAGCCGCCGAATTAGACAAAGCAAACTACTATAGATGCTGCTGTAGACTTCATAAAGAGTTTACCAGCAGTTCCTTCTCATTATTGCCGTCAGGATTCCAGTAAAATGTATTTGCCGGAAGAATTTAAGAACATTCCAAATCTTTATAAAATTTATAAAAGGCATTTCGTGGATCAGGGAGTTAATGTGGTGAGTGAGAGAATTTTTCGAAAAATATTTGATGAGAAGTTTAACATTGGTTTTCATGTACCAAAGAAAGACAAGTGCAAGAAATGCATTCTGTTTGAAAAAACGACCGATCCTGACAAGCTGAAGGAAAAACAAGAACACAACAAAGAAAAAGATGAAAGCTACGCGCGATTCAAAAGTCACAAACGTATCCACAAAGAAGATCCATCTACATTGTGTGTTAGTTTTGATCTTCAGAAGGTCTTGAATACGCCCTATTCCCCTTCGATGCTTTTATACTACAGTAGAAAACTGGCTGTTTATAACCTGTGTGTTTACGAAAATGGCACTCGTAACGTATTCTGTTTTTTCTGGGACGAATCTAATGGTAAGCGAGGTGCCAACGAAGTAGCAACAATTTCACATAAATACATCAAATCGGTAGATGAAAGAGGAAACATCAAGCGATTATTGATGTACTGCGATTGTTGTCCAGATCAAAATCGGAACCGAACTGTTATGGCTATGATTCATCAGACTTTACAGGAATGTAACAATATTAAAGCAATTCAATTAAATTTCCTCTTGACTGGGCATACTTATATGCCAGTGGATAGTTCTCACGCCATCATTGAAAACCACCTGAAACACACTACTGTTTATGCACCTTCCCAATGGTTTACCATTTTTTTAACTGCTCGGTAGAATCCATCGCCATTTACAGTTGAGCGAATGTGTTATGAGCAATTCAAAAAGTGGGATAATATTAGAGGCAAATATTACAAAGGAAACCTTACTGGAAAAATTAGTAAGGTCCGAATTGCAACTTTCAAGAAAGACAAACAACTTGTGTCTATAAAAACGTCGATGAATGCTGATGCCAAGTTATTCAATGTTGAAGTCCAGACTAAAACTACGGTCCCATTGATGTCTTGCTATAGATCGTTACTTCCTATTTCAAAAATGAAATATGACGATCTCCGTAAATTATGTACTGACCAAATCATTCCAGCTTGTTTCTATCATGAGTACCTTAATATCCCACGAGATGGAAATATCAAAGACGTGTTACCTGAATCGGATATAGAAGACCCTGACTATGTTTAATTGATTTAATTGAGGTTCCTCAACTACTTTTTCCTACTTTTCTATTATCTTTTTTTTAATTCCAAGATTAGTTGGATCTTTTGTAACACTGTCTCTATATAAAGTAATTAGAAAATGCACGATTATTTGGTTGATCTACTTGGTAAACAATTTTGAAGATGATTTGTAATAGCCTACCTATTGCTATTTGGTGCAATATGAAGATTGGATTATTATTCTAGGTTTAATTACTACTGAACAAAGATTTTTTTATACCTAAAGACAATTTAAGTTTTAATATTACTACTTATAAGTTTAGTTTTGATATAAGTTCATTGTTTTGTTTGTTATTACTTTGAAAATTAAGAAAGAAATATACCTAAGGTTCCTAAAAAATTGTGATACATAGACATTATGTGAATCTTACTTACAAGGTGAATAGAAGGTTGCACTTCAAAATGTGATGTTGCTTACCAACACATTACACAGTAAGTAATTTAGTTTTGTACCTTAGTTATAAACGCTAAGTGAGAATATAATAGTACCTAAGTAATTTCTATGGTTTGTATGTAATTTAGCTATGTGAATTCAGAAATAAGTCACTATGTGCCATAGTTATTAGTGAGACTGATTGTTAAAACTCTGTGATCTCAGTGTGGTCCAAATACTCATTCATTGTACTTAATTAGGTTAAAATCTTAAATAGTACTTAATGTTTGACGAATATTTGTTCTAAAAGTTTGTTCTTAGAAAGAAAAATTTTATTATAGACAATACCTCGTTGTTAGTGTTTAAAGTGTAGTGTATTAAATTTGTTAAAATTTTGCAATAAATACTTAAATAATGCCGAAGGTTGTTTTCATTAATTAAATCCATACAAAATGTCTGTTAGTATTGGAAATATTTCTTTTGAATTATTATTTGGATTATTTTTTATGGTAATTCTTACAGAAATTAAATCATTTAGATAATTGTTTCAGTTTACACAAAAAAATATTTTATAACTTATACAGCTTTTCCTATTCGTATTGAGATTCGCTTAGGCATATAAACGAATAAACCTGTTGGTAACTTAGAAGTTTCTGGCGTAAATATAGTTTTACCTGAATGTTTTTTTGACGAAATTACTATCTAACCGACAAAAGATTCAGAATTAAAAGGGATAGATCAATATTTTTTTAAATGAATTATAGCGTCAAATAATACCATGCCTAAGATATAACAATTATTTCTTTACGATAAAAAATTAAAAAGTTATGATTTTTTTTCTGTTAAAAAAAACTTGTATCATCTCTCCTGAACATTTAACTCCATGTCGCTTAGTAAGGTTTGCCTTTCAAGCGTCGATATATGTCAAAGGTGAGGGTGATGGTTAGGTTATGGATGGCCTCGTGGTTCACTCCTTAACTATTTCGGTTGTAGGTGTCGAAATAACAATGCAGCTATATCACAGAGGTCCTTCTTCAATAGTCTTGATCATTTGGTAATCGAAATTGTACAGGATGCCTTGGATAACAATGGATGCAAACGCGGTGATCACAGCGATGGCGTGACACGTCCATTTTTCTCACAGATCACCACTGCATGTGTTCTGCTCGACGCTCCGTCAAAAAGTGTCTGCTCCGAGACTGACGTCCAGCTAATCTGGCTTCTCCACAGATCTAATAAATTCTCAACTCAGTGTGGCAGCACAAACAGCCTTCCGTTAATACATCATCTTTGCTACCACAAACGATCGTCTCACGAGTACAAGCGATCGTCACGCCACCACCGGTTTCACCCAGGTACTAATACCTGACGTTTGATCCAAACAAAGTGTAACTATGTAAACTTATCTCGAGCTGGTATTGGTCGCGTTTTCAATGACCCTCCGACACGGCCATCCTGCGAGTCACACGTCCTCGGGTGACTAACCTGAAAAAGAAAAGGGTAACCAGTAGATTCCATTTCGTTCGGCCAATCCTGACCTTCATTAGGAAGGTCCACAGCTCAAGGAATAAAAGCAACACTAATAATGTGAAGCTTTAATTCAAGACTACAATCATGGTAATGACATATTTTAACAGTCTCAAAAAAAAACAAAATAATTTCACTCTCGTAAACTAAATAAACCTCAGCATTAGCATCGTAACTCAAACAATCTCAAATCAGTTTAGGTCTCCAAGGTAAATCACAGCTGCAAGGCTTGAAACCTTACAACCATTTACAACTTTTAGGGGCACATAGAACGGAACATAATCATCATCGCAAATCACAAGCGACGGAACACCAGAACTAAACATCACCACATCCGGGTGGCGGGACACCACAAAGAATCATCATCACTAACGCCAAGCGACGGAATACCAATCAGTCATCATCACCAGTCCAGGTGACGGAACACCATCACCACCAATCCAGGCAGTGGAACACCATCATCACCAATACAGGCGACGGAATACCATCATCACCAATCTAGGCAATGGAACACCATCATCACCAATACAGGCAATGGAACACCATCATCACCAATACAGGCGACGGAATACCATCATCACCAATCCAGGCAATGGAACACCATCATCACCAATACTGGCGACGGAATACCATCATCACCTATACAGGCGACGGAATACCATCAACAGTTTTAGCCGGTAAACGGGATACTTCTTTTTTACAAAAACACGAATGTACCTGCTACACATCATGACAGAACGAGTCTGACAAAACAAGCAGCAGCCAATTCATGCAAACATATAGCGCCATTCAGCACTCTTCATTTACCGCTGAAACATGTCGGAATACTTCAGTACTACACACAAAAATAAACGATAAAGAAAAAAATTACAACTGTACACAATTGATTGAGTTACGATCTGTCAATACAATTAACATTGAAAGGTAGACGCCTCTGCACCAGATTCATCGTCAACATCCGGAGGCAAATAACCTTCGGACATACTACGTAAACGGTCATGGGCATACTTGTAACTTCGTCTCAAATTCAAAGCTTGTAATTTGTATCTGTCACCTTCTAAGACCTCTACGACCCTGAACGGCCCTCGGTATTTGGGATCTAACTTGGTTTGGTTACGCTCCTTATTTTGTATCACCACAACAGTCACCCATCTTGGCAACTCTGGGCCACCTCCATCCGGTGCCCAAACAAACAACAGTCACCCAACCTGGCGACTCTCAGACACCTCCATCCGGTGCCCGCCCAAACACACAGTCACCCTACCTGGCGACTCTTGGACCACCTCCCTCCGGTGTCCAACCACACTATCGCTTCCATGCGGCGATCTCAAACATCACCTCTTTCTGGTCATTGCCAACATCACCTCCCCGGTGATACGCCTGCGAGCCAAACGCACGCCACACACAGTTGTGGCCGCACAGCAACGAGAAAATCAACTCGGTGTTTTACGCCTACGTCTACGAATGGCTGAGGCTATTGTCATCCAGTTGCGAAAAATTGTTTACGTCTAAGGTTCAAAATACAAACTAGTGAACGTTAAAATCACGGTCAAGTACAAAAGTCCTTAATCTGCACTAGTAGATGGTCGAGGTTCAGTCTCTCCATCATCAATTCTGTCCAAGTCAATAATACTGTCACTATCGGGCATTTAACGTTGTCTGTCCTCAATAACTGACGGTATTTGATATCTAAAGTGGTAGGTAACGCTTCTCCATTTGTAACAACACAAAGTTAGGTAACTTGTGAAACTAAGCTTTTGTCTAGAAATCAGCCAGTGGCGCTGCCTCAGAGCAATACACCACCCCATCTCTTCCCAAGGGTTTCACAAGAAGTGACTAAGGGACTAAAAATTTGAGGACAAGCAACATCGTCTTTCACGCTCATACTGTACCGCCAAACAGCCCGCCAAGCGTAGCGTTTTTTTTTTGTTTTTTTTTTTTTACAATTGGTGAAACCGCTCCAACATGGGGGAGGCCCATGTCTATTATCACATCAGCAGCAAGCTGATTAACAACTCCTGTAATAGGATGCGTTACTCTTCGTATTATCACTAGTATGTTGTCGTGCTTCACTTAGATAAAATTACAGCCTGTGTGTGTAATCGACAAACATGACATTTAGAGGTTAGGCTACTTTACTCGTACCTAGAAGCAACTCCAGGAGGCTGTACTTCGTAACTCGGTTAACCCAACAGTTTGGTTGCTGCCAAATGATCATCATGGAAGGACTTGTAACATTGAAATCTCATTACTATACTCGAAGGAAGTGAGCATAATTTAAAGGACACTTAACTAAGAGTACCAACGTTTAAACGTGCTAAGATTCACCTGACCGTTGCCACGCGCCTAAAGCGTTTATGAACGTAAGTTCAAATACAAGGGGGCATTACGTAGATCGAATGACACGTGGACGTATTTGAACAGAGGTTACAAAATCAGTCATTTCGATTTAATAGGTAAAGAATGCACCTGATGTAACCACTAGCTATGCCTGACGTGGTTAAATAGTGACCACCTATGAAGTCAATCGATGTTCCAAGCTATCAGAGGAAGCAATTTCCGTTCAGGCATGTTGTTATCATTTTTTTTTCACGGTTATCAACACTTGCGTTCTATGCTATCCTTTTTCTTTACCAGCATGATAAGGCCGTCAAAAAGGGAAAGCTTCGGGGCTTATGACATTCGCAGCCTCCAGCCCATGAATCCTGTATCATCATCACATCAGCCGTAAGACGTTCATCACTGCACTCCGCATACTACCCTGTTATTATTCTTTTTTTTTTTACAATTGGTAAACAAAATATTTTATTGGGGTCCCCGAAACTCATACCTACATAGGGTCTATATGATAGCGGGGCATTAAGGATGCCCTCGACAAATTCATCACGAAAGCTATTAAAAATAGGCAACAACTTTGGCCTATGATCAATGAGAATATCAGTCCCAATACTACGAAAGCTAATAAAGGTTTTTTTTTTTTTACTCCATGTAAAAATGTCAGTCTCAATATTATAAAAGCTTAAAGGGATTTCAATACTTTCTATCCTGGTTTAGGTTTGTATAACCAAAACTCTAGTTTTTAAATCTACCGTTGAATCACGACGCTGTGCCACAAGGAACTATCCGAAAGCACGTGAAAGAGCACTTTGAAGGACTACAAGGCATCATTTTGGCTGCTAATGCAATCACTACTAGAAGGGTAAGGGACTAACTACTCTATTCGCATCCTTACCGACAGTCAAGCTGTTTTGTTATTGACAGACTCGTTTAAGAATACCGTCAATCCTAGATTTAAAATATCTGAACCGATCATAATATTGTTGGCACGTATTGTTGTACGTAGGTTGGAACGTAGGTACTCGTTTGGCATAACAAAAAAATAAAAATTCTGAATGATTCCCGTCAATACTACCCTCACTCAATATTTGTTCTGTACAGTAAACGTGAGCGTTGCCTATAAAAGTCAATCGTGCGTTTGTACTGAACACACTCCCGAAAGTCTATACACGAAACCTTCCTTAACGAGAGAACACTCAGTACCACCACAGATTAGGTAATAGTACTACGTTTGTACTAGTACCACTATCAAAACAAACGGGGTACGACTCACCGGATTTTCGTAGCACCGCGTACATCACGCACTTCGCAGAAGCCGCACGCGCCGCTCGCGTGCATCTCCGCTGCTGCCAGCGCAGCCCACGCTGTCACCTCATTCCAATGGTCGTTCCGTAAGGGAGATGTCGACAGTTGTGCACCGTGCACGTGGATTAGCTTCAGGTATATTCGGGGTCAATTCTGTCAATGTGATTGCAGCAGATGTAGGATGGTGCTCGCATAGCCTCAATCAATCGCAGCATGTTCTGGTTCTGTAGCACGAAGAATTGTTGCCAGTGGTTTTTATTTCGCTGCTCCATCATCAATTTTCACATTTTCCCGTCGTTGTCCACTTGTTGCGAGCGCAGGGAACTATCCCACTTCTGATGTCAAAGGTGAGGGTGATGGTTAGGTTATGGATGGCCTCGTGGTTCACTCCTTAACTATTTCGGTTGTAGGTGTCGAAATAACAATGCAGCTATATCACAGAGGTCCTTCTTCAATAGTCTTGATCATTTGGTAATCGAAATTGTACAGGATGCCTTGGATAACAATGGATGCAAACGCGGTGATCACAGCGATGGCGTGACACGTCCATTTTTCTCACAGATCACCACTGCATGTGTTCTGCTCGACGCTCCGTCAAAAAGTGTCTGCTCCGAGACTGACGTCCAGCTAATCTGGCTTCTCCACAGATCTAATAAATTCTCAACTCAGTGTGGCAGCACAAACAGCCTTCCGTTAATACATCATCTTTGCTACCACAAACGATCGTCTCACGAGTACAAGCGATCGTCACGCCACCACCGGTTTCACCCAGGTACTAATACCTGACGTTTGATCCAAACAAAGTGTAACTATGTAAACTTATCTCGAGCTGGTATTGGTCGCGTTTTCAATGACCCTCCGACATATATATATATATATATATATATATATATATATATATATATATACCACAAACACTCTTGCGTCCTCCCATTGCCAAATTTTCATTTAATCCTGCGTCCACCGCGCTATTGCGTCCGTATACGGACGCCAGATTGCAATCGCCGTTATTTTTACTTCAGCGACAGTTCTGCCATCTAGGCTATTATTTAAGAAGTTTTTGTTCGGACGTAATTTTGTTCCGAATGTGAAATTTTAATTCGCAACTCCGCCGCACGTCACTGGGGCGCTGCACGCGGCGACGTATACCTTTCCCCCCGCGCGCTTTACCCCTTAAATGTATATTTTAAACCATCCTAACAACTGTTTTGCGCCCTTCGGCACAAACTGGTTCTCACCCATTACCCTCTTCTGTACTGCCTATTGCGGTGCGGTGCGGACTCATTTTGCCGCCGGACGCACAATAGTGAGTACGCACTACGCAGTAAATAGGTTGTGCTGTACTTGTGTATATACCTGTGTTATTTGGGTGGTAAATTGATTGAAAATGTATTTAACTAGGAATAGAAAAAAGATTGAAGAATTTAAAAAAAGGAAGTTGCTTGTTGAATGCTCTGTTACTGGTAACTGTAACTCTGTAAATGTTTCCGATATTTATTTACTAAACTAAACTGTTAATAGTAGGTAACGTTTTATTGTTTTCTATAGTAGGTACATCATAATTTTAGCAAGTTTGGAGGTGAGGCTTGTAGGTACAACTGTTCTTCTGTTTGTTTCTAAATAATAATAGTACCTTATTAGCTAAGTAGTTTCAGTCGGTATCAAAATAGATTTGGTATAGGAAATAGTAGGTACATTCCATGTAATAATAACTTCTTTAAGATTAGCTAGGTACTATTTTCCTACTTATACCTAACTACATCATTATTACCTTGCTAGTACAAACATAACTAAAAGAGAATAGGGAACATGCAATATTTATATTTTTGTTTTCATTTTAAAGAATTCAATGTAGAATAGGCCACAAATGTATTAAAAAATTAAAACACCGTAATTTATTAGAAAAAATGCGGTTTTAAGATAACAGTTTAAATTTTCGCGCCAAAACGGACCTATAGTTCTGATGACGTCATTCCTGTCTGACTGGTTGTACTTGTTCGTCCCTGGCATTCATACTTTTGCCTAGTTTCTCCACTTAAGATTTTTTTTTGTAAAAATTTTAAATGGACTACCTATCCATTTGTTGTGTGGGCTTAACCTTTATTTAAAATTAAACAGCGTGCTTCAGAGAGCACGTTAAGCCGTCGGTCCCGGTCGTTATCATTGGTGGCGGTCGTTATACAAACCACGTCAGAGCCCAGAGGCCTTTAGGCGATTTGAAAACTCTGACACCAGGGTTAGTCAGGTATGACTACACAAACACGATAAGAAAAATATAAATTGTATTTAAAAAGCATACGAGTTTAATTTATAAATTTACAAGATAGTTTTATTAAAAATATGCTTATAGATCTTGTAATTTGGGCATCTATCCAAAAATTTTTTTGCAGTAAGTATACTTAACAGATACACTGCTGTTATCATATGGCACATGATTATAAATATCTACTTCTTTTGATTTTTTTAAATTTTGGTGTGCTACACAGAAAAGTGCTATTTTCCCTTTGCTGAAAAACATTTGAAGTAGTACTTGTGTCCAACATTTTGGTGCCATTTTATTATCTTTTAGATATAAAATTATATAAGAGCTTCTGTTGAAGGTCATTTAATCTCTATTGTGTAATTTTCAGTAAGCCCGTTACGTGTTGCAACAAAAATAGGATACTCGGCATTAAGAAAAAGTCCAGTTTCTTCAATTTTTATCTGAAATGCAGAAACAATGATATTAATTATTACAGAAGCCTTGAATTAAACATTATAAATAGTTTTATTCAAAATATTGAAACAACAGAAAAACTATTAGTTACCTTTTCTTTTTTATTCACTATGTTGAGAACTACTTTTTCTAGTTTTTTTTCCTCTATCCATCGCAATGGAAGTAAATTTTGAATGTTCTCCCATAATTTTGTTCAGATGAGATAGTTCTACAGTGAGTTGCTTCATAATAGTTGAGCCTGTAATTCTTCCGTATCTGTAAAAATAGAAAAAATAAAAATCTGTTGCTTATAATAAATTTTCCAATCAAGTTTACGCTATATGGGTATGATAATGAGTTTGCTTGTCCAAATTTTTTTTTTACACATTTCTTATTTATGCTTTTTTTGTGATGTGTATTAAACTTGAAGCTACACTACTCACCTCAACTCAAACCACAATGGAAAATCATTTTGATGATCATTTTGGTGGTTGAAAAAATCATATAAATATTATCAGTCGTCATTTGCTTTGATAAATATTTCATGAAATGATTGCGGAGAGTCTAACTTTCCAATCAAGCTTGAAAATACATAGTTTGTGAATGCTTGTGGTTTGTTGGTCTTCTTCATCTACAAATTCATATAAAATCATCATCATCATCATATCAGCCACAAATCGTCCACTGCTGGACAAAGGCCTCCCCCAAGGATTTCCACGACGACCGGTCCTGCGCTGCCCGCATCCATCGGCTTCCCGCGACCTTCACCAGGTCATCGGTCCACCGCGTGGGAGGCCTGCCTACGCTACGTTTTCCGGTGCGCGGTCGCCACTCGAGAACTTTACTGCCCCATCGGCCATCTGTTCTACGAGCTTTGTGCCCTGCCCACTGCCACTTCAGTTTAGCGATTCTGTGAGCTATGTCGGTTACTTTAGTTCTCCTGCGGATCTCCTCGTTTCTGATTCGATCACGCAGAGAAACTCCGAGCATAGCACGCTCCATTGCCCTTTGGGTGACCTTGAGCTTTCTTATGAGGCCCATAGTAAGCGACCATGTCTCAGTTCCGTAAGTCATCACTGGCAACACACACTGGTCAAAGACCTTAGTCTTGAGACACTGCGGTATTTGGGACGTGAAGATATTGCGAAGCTTCCCGAACGCTGCCCAGCCGAGTTGTATTCGTCGATTGATCTCTTTCTTGAAGTTGAAACTACCTAGCTGGACTGTTTGTCCCAGGTATACATATTCGTCAACAACTTCCAGTGTAGAGTCTCCAACCTTTAGAGGAGTGGGTGCGACACGGACATTTAACATTATTTTCGTCTTGTCCATGTTCATTTTAAGACCCACTTGTTGAGAGACCTTACTGAGGCCATCAAGCATTGTGCTTAGGTCTTCCATAGTCTCAGCCATGACCACGATATCGTCAGCGAATCGGAGGTGGGATATGTACTCGCCGTTGATATTGATGCCGAGTCCACCCCAGTCCAGAAGCTTAAAAACATCTTCCAGGGCGGCGGTGAACAGTTTCGGAGATATAACGTCTCCCTGTCTCACCCCTCGCTGCAACTGGATAGGTTTCGAGTTCCGGTCCTGGAGGCGAACCGACATGGTGGCGTTTTCATACAGACACTTCAACACCTCGATGTATCGATGGTCAATTTGGCACCGCTGGAGAGACTGTAGCACAGCCAAGGTTTCGACTGAATCAAAGGCCTTCTCATAGTCCACAAACGCCAAGCATAGTGGCTGATTGTACTCTTCGGTCTTCTGTATAATCTGCCGCAGCGTATGTATGTGGTCTATGGTACTAAAGCCTTTTCGGAAACCGGCTTGTTCGGGAGGCTGGAAGTCGTCAAACCTGCGTGCGAGACGATTCGTAATGACTTTCGAAAACAGCTTGTAGACATGGCTCAGAAGTGAGATGGGTCTGTAGTTCTTCAGCAGGGTGTTGTCACCCTTTTTGAAGAAAAGCACGACCACACTTGTGTGCCATGCCTTAGGCGTTTGTCCCTCGAGTATAACGTAATGAAATAACTTCTGAAGAGCTTTTAGTACCGGTGATCCACCTGCTTTCAGAAGTTCAGCCGTAATTCCATCATCATGCCTTGTTGTTCTTGAGCTGTTTGAGAGCCATTCTAATCTCGTACAGGCTGACGTCCGGGATATCTTCGGTATAGTGTCGGGTTAGTCTGGCTCTTGGGTCTTCAGCCAGATCGCTGACAGGCAAACGTGTGGTCTTGTACAATTGTCCATAGAACTTCTCAACTTCTTCCAGCAACTCAGTCTTAGACGATATGGTCCTGCCGTCCTCAGTCTTCAGCTTGGTCAGTTGGCTTTGTCCAACAGACAGATCTCTCGCGAACACTTTTGAGCCTTTGTTGTGCTCAATCGCCTCTTTAATACAATTTGTATTATATTGGCGTAAATTGCGAGTTAGGGACTTAGAGATCTGCCTGTTTAGTTGCCGATACTGAGTAGCGTCTTCAGAGGACTGCAAAACCAATCTGCGTCTTTGTTCCATGAGGTTGCTGGTGAAGTCGGAGATTTTTTTGGTTCTGTTTGAACGGCGAGTTTTAAAAAACTTAGACCCGACCGTTTGAACAATTTCCATGAACCTGTCATTATAATCGTCCTCATTCTCGCAGTCTCCTAGGCATCCGAAACGATTGTGCAACTCGAGCTGAAAGCTCTCGGGGTTTTGGAGCTGGATGGGCGCTGGTCGGAGCGTAGACTTCATCAGTCGACATCTTTCTAGCTTGGTCTTTAGATTCAATGTGCCTCTGACCATCCGGTGATCGCTTCCTGTTTTGACTGAATTGATCACGGAGACATCATTGAATATTTGCCTCCTTGTCGACAAGATGAAGTCTATCTCGTATTTTGCTACGCCATTGGGATGCAACCATGTCCACTTCCGCTGTTTTGACTTTTTAAAGAAGGAGTTCATCATAAAGAGGCTCTCCTTCTCCATAAAGTCGGCCAGCATCTGGCCACGTGCATTTCTTACTCCATATCCAAATTGCCCCACTCTCAGCTCACCATCGCTTCGTTTGCCCAGTTTCGCGTTAAAGTCCCCCATAACAACGATATAATGGGTCCTGGTGCTATGTAAGGCTGTAGAGATGTCCTCATACATAGTCTCTAACTCGTCGTCGGAGTGTTCCGTAGTCGGCGCGTATACCTGTATGACCTTCATCGAATACCGTTTGGTGATTCTGAGTATAAGGTATGCTACCCTTGTCGAAACGCTCACAATTTGGACCACATTGTTAATGAGGGACTTGTGGACGAGAAACCCGACACCACCCTGGGACTGTTGGTCGCCCTCCCGGAAATAGAGCAGGTTTCCGGATTTAAGGATCATGGTGTCCTCTCCCTCTCTTCGGACTTCACATAAACCTACGATATCCCACCGTAACCTGCTCAATACTTCTTCGAGTTCTGCAAGTTTCTCGTCAGTCCGCAGTGTGCGCGTGTTGTAAGTTGCCAAGGCCAAAGGTCGTTGGGTTTGGTAGCCTGGCATCTGCCGGGGATTCTTCGCACACCCTACCCCGCCGTTACCATGACTGCTACCGGAGCCAGGAATAGCGGGGCTGCCGGGGACTAGGGGCCGTTTTCTGGGTGTGAAATTCATTGGGGGGGTTTTGCCGTAATCGCCACGCTTGGCAGGCGGGTTGGCGATCGCAGTTTGATTGCAGGTGTGTTGCAATGCACGGAAAGACGCTGCTGCCCATCCTACGGTTTTAAGTCCCTTAGTCGCCTCTTACGACACCCATTGGAAGAGATGGGATGGTCCTATTCTTAGCCGGGAACCATACGGTGCATATAAAATATCCACCTGAAAATATACAGCTATTATTGTAACACACATTTATAATTTCTCTACATAAAAAATAAACAAAAATCTACTTACTTGAGAGAAACTGTTAGTGACTGAAATACAACGCATTTCTTTGGCTTTTATAAGATTTTTCAGAAACACATGTAGATGATTTTGACTTTTTGACTTATTCATAACATGAGACGGACATAATCAGAGGCTCCTCAGATCTTTTGTGCAACCATAGCAACTACTAATAGTCTAGGAGCTAGGCCGCGGACAGACAGACGGACAGGCAGACATGACGAAACTATAAGGGTTCCTTGTTGTATTACGGAACCCTAAAAACTAGGAAACTTTTCCAAGATTTTTTGCTTGTAATTGAATTCTCATAAGGTCAACTTTTTAGGACTAAAATTTTCATCTTTAAATTAAAAATCTAAACAAGTGACTATGGTTTCTAAGTAGCCCTGAAGAATATGTCATCTCTTCAGCTTCAATATTAAAGTCAAAAAGTAGCTCTCAAAGAGCTACTTTGGTTAGAATCGGCGTGTAAAGGCAACGAGGTAGAAAATTCTTAAAAGTAGGCATGTCACCTGTTTATATTTTTAATTTAAAGATTACTTTAGTCGTAAGAGGAAAATATGCTGAGACGACCCCGAGTAATTGGGAAAGGGCAAGGAAATGATGATGATGATTTTAGTCGTAATTAACCAAACCGTTTTTTTTTTCAATTTAAACCAAATTTTCATAGCTTCCACTAAAGTTACGAAGTTGGTTGTTTTATGCATAATAGTAAAAGTTATGAGAATTTAATTTCAAGCAAAAAGTCTTGGAAAAGTTTCCTAGTTTTTTTTTTGTTGGCCCGGCAGAAATTTTCCAAAAATCATGAAAAAATCAAAACTTGAACACTATCAAAAATCGCGGAACATAAATGGACGACACAAGGGCCAATTTTTTTCTTTGGAAGTAAATTGTCTGGCCACCCTGTATAATAGGTACCTATCCCATTTTACCCCTTCAGTTACGGAACTTTCTTTATTAGGATTGTCTACTTATAGTTTCTTGCTACAATTTAAACTTAGAGTGGAACATAAATATTTGAACGATGAGTAAAAAGTCCGGGGGATCCAGGAATCGCAGTTCTTCCGTCGAGAGTGTGTGGAGTGTGCAATCAAAAGAAACATGTTTAGCACGGGACACCACCGATAGTGAATCATCATTTAGTGATATCAGTCACAGCGATGTCACATCGACATTTGACCAGATGATTTCTACAGCAATCAACGACTCATTTAATTTGGCAGATTCTGAGCGGACGTATTCGGACAGTAGTGACTCCGAAATAGATTATCACTATTTTCTAAAGTGCGCTCTTTGTGGAAAAGACAACAGTAACCCTTTATACTACAGCTACTGCGAAAAATGTTTCAAGATCAGAAAATGTTTTAAATCGAAATCTATCCGAAACAGCAAAGACAGTACAAATAAAAAATTCAGTGAGCAGGATCTTAGGAGGAGAGAAGACATGACTAATGAAAACACGAGATTATATAGGTGTTACTTACGATCACGCAAACGCTGCGCTGGAGATTCTGCTTTGGAGCAACCACCGCAAAAATATGCTAAACAAGATTTGGATGTTGTGCAGTACTCTGTTACTGGGCGTTTCATAATATATTGAACATATTGTGGATGTTTAATTTGTCCAGTTGGGCTAGATTTATTTAAAGGACCCTAATGGTCTGCCTGCAAACATTGAAGGATTTGAAAATTTGAATTTCCATTAAGATTTCTCATGATAACAGCTCGGTGCTGTTATTTCTTACTACTTACCTACTGTATTTCTAAAAATACAAATAGCACACTAATAATAATAATAGTACCTATTTTTATCAATTCTATATTAATCAATAATAAAGATGTGATTAGTACTATTATTTTCACGAATATAGTATGGTAAGTAGATTTTTTTCTTCTCAATATTGATGTTACTAGAGTAAGTAGTTATCGAAATTGCATTGATTTTTTATTAAAACACACACTCACAGGGCGCACCATGTGTAAGTAGGTATGGAGCACTGCGAGTGTGTGTATTATTTTGCTTAATTAAGCTGTTCTTGTCTGAACCTACAATGAAACTTTAAAAGTCAGTATTATGTATAACTATCCCCCGGACTTTTTACTCATCGTTCAAATATTTATGTTCCACTCTAAGTTTAAATTGTAGCAAGAAACTATAGGTAGACAATCCTAATAAAGAAATGTCGACTGCTTTGAGCGCACACAACATGCAACGAAACCATCTAACACAATAATAATAATATACTCCTAAATTGTTTGGTATTCATTTTGTAATTAAAATAAAAGATTTGACCTCGAACGGAATCGACATTCGCCGCAGAATAGGAGGAATTAGTATGGAGAGTGAAATGAAAAATGTATAGTACATTTCGCATGTTACGATTAAGTAAGTTCTACTTTCGCCATCTATGTAATTATTAAGAAAGTATTCACAAAAACTACAAGCGGGATTGACAAAAAAACAGGTGGACGCAGATTTAGCGGATTTCTGGAAAGACGCAGAAATGATACTGGGATTTATATATATATATATATATATATATACTAATATTATAAATGTGAAAGTAACTCTGTTTGTCTGTTACGCTTTCCCGCAAAAACTACTGAACGGATTTGGCTGAAATTTGGTACTAAGTAAGTGTAATGTTTATTGTTAACTAGCTGTTTTCCGCGGCTTCACCCGCGTGGACAACGTTTCTATGACTTCGAGGGTGCGCAGTGCGCGAGCGTGAAAAAAGTAGCCTATGTGTTAATCCAGGTCCTAATCTGTCTACCTACCAAATTTCAGCAAGATCCGTTTAGTAGTTTTTGCGTGAAGAAGTAACAAACATACACACTCACAAACTTTTTCGCCTTTATAAATTACTAGCTGTTTCCCGCGGCTTCACCCGCGTGGACCACGTTTCTATCACTTTTCGAGGGTGCGCATATATATATATCCCTATCCCTACTAATATTATAAATGTGAAAGTAACTCTTTTTGTCTGTTACGCTTTCCCGCAAAAACTACTGAACGGATTTGGCTGAAATTTGGTAGGTAGACAGATTAGGACCTGGATTAAGACATAGGCTACTTTTTACCACGCTCGCGAGCCGCTTGCGGCTCGCGCACTGCGCACCCTCGAAAAGTGATAGAAACGTGGTCCACGCGGGTGAAGCCGCGGGAAACAGCTAGTAATTTATAAAGGCGAAAGTTTGTGAGTGTGTATGTTTGTTACTTCTTCACGCAAAAACTACTAAACGGATCTTGCTGAAATTTGGTAGGTAGACAGATTAGGACCTGGATTAACACATAGGCTACTTTTTTCACGCTCGCGCACTGCGCACCCTCGAAGTCATAGAAACGTTGTCCACGCGGGTGAAGCCGCGGAAAACAGCTAGTTAACAATAAACATTACACTTACTTAGTAGCAAAGAATAAAGTTAACAAATAATTTGGATATAATAGCAGATAGTAATTAAATGTAGACATTCGCTAAGAAAGGATTTCAGGAAATTCCCATGGAAACTGCAAAAAACTGTATATGCGCGGGCGACACCCCGCTGGGCATCCGCTAGTAATGTATAGGTAATTTTAAAAGTCAATAAAACAATAAAACGAGTAAACAAATGATAAACGGTTGCTTATAAACTTAATTATACCTAGGTAAAGGAAAATGATAACAATTCGCTTCAATTTACAACGTGGGCTAAATTATATTTTGACTGACTCGGTGGCTCAGTGGTTAGTGCCCTTGACTACTGATCCGAGGGTTGTGGTTTCGATCCCCACCCAGGGCAAGCATTTGTGTGACGAGCAGATTTGTTTGCTCTGTGTCTGGGTGTTAATTTATCTATATATGTATGTATTTAAACGTATATAAGTATGTATATCAGTCTCTGGTAACCCATAACACAGGGAATCCTACTTTGGGGCCAGATGACCATGTGTGATTTGTCCCAGAATATTTATATGATTTATTTATTATCGACCAACTATTATTTTGCATTTCCATGTCAAAGGGACCGAGCTCGGTCTGAATTGAAATTACCGGTAATGTTACTACGATAATGATCTTTATTGTTTGCTTTGTTTAACTATAAAATAATAAAAAAAATAAATCATGAATGATTTAACATTGGACAAAATTACTTCCGATGTAGCCGATGTTGTTTTGATGATTTCAAAATAGGACACGACAGTTTTGATTTAGAAAAATATATGTACAGAATGTAAAAAAATTGATGTAGGTCCCGTTCACTGGGGGTTTTACTTATCATACTGAACAATTTTTGTATTACGACTTTGCTGAAATCGCAAAAAAAAAATTAAAATCTTCATACAAATCGATCAGCTGATCGACAAATTTTGAGCATTTTTGTACGGAGAGTCCAACTTTCTTTTTCAGAATTGACTATGGGTTCCTTGGAGAAAGTTGTTCAGTATGATGAGTAGATGCCCCAGTTAACGGGACCTACACCAATTTTGTTACACCCTGTTTAGGTATGGGACAATCACTATGTTAACCAAAGACATTTATGTGCGTAGTACATATACGAGTATATCGATTATGTTAAGACGAGGTATTGATTGGAACAGTTGTCTCTGTTTTTTTCTTTAGGTGTAAAGAGTAAAGAAAATAACCACACTTTTTCACTCCTTTGATGGTTTTCAGTTTCAATCAAAAAATACAATAAAAGTATAAAAAAATAATAGCTTTACTCACTTTGTATTATTATAACAAATATTGTTGTATATTTTTTTTAAATTTATATTTAAAAATACTCATAATTAGAGTTGAAAGTAACGGTGTAGACCTATCTTTGGGATTTTTTTCTATCCAGCCAAAACTGCTCAATCAACAAGAAAATAGCTTTTGACTTTAAGGAACATCATCAACAGTAAGGGTAATTTTTCAACCTTGGGTTTTCTATCGTTTAGGAGTAATTGACGTCAAAAATAACGAAAATCTGTAATGTTACCGCCTTAACCGATTTTTGCGTAGGTAAGTAATTCTTATTCTCACATTACAAGTATCCAGGAATTCAAGTAGACAATGTCTAGATACTAACCTATGTGGGAAAACCAGATACAATTACACATACGGTAGGTAATTAAGGTACCTACCTACTTTATCATCACCATGAAGCACATTACCATTTTATTAGTATTTACAGAAGTGTCGGTGGCTCAACCGGTAACGACTCGGTCCTCCTAAACAGAGAGGTGCCGGGTTCAAATCCGGACGGCTAGTGTACCAATGAGTTTTTCGAAACTTACGTACATACATATACTTACCGATTGCTTTAACGGTGAAGGAAAAACATTGGGGGGAAACCTTCACCTCTGATTCCATATGTGTATGAAAGTCGCGTTGACACGTCCGTAGGTGTAAATCTAAAAAAACGCCCTACACGTGACCGCGGGTGATGCTAAGTGCTCTACACCAGACAACCGCCGTCTATCCCTTGGATGGCACGGTTAATTGTACCACTCGATAAGACAGCTTTTAGCATTCAAGTCCATCATTATATCAGCCGAAGCTGGTCGAATATCCACAACGACCAGTCTTACGCTGCCCCCAGGCTTTCCGTGACCTTCACCAGGTCGTCGGTCTATCGAGTGGAAGGCCTGTTAATACCATGTCTTCCGGAGCACGGTCGCCACTCAAGAACATTACTATCCCAACGGCCTTCCGTTTTACGAGCTATGTGCCCTGTCCACTGCCACTTGAATTTAGCGATTCTGTTCGGGTATAAACCTTAAAAAAAACTCGACTGCATAAAAACATTATTTACCCCTCTTTTTTGTGTAGTCGGGTTAAAATGTATCCTATGTCACCTTCGGGATCAAGACGAATCTAACGACACCTCGCACTCTAAAATCCGTCAAGCCGTTGAGGCTCTCAGCCAAAGAAATAGACTTTTATACGCCTAGAGAGTTGTATAAAATTGGTGTAGGTCCCGTTAACTACTTCTTTCTACTAGGTAACGTTCTTTATACTTATTTACACACACACACACACACACACAACACACACGCATATACACGCACCTAATTTTATTCTAAATAGTTTTAATATTTTTATTACCTTATTATTATTATTTTTTGTAAGTTTTGTTTTTATTGATTTTGTATAATCAGCTTATGTATAGTTTCTATAGTATGTAAAGTTAAGGAAGAGCGGTGCCTCCTGACACAGGCTTTTTTTAGCTTAAAAGGAGGCTCCAGCCATAGTCGTGTTAATGCATTACCTATATGGAGAAAATAAACATACTCGTATTTATTTTATTATTATTTTTATTATTTATTTTATTGAACAACTATTGTTCTATAACTTTGCTAAAATCGCAAAAAAAAACTCTTCATACAGCTGATTGACCAATTTTGTGCATTTTTAACAAGCTTATTAGCTTCACCTGTACATACAGATAAATACATATTGATAAATACATATTTATGTTTGTAACCGACTCCTTTGCACTCGATTTTGACCCACTTTAAACGGACAGATTTAATTCAAACTTTGTACATTTATCAAGAATCAGTGACTATACAATAAGTTCGTAAGTTTATCTCAGTATCCTAAACTAAAAACTGAAAAATGAATGTAGTTTAAAAAACTAAAAAAACACGCTTTTAGCTGAAAACAATAAGCGTGGGTTGCTCGATATACGAAAAATATGGCACAAAGCGCCCCACTTTTTTTTCACAATAATACTAGTAGTTTTCGTCCATTATTGTTTTCAGCTTATATTAAGAATTATTTTTCACTTTTTAGTTTGATGTGCTTTAAAAGCGTGTTTCTTTAGTTTTTTTTAAACTATATTTATTGTATGGAGGGTCCAAAATTTTTGAGAATTGACTAAAGATTTCTTGGGAAAAATTGTTCAGTATAATAAGCAGAACCCCCTGTTAACAGGTCATACACTATTTTTTACATCCTGTATATAAGGTCTAACAAAATTAGCTGAAACTATATTAACTGGTGCTTCTACCCATGAAACTGAACAACTTTCCCCATGAAACCTATACTAAGTTGGCTGATCAGCTGATCGAGTTAGTATATGATAGCTAATTTTTATTTGCGATTTGACTATGGGTTCCATGGGGAAAGTTGTTCAGTTTCATGGGTAGAAGCACGAGTTAAAATAGTTTCAGCTAATTTTGTTACACCTTATATATATACCCCCAAAAAACATTACTTGCCTTAGTCGGGTAAAAACGACCAATCACACAGAACTGGATGCTTGTGGCACAATAACTGGTCGTTTCGAGGACTAGAGAAAGTGGACCGACATACAGTATAGTGTAGCCGCGTTTAATGTGTGGCCAAACGAACGTAATTTCAGTCGCGTATTTACGCTGCTTTCGGCATCATATAAAAGTCCAGTTTGTGCTACATCATCATCATATCAGCCGAAAGTTGTCCACTGCTGGACAAAGGCCTCCCCCCAAGGATTTTCACGACGACCAGTCCTACGCTGCCCGCATCCAGCGGCTACCCAGGCCCTTCACCAGGTCGTCGGTCCACCGCGCGGGAGGCCTGTCTACTCTACGTTTTCCGGTGCGCGGTCGTCACTCGAGAATAGTAAAAACGCATTGACAGTTTTTATGAATCGACCGACCGAAAATAAGTGGCTCACAACTCAAAAAGTTATGCTTGTTTGGCCTCACCCTTACTTTTACGGGATTTTCATCCGAAAGACAACGCGGTACGGACTTTAGACTCGATGTTTACATCTAGAGAGTTACATTTTTTTTATTATATCAGCTCATATACGTCCCCACCGAGGGGCTCGAGCCTACCCTGAATCAGGGCGATTAGGCCTTAGTCGACCACGCGGGCCCAGTGCGGGTTGGTCGACTTCACACACAACCTTCGAGTTTCTTCGCAGGCGTGTGCAGGTTTCCTCACGATGTTTTCCTTCACCGTTAAAGCAATCGGTAATTATATGTACGTAAGTTTTTGAAAAACTCACTGGTACATTGGCCGTCCAGATTTGAACCCGGTACCTCTGGTTAGATGGACCGAGTCGTTACCGGTTGAGCCACCGACGCTTTTAGACGCTGAGAGAGTTAAATATATCGTAAAAAATGCCTGTTTTTTTGTTTATTTTTCGACGAACATAATTTCAGTCGCGTAATTTACGGTGCATTCGGTTTCATACAAAAGTCCAGTTTGTGCCTCTTACTGAAAACTAGTTGTCAGTTTATATGAACTGACCGAAAATACGCAACTGACAACTCAGAAAATTACGCTCGATTGGCCTCACCCTTACGTTTATCAAATTTTAACTCGAAAGTCAACGCGGTACGGACTATGGACTCGACGTTTACATCTATAGAGTTAAAAATATCATAAAAAATGCCTGTTTTTTTTTTGTTAAATTTTCGACGACCATAATTCCAGTCGCGTAATTTACGCTGCATTTGGTTTCATACAAAAGTTTAGTTTGTGCTTCATACTAAAAAAATAGTTGTCAGTTTATATGAACCGACCGAAAATACGCGACTGACAGCTCACAAAATTACGCTCGATTGGCCTCACCTGTACGTTTACGAAATTTTAATTTGAAAGTCAACGCGGTACGGACTTTGGCCTTGACTTTTAAATCTAGCGAGTTAAAAATATCGTAAAAAAAAGCCTGTCTTTTTTGTTCAATTTTCGACGAACATAATTTCAGTCGCTTAATTTACGCTGCATTCAGTTTCATACAAAAGTCCAGTCTGTGCCTCTTATCGAAAACGAGTTATCAGTTTATATGAACCGACCGAAAATACGCGACTGACAGCTCACAAAATTACGCTCGACTGGCCTCACCTGTGCGTTTACGAAATTTTCACCTGAAAGTCAACGCGGTACGGACTTTGGACTCGACGTCTACATTTAACGAGTTAAAATTATATTAAAAATGGTTGTTTTATTGTTCACGGTTCATGAAATACAGCCTCGTGACATACCGACGGACGGACAGACAGACAGACGGACAGCGAAGTGTTAGTAAAAAAAAAACCTAAAAATGAGGATGATCTTAATTCGGTTGTATTTTTTTATGTTTGTTATATCAAACAGAACTCTGTCTTTATAACCCGATATGGAAAATTATTTTGCATTCGAAAGGATATACTTTCAGATTGATCCCATAGAAGTTTCATCAAAATCGGTTCAGTACCTTCTCTTCTAGGAAATTAACAAAATTCAGAAAAATTTTACTTGATTGTTGAGATTGAAGTCCGTTTTTAACGTGTTTAGCGTTTCCAATTACCCTAGAGTTATTGATGCTAGGTTTTTAACGTGTTTAGCGTTTCCAATTACCATAGAGTTATTAATGCTAGGTTTTTAACGTGTTTATCGTGTCCAGTTATCATAGAGTTATTGATGCTAGGTTTTTAACGTGTTTATCGTGTCCAGTTACCATAGAGTTATTGATGCTAGGTTTTTAAAGTGTTTAGCGTTTCCAATTACCATAGAGTTATTGATGCTAGGTTTTAACGTGTTGAGCGTTTCCAATTACCATAGAGTTATTAATCGCTCGTAGAACACATGGCCGTTGGGGCAGTAAAGTTCTCGAGTGGCAACGTAGCGTAGGTAGGCCTCGGTGAACCGATGACCTGGTGAAGGTCGCGGGAAGCCGCTGGATGCGGGCAGCGAACAATCCTCGGGGGAGGCCAATGTCTAGCAGTGGACGTCCTTCGGCTAATATGATGAATAAAATTCTAATACGATTCATATAGAAATGTAGTTTTTCCACAAAAATAAATTGACAAAATTGAAAAAAATAAAAACACCCAGATTTTTTCCTTAATTCAGATTGTAAACAAACGCTATCACTAGTTGGCAAACATGCAGTTCCCTCGACCTTCGTGAGGGACTATTATTAGAATGCCACATACTTATTATAAGCCAGAGGTATGTGTAGCTGGATGAAGTCGAACTTTGGACCCCGCTGCATTGATTGACCCTCCCACTGTGAAGTTACTTACTGTTGTGATAAACAGGGTAAACAATAGGCAGTTAATAACGAGGAGTTACGATATCGTAATAGTTTATAGGAATACGCAAGAAAACAATAGATGGAAATAAAAAGAGGATGACTTATAGATTCAAGTCAAAGCAGCCAAACTATGCCTAGCTAAAAACCGTGAAATTTTACGAAATTTATTTTATTAAACCATCAAAATGTTAAAAAATGTGACATATCAAAACGTCTCAGGAAGACCATTTAATAAGTACTACGGCCACCTATTTATTACTTGTAACAAAATTACAAGATCAATCAGATATGTACAGTTTTTTGGCTTATAAAAATAAAAACTACTTTAATTTACCATAAACAAATGTAGATTTCTGTTTCTGACTTAAAAAGTCAGAAAAAAAGGAAGTATACTTTCTATGATTTGTTAGAAAAATAATTGAAAAACTTACCAGAGATGGTTTGTCCGCCCAAAGCTCGAAGTCCGAAAACACGTGTTCAGTCAAAGTTTCCTTTCCGATCTCGATCTCACCCCACTGCGAGTTCAAATACTTCTGTTCCACAACGGTTGCAGTCTGCGTGGCCAAACATCTCTTTGCTGCACTAAGTACTGGCTGGTTGAGTTTAGTTTTTTTATTATTTTTGTTGGTATAATTGAGAATTTGCCGCGCGAGATTGCCGCGCAAAACTTTCAAGTGGGACATGTTTACACGCGCTGTATGTTAAACGACTGTTCGCTCTCGAATGCAGTGAATGGACGGCCGCGGGGCGCGGACGGCTTTGGCCCGAGCTCTACGCGAGACAAGGGGCATAGTCCAAACGCACTAATCCCACAAAAAAATAATTATGTTTTTATTAAGATTTTGATAAAAAGTAGGTTCAAATTAGGTTAAAGATAGGTTGGTTCTGTATGATAAAATGTTACTAAACTTTTTGAATTCGAACTTTAAACTGAGAGAAATATAGGTGTACTTTTTCTACCACTTGCTCGGAAATTGCAAAATATATTAAAAGAACAATACTTCGATCGGCTAGTGTTTTAGGTACGTAACGAAATAACAAATACATATAATAATAAATAACAGAAATTGCTGGAAAGTCAATAGGGATGACGACAGCATCAGAAATAAATTATGAACTCTTGATCACTAAATTGTCACCCTACTTAAACTGCGGAAAACCTTACTCGTATTGTTTTCCATCAAGTCTTCAATTTTTAATTCACCAAAATCACAAAATGAGTACATATATGACGCTGCTAAACTATGACGTCACGCCAAGGTATTTCAAACATTTTAAGAACAAAATTTCGTTTTTGACACATGATAAAAACTAACTCAGATGACTAGCATTCGTCATCCTCATTGTCGTTGTCTAGTCTAACTTTACAAACTGCAATGTATCTAACTTATAATGTATTAAAATTTCATTTTTCTTAATTTGTTTAATTTTATCTCGCAAATAACACAAAAGTACTATGCAATACAAGTCACGACCGAAATATCAATTAACGGCCTCGTTTAGTTAAAAAAGAAAAAACCGGCCAAGTGTGAGTCGGCCTCACGCACCGACGGTTCCGTACCAATACAACTCTTCATATAAAAACTTGTGTGGAGATGATTTATCCAGTTTACAAATTGTGGATAAAAATTAAAAACTAACTACTACGGTTCCACAGATGCAGCCTTTTAAGGCGAAGTATTGATTGGAACAGTTGTCTCTGTCTTTTTCTTTAATTGTAAAGAGTAAAGAAAATAACCACACTTTATCAATCGATTTTCGTTTCAATCAAAAACTACAATGAAAGTATAAAAATAATAACATTACTCACTTAGTATTATCATAACAAATATTTTTGTATATTTAAAAAAAATTATACTTTAAATATTAGTCATAACTAGAGTTAAAAGTAACGGTGAAGACCTATCTTTGGGATTTTTTTCTATCGAGCCAAAACTGCTCAATTGTGTTTCTAATAGCTTTTCACTTTAAGGAACATCATCGACAATAAGGGTATTTTTTTTAATATTGGGCAATATTCGAAAGGATAATTATCGCGATAATAACAAGTGGATAAATTATCGACTGATAATAACAAAAGTTTGCGTTCGTGAAAGTGAACTGTATTCGAACGTGTATTTCTGAACTTGCGTCTATCCGAATGCACAAAGTGTCAACGTGCCTCGCCGTAGGGATCCCCCTTACAAAAAAAAACAGTTCGGATTACAGGACTATGCAAAGTTGAGTGAACTTGAGTGTCATTCATTTTTAAATTAAATATTGTTTATTGAGTTAAATACGAAAAATGCCTGGTGTGAAAGATCCAATATGGTTATACTTTATTTGCATGAAGACAAAAAATACTGAGATCTATGGGCTCGGTGCAAAAAATTTAGGAAAGAGATGCAAGTGATGTAAGGAATAATAAATGGAATTTATAAACTATTGGTTTTTTTTGTTAGAATAGTCCGAATTATAATGAATTTGTTATTTGAAACAATATAACAAATTAATTTCTTACATTGGTGATAATTATCCGATAATTATCAAGAAGCTTAATTATCTTGATTTTTTCAAACCCTGATATTGGGTTTTCTGTCGTTTAGGAGTAATTGACGTCAAAAATAACGAAAATCTGTAATAATTCCGCCTTAAAGGTTAGACAGACAGACAGACGGACGGAAAGACGGACAGATTGACGGAAGACGGGTGGTACAGCGTAGGCTTATTGCGAAACCTTAAGCCTGTCGCCTCGTCCTTTTAAACCACTTCGGAAGTAGTCGGCTTTATCGAGTACTTCTTACCTCCTTCGGCCTTCTATTGATTAATTTGAAGCCTGGAGAGTAATACATTCATCTACTGATAAGAATAAATAAATACTATAGTACATACGTCTCTTGAATTCTAGATTGTTCTAGACCTTCTAGGTCTTATTTACCCTGACAGCAAATAAAACATATCATTTAATATAACAAAAACCATTTTAATTTGTTCCATTATCACAACAAAAAAATATAACCATATTACCCGTCATAACGTTACAATTCAAACTCTAATGGCAATTATCATTAGCCTATAGCTTAAAAAATATGTAGTTCAAAAACTATACTTTCATTTGACTGAATGCACTTATCATACATACAATATAGGTAAGAAATAAGTTTCCGCATACAACTGTATGGTAAAAATTGTCATTCAAACCTCAGTTACCATAAAAGTTATCTGAACAAATTAAAATTATTTATGGCTTGTCATATTTGACAGTATTATTTTATACAATTAGGGAATATCTTTGGTAAGCTAGCAGCATTATAAACTTCAATAAAACATATTTTTATGCCGTTTGATAAATATTCCTCATAATTGCATCAAATATTTTAAAAACTTAAAAACAAGCAAATTTTTGTCTAAATAACTTTTAAGGGAGCTGAATTTAAAACTTTTAATCCGAATTGAGAGGTAGCCGGAAATTTAAATCGTTGGCCAAATTTTAAAATCATGAAACTGAACTTGCACCTAGAGACTTATACAACCGTATTTAAAAAGCTAACCTATCATGTAGTTTAATATTTGTTTTTTCTCCGATTACGTAATTTCCTCAGGGTTTTTTTTTTAAATTTACGAGTAGATCGTACATCCTGATTTTAAAATATTGCCAACGACTTCAGTTTTGCCCAGCAATGACAAGATAAGTATACAAATAAAAATTATCAACTATAAGTTGAAGGAAAAATAATAATAAATATATGTATTTATTGTGACAATAAATACATCAGTACTCATTAATTGTGATAAGCACTATAAATAATTCAAATTAAACCAAATAACAAAAGATGTGTGTTACACTAAAATTTTACATGAATATAGTAACTCAACAACAAAGCCCATTTATAGTTTCCAAACACACTGTAATACAAAATAAATGTACTCACTTCGTTCTCAACTAAATAGTTTATCATTCAAACCTACAGTAGTCAGGTACTTGCTTGTTGCGTCTCCTTCTTTTCCTTGACTTTCGTCTTCTTAGTGAACGACTGGTGGGTAATAAGTTCCCGAAAGAATCCGTCTGGTTTCGATATTAGTTCCGCGTATGGGCCTTGTTCTATGATGACCCCATTCTCTAAGACGGCGATTTCATCTGCAGATTGTATAGTGCTCAGTCGGTGTGCGATCGTAAGGACTGTGCGGTCCCTACTGATCTCTTTGAGCGCCTTATCTATTAAGTATTCAGAGTATGCGTCTAGTGCGGACGTCGCTTCGTCTAGTATCAAGATTTTTGGGTTCTGTAACAAAAAATAATGATGTCTTAGGACATTTACCACATAAGCCGAATGACGTTCACTGCTCACTGAATTTTGGTAAGCCCCCTTCCATCTTCGGCATCATCGTCACTTACCAGCAGGTGAGATGATGCCAAGGGCTTACCAATTGTAAATAAAAAAAGATATAAGTAGTACTCTCTCTTTTATCACAATATTTCATGTCCGCTTATTCTGTAAGTATCGTCAACAACCCATAAACGTCCTCACAGCTGGGGCACGAGTCTCTTCCCCGACCCGGGAAGGTTGGGTCATACTCCAGTCCGGTTTTTTGTGGCGGTTGTAGGGCTAGTGGCAACGCCATTGTAAGATATTTTTTAAGCCGCCTGTATAAGGAATCTGACACGGCTTAACCACTGCCATCTAGTGATAGCAACAGGCACGAACGGCTTAAAGTGCCTTGCGAATCGCGGAAACGGTTGACAAAAATGCTACTAACAGTCAAACCCATCCAGGTAATAAACGTGCTTCAAGTCAGTTAACCTGGGTAGCCATCATATCAGCTCATATACGTTCCCACCGAGGGGCTCGAGCCTTCCCTGAATTAGGGCGACCACGCGGGACCAGCAGTGCGAGTTGGTTGACTTCACACACAATCTTCGAGTTTCCTCACAGGCGTGTCTAGGTTTCCTCACGATGTTTTCCTTCGTCGTAAGGACGTCGGATAAACGTACTTATAAAATCGAAATTCGAGAACACATTGGTACGTGGCATAGTTCGAACCACGACCTCCATATTTCGCCATATGCTACTTGATATTTTAAGATTATTCGTAATTTTATCAGCTACTTTCTAATTGCGAAGACCATAGTTTTCAGATGATAAATGAAACTAGCTAGATTTCCTCTTCTGGGGCCGATATCTTACTCCCACCTACTGCTGTTACCAACTTAAGATTGCAGTCCTGCACACAGCACCACTTGTGGAGTTTGTATATCTTTTCTTGTCCCCCAAATAGACGTAATATACAACGAACTCAAACAAAACGAACCTTGACAATTGCTCGTGCAATAGCGACTCTTTGCTTCTGCCCGCCGCTCAGCTGTCCTCCTCTAGCACCGACCTCTCGCTCCCAGCCGCTACTGTCCGTCACCAGCTCGTGGAGATGTGCTGTTCGCGCTGCTACCAACCAAGCTGGGGCACCCTGAGACATGAATTATGTATACAGTATTCAAAATAAGCTGAGCTAGTTTGACTTAAGGCGATCTTTTTTTTTTTATTCACAATTGGTAAGCCCTTGGCATCATTTCACCTGATGGTAAGTGACGATGATGCCAAAGATGGAAGTGGGCTTACCTAGATTCCCCAACGCAATGGAGAACTGGCTATCTTACCTGCAAGCCGGAAAACATCAATGTTGTTAACACTGATGCTTGGCGGCAAGACTTAGATAAGATGGTGGTAGCTAGCCAGGCTTAGAAAATGCCCTACCACCAAACAAACCGAGTCTTACAAGATGACCCCGCCGGGAACCGAACCCGCGACTTCGAAGCGAATGGACTAACCATTACGCCACGGAAGCGGTTATCTTTTGATATAACAATAGATAATAGGCAAAACTGACTCTCGCGTTATACTCGTGACCGGGTGCTGCCCGTGTCAACTGACCTACTCTTGTCAAAGTCATTTATAACATTCAATGATTTTTATGAATAAGTTTTCGTGTCATATTGTTTTCATGTTCTAATGACATAATCTGGTTGTTTCAAGGATTGAATTTTGACGTTATTAACTAATGATTGTTTATTTCTTGATTTTTCACAAATGGTATTATGTTATTATTATTTAATAACTTTTAGAAAGAGTGTAATTTGCACCTATTTTGAATAAATAACTTGAATCTTGAGATAAAAGTATGAATTGACAGTCTTTTCACTTAAAAAAATATCATTTTATCTCTGGAACAAAGCTTTTTAATGCGGTACTCCAACACGGTTTTACAAACCACTAATAATACAATAGTTTAATGAGTAAACTGCAATAAAAATTCAAGTGAAATTAGCTCAGCTGTTTTTATTGGATGTTGGACAACTCCAAGTTTGGATCGTTCCGTACCTCCTACACTGATAATGTCGGTTTTGTTTCTTTGACTCTTCTGCGAAAGAGTGACAAATATCTCATTCTAGAGAAAGAGAAGTAGTTATCTGTATGAAAGGCTAATATCAATTGAAATAATTCTTAGAGCAGGCGTTACTATATTTACTCTACCAAATAAATTCAGTTTTTTGAAAAAACTTAAGCGCCTCCTTTGGCAAAATGTTTAATTATGTCCTTGAGTGACAAAAAGTTCAGTTAGGTAGGTCCAACTTCGAGAAAGAGATCAATCGTCGAATCCAACTCGGCTGGGCAGCGTTCGGTAAGCTTCGCAATATATTTACGTCGCAGATACCGCAGTGCCTTAAGACCAAGGTCTTCGACCAGGGTGTGTTGCCATTGATGACATACGGTACTGAGACATGGTCGCTTACTATGGGACTCATAAGAAGGTTAAAGGTCACCCAAAGGGCAATGGAGCGTGGTATGCTCGGAGTTTCTCTGCGTGATCGAATCAGAAACGAGGAGATCCGTAGGAGAACCAAAGTAACCGACATAGCTCTCAGAATTGCTTAACCTAAGTGGCAGTGGGCGGGGCACATAGCTCGTAGAACAGATGGCCGTTGGAACAGTAAAGTTCTCGAGTGGCGACCACGCACCGGAAAACGTAGTGTAGGCAGGCCTCCTACTCGGTGGACCGATGACCTGATGAAGGTCGCGGGAAGCTGCTGGATGCGGGCAGCGCAGAAGCCGTCGTCTTGGAAATCCTTGGGGTAGGCCTATGTTCAGCAGTGGACGTCCTTCGGCTGATATGATGAGTGACTGAATTTCTAAAGAACTTTGGGACTACGGGTATGTGACCTTCTCAAGATGTCAGTAAGTTAGTGAGTCAAGGGGTTCAGTCAAAATAAATTAATAATAAAACAATACTAAATAGAGCGTGACACGTAAGGCTACGTAGCTCAGAAACAATGTGTACAAACAAACAATATAATTTATTTAAACTGTTGTCGTTACATGCATACATTAATATTTTACCAAAGCAAGATAGTTACATTAAAATTTAATGAAGCAAGGTCACACAAAGATCGATGGAGCGAGGTATGCTCGGAATTTCCCTACGCGATCGAATCAGAAATGAGGAGATCCGTAGGAGAAACAAAGTAACCAACATAGCTCACAGAATCGCTAAAATTAAGTAGCACTGGACAGGGCACATAGCTCGTAGAACAGTTGGCCGTTGGTACAGTAAAGTTATCGAGTGGCGACCGCGCATCGGAATACGTAGCGTAGGTGGGTAGACCGACCGCTGAATGCGGGCAGCGCAGGACCAGTCGTCGTGGAAATCCTTGGGTGAGGCCTTTGTCCAGCAGTGGAGGACTTTTGGCTAATATGATGATGATGAAGCAGAGATAACTTAGATTATTTACAGTAAAGATACTGAGATATAGTAGAGATACAATTTGGTCAAATTCAGAAATTAATGTGAAGAACACTCGTTAAAATGTCACACTAACCTTATCCTCATCAGTTGCTGCATTTTGATCTAAAGCACCATATAAAATATTGTCTTTTATTGATCCGCTAAATAATACTGGTTCCTGTAAACAAAAAATAAAATCTAATTAAAATTCTAATAACTCAGTAAGTAACCTTATCGCTCAAAGGTAAGGTGCGTCAGGTAGTTCTGAAGTTTTGCTGAGATGTTCGCGAACACTCTAAGTTTTCGACCTTGAACGCCGAACGCAAACATCTCAGTTTTCATTTTGAGCGACGAATGTATTTTGATGGCTAAAAAAGTTGAAATTGAGATTTTGATGGAGATTGATTGTCTACACTGATAGCACAGTATGACGATATGGCTTACAGTGGCGCAATGCCTTTGATGTCGCATGATGTGCCACCGGCGTAGGTACTAGCCCGTACTCTAGCCTGTGCCCCGCCGCCCGCTGCCCCGCAAGTACCCTTCCGTTGCTCTGCGTAAGTACATTCGTTGGGCTACTGTAACCCACTATATTGTAATACTGTGCTGATAGTCTAAAAGTTTGTTTTTTAAATTTCTGCTACATTATTTTTTTAAGGTTGCCACTAAAATAAAAATCACTTACTATTACTTTTTTATACTCAAAAATGGTTATACTGATTTTTATGAAACTCTGTACGTTACCTTTATACATGGCCTACAACACGCAGTAATTCATTACTATAAGAATAATCGGAATAAAGTACCTACCATATATAAATTCATGTTGTTTGTTACTTTTTCTAGAAAATTGCTCTTACGATTTTAAGGAAACTTTGTGAATAACTAGGACTTAATAAAGCCTACTGCACGTGGTAGTAAATTATTGTAAGAAAAATCCGAATAAGATACCTCCCGAACAAACCCAATTTTTCATCAAGTCGATATTCCTAACTTTATTCTTTGCTACGTGGGCGGCACTGAAAATTTCGGGAATCAAGGAAGTGATACAACATTATTGAGATGATATGCAATCTTTGTGTAATCAAAAGAATAAATTAGTATAGTGTCAACTGTGATAAAATGTCATATAATGTCTGCAAAACATCTCGTGTAATTTTTATGTTAAATAAAGCCTAATATAAGCGGTTTATCTGTATATTTACTTATTAGTAAAAAAATATATTTATTGTTTTTCGAAGTATTCTTGAAACTTGACACATTTTTCCATTCGATGGAACCGATTATTAAACCATTCATTCCATTCTGAAGTTCGGGTATTCAAAATAGCCGTTTTGTAGGCGTCTACAGCCTCTTCAGGTGACGAAAATCGTTGACCACGCAATTTGTTCCTACTTTTGGGGAAAGTATAAAAATCATTCGGGTTTAGGTCAGGGCTGTACGGCAGATGATCTAATAATTGAATGTTTTCTTGCTCCAAAAACTCTTTTGTTCTGTGGACGGTATGAGAGCTCGCATTGTCGTGATGGATGATGCGGCGGTTGATGTTCTCTTTACGGAGTTCAGAGACGACCTGCGGCAAACAAATGCTAGCACACCATTCTGCATTGTCCGTTCCTTTGTTCCTCAAGAGGAATAGTCGCAACATGGCCGGTTATGGAGACAAACGTGGCCACCATTTTTTTTGCAACGCTCCGTGAACGAAAAACATTTGTTGGATTCAACTCATTTTCGAACTCCCAAACTCGTGCTTGGTTCTTACGCGTTCGTATGCGTAATATCCAGGATTCGTCATCTAAAAGGACTCATGCCAATGTCTAAAGTTGCCTGAATTTCGCGATATGTCACATGTCGATCTTCCTCAATCAGATTACGCACGGCATCAACGTTATCTTGGGTGATTGCAGTTTTTGGGCGACCTTGACAGCGATCGTCACAGAGCTTGACACGTCCAGGTTGAAATTCCGCAAACCAGCGATAAATTGTGGTTTTAGATGGGGCTTCATCACCAAATGCAGAAAACATCCGATCAACACACTGTTTTTGTGTTAAACCACTTCGAAAGTCACAATAAAGAATTGCTCTTGAATTTTCTCGAATCAATTCCATTTTCACACCGACACTACAAGTTCGACAAGATCTTGTGATAAGACCACGTTCTTTTTTAAAAAACCAATAAATGGTAGTCGATTAATAAAACCAAGGAGTTTTCTATTATAAAGACTTTATTATGCCAGGAACAATGGAAATATTCCATTCCAGATACTTTTAGTGCAGCCTATGTCAAAGTAAGTATAATATTTATTGTTGGTTTGCGTGTGCCCGACTACGACAGACAGTGAAGGCTTCACGAGAAATTATGCACGAAAATATGGCTGTAAAATTTATTTTTTAAATCTTACTTTCTTCCATTTTAATCCTGAAAGACTTCTTTTTGATTATAAATATGTATGTATGTATCTATAATTTTTAAAGTAGACTAAATATTTTGTAATCTGAAACAAAACCGTCTCTGTAGACCGAAGAGTGTGTCGAAGTAATACTTTTTAGTTCATTTTCAATCTGTTTTTATATCATCTTAGTTTTCGTTCATTATATCATCATATTTAAAAAAAAATCTATTCGTAAATTGGTTTATTTGTTCGTTTTTTCACCTTCACCGGTAAATATTTTTTTTACTATTTTTCGATAAATTTTATTGTTGCAACTATTTGAAACTGTGCAGTGTTACAAACAATTAAATTAAACAAGGCTTGGGTCAGGACTCAAGAGGCCGCAAGAGCTTCCATAATACAGCTGTTTAAAATTTAACCTTGAGCTACAAACACCTGATAAAAATATGTTCTTAGAAAACTTATTTAAAAGACTTATTTAACACCACCCCATACAAAGAAGTGCACTCGAAAAAATTATATCATTCTTTTTCATTCTTTTTTTGTGCCTAACTTCGTGGGATTAGGTTCAAAAATATAAAATCTATGAATATTTGACAGATGGATGGACGGAACGATTTTATGTAGGTTCCTTGAAGTTTCCTACGGAACCTAAAAATTACATGCTGCTACCTTATAGAAATAATTCCAATATAGTTATTAAGATCGACAAAAACTATACTGCGGCCGTCCAGAGAATGCGGATTTGACATATGCTAGTTTGACGTAACTTGTGATGTGACCATAGACATCCATAGTAAATACTTTGTACCTATCATGTAGCTGTAACACATAACGAAATAAAATAACCATTACCAAAATAGTGTTGCTTAACCCGAGGCTAAAGTGTACTTTGTGGACCGTCGATTATAGGGGTGGTAATGGGTGAAGGGGGTGGAAAATAAAAAAAATTGTGTGTAGTGAAACTAGTTATTCCTCAAAATTAGCCAAACTTGTTGTATTGCGGTTGAGTATTTATTATTTCCTTGCAATCGAAGTGAAAATCAGAGTGTAAAACTCGAGCATGAAACCCATTTTACCCTCGACGTGACAATCCACCCTCGCCGTAGCGGCTCGGTTTGCTAAATGAACGTCTCGGGTAAAATGGCTTGTTTTATTCTCTTGTTGTACAATCTACTATTGTTATTAAAACATATCACTTTTATGCCTGAAATTTTATGGTTGGTTGATTGACGCAACAAGAAATAATTGTTTGTGTGGTAATGAATCATTCATAATAGGTATATTCATAATAGTTCATCATTACAGCTCATATACGTCCCCACCGAGGGGCTCGAGCCTACCCTGAATCAGGGCGATCATAATAGTTACAAATACGTTATCAATGGTTACATGTGGTAACATCACTATTATTAAGAAGAAATGACTATAGAACGTAAACGTTTTACTAACGTTTCATTTAGTTACAAAATACACATTCGGTTGTCCTTATACATAAACATAAAACTAAAAATGTGTTCCGTTACTATTATTTAGTAAAAAAATATGTTCATTTCATGTTTTTTAAGCTTAGAAACTAAAGATTGATTTGATTACAATTTTGGAGATTCATCGAATGTTACATTCTATCGCTGTCTTGAAGTGTCAAGTCAGCATTCTCTGGGCGGCCGCACTAAAAAGGAAGTTTTTTTTAAAAAAAGATAAGGTTTCGTTTGGTGCTTGAGATCGAATAATTAGATTATTTATTAGGCCAACATCACAAACATCTCAGCTAAAATTCAGAACTACCAAATACGACGCACTGTTCGGTATTTACAGTTACTAGATTGTAAACTAATGTCTGAAGCTATTTTATACGTACTTGACTGACATAACCAATATGACTCCTCAACCAAACTGGGTCCAATGATCTGATATCCACTCCATCTAACAGTATCCTTCCCCTCTCTGGATCATAGAGCCTCATGATCAGAGCTGCTATAGTACTCTTTCCACAGCCAGACCTGCCTACCAGGGCTAATGACCTGCCTGGTAAGAGGTGCAGGTTGACATTCTTTATAAAGGGTTCACCATGGTATGAGTAGAAAAGATTTTCTAAGACTATTTCACCACTCGGTCTACCTTTTGGTCTGAGGCCACCTGAGAAGAGAATTTATAATCTCTTAAAATAAATTACAGCTTAAAATGGGAGATGATAAGTTGAGTGTGCAAAATTTCCAACATTTATTTTTGGTTGGTGGTAGGTCATTTTCTAAGCCCACCTGGCTAGCTACCACCATCTTACCTAAGTCTTGCCGCCAAACATCAGTGTTCCGGCTTGAAGATAAGATAGCCAGTTCTCCATTGTGTTGGGGAATCTTGGTAAGCCCGCTTCCATCTTCGGCATCATCGTCACTTACTATCAGGCGAGATGATGCCAAGGGCTTACCCATTGTAAATATAAAAAAAAAGATATCTAAATTGGGTCAATGTTTCTGTAATTATTATACTTTGTTGTTCATTTTATACATGCTGTATCAAGAGCTCTTATTTCATTTACCATATCAAATTCGAAATTATGTATGATGGTGAGTGGTAGGTAACTAATTAATTCTTTTAACTTCAGTTTTTAACACCAGTTACTAGTTAAATAATATTATTTCTTTGAAAAATAGGTAACATTGCAAAATCTAAATAAAATCTTAATTTAACAGCCTCTGTGGCGTAATGGTTAGTCGTTGCTTGATAAGTTTCTGTATGAAGATTAGAATAGCCCTAGATTCCTATTGCATTGGGGAATATTGGTAACCCAGTTTCCATTTTCAGAATCATTGTCACGTAACATTAGGTGAGATGAGGCCAATACAAAGGCTTCTTATTAATTGTGAATAAAAACCCTTAATTCAAGTACCAACCTGCAACTGGTATACTAGGTACCCTGTCAATAATATCCCATAGCCTTGTTGCAGCTCCGATTCCTTTATTTAGCTCTGTGTAAAAACTGCTTAGGCCTCCAATGCTTATCCCAACATATGCTGCATATAAGAGGAAGGATGTCAGATTTCCAACTGTAAGCTGTTCGGTTGCCACCATTCCACCTCCATAGTAGAGGACAAGTATTATAATGGTGTTCCCTGAGAGACCAGTCTGAAAAAGACAAAAAATATGTATTTAATATGATATAGCACTACTAACAAGGAAATTGTTTAAGTCAGTTGGATGTATATGTGTGTAGAATATAGACAGGAAAAAATGACAAATGAAAAATGATTGTAAATTTGTGTGATATTTTGAAAATTACTTTCTAAATTTGAAGGTGAGTTTCTGTTAATTAAAATTTTGATCTTTTTACCATGCCATAAAAACTTCCTACAGCCAATGACTCTTTGTAGGCCAACTTCAAGAGGTTCTCAATCTTGGCAGCATATGCTTTACACTCATATGCCTCTTTACTAAATGCCTTCACAGTCTTAATGTTTGATATCTTCTCTTCTGCCAGCTCACTGGTCTCTGCTAGTGTATCTTGGAGCTGCCTAGTAATACCACGGACAAATCTTCCATAGAAAACAGCCAGCATAGACACTGGTGGTACAACACACAAACCAATCAGAGCCAATGACGGTGACATGTAAAACATCATCCCTGTGCCCGCTCCAACCATGAACAAAGAGCGGAGGCCATCGCTGACGTTTTGACTTAAATTTCGTCCAACTAGCTGAGTATCTGCCGATAATCTGTTCACAAGCTCTCCAGTTGAAGTTGTGCTGAACCATGCTGCTTCTTGTCTCATAATAGCAGCATAAACCTGCTGGCGCAAGTTCTGAGTCATCCTTTGGCCTGATATAGACATGAGGTAGACCCTCCCAAAGTTGCAGAGTCCCCCAACAAGGAACACTCCACACAGCATCAAACACAAGGCATCTAGCTTTTCTCTGGCTGCTCCAAGATCACTGGTGCTGTTGTAGATAATGTCCAGCACCTTTCCAAGAGAGAATGGTACAGCCATTGTGACACTAGATGATACTATGAGAAGACCAATAGCCCCTGTAAAATGAGCAAAACATAAGAGTAAGTATTGTTAAATGATAGAATCGTTGAAACTCTTAGGTCAGATATTTTCTTATTTAGTTAAAATAAAGGTTCCTGTATTGTATTGTGTCCTGAATCTTGAATTAGGTAGGTATTCAGAGACAAATAGCACACAGTCATCTGGCCCTAAACTAGGATTCCCTATACTATGATGGGAACTAGGGAATAATATACATTCTTAAATCAGACAAACCTGTTCACCTGTTGCACTGGGTGGAAATCAAGTGCACAAACAACCCCTGGCCTGGCAGGCAGGTGTACTGATCGACCAACAAACATGTAGGCATAAGCAAAACCTACAGAACAAGGATGTTAGCCCTTCTGGCTTGGATTAATACAGTCTCCAAACCTCTAAGGTCAGATGCCCCAATCAAACCCTAACCAACTCTGGGTACAGTTGAAGGTAAAACTAAAAAATATCGTTCACCTTCGTAGAAAGGGGGGAGGTCAGAGGTGAGGGGGGGAGAGGAAAGGGATGAGGGGGGAGATAGGGAGGGGAACCCATTTACATAACATTAAAAATCCTATCTATAGAACAATATAGCTATAGGCAACCCCAGTTGAATTCAAGTGCACTCCAATCAAATAAACCAGTAGAGTACGAAGCCAGCTCACCAGTGAGAGTCCATTTCTCAGGCTCAGCCAGCCCCAACAACCGCTTCAACTCGGTAGACTTTAATTTGACATCGATTTTTTTCACTGTGGCTTTATGATTTACAGACGCGATGGGCGACACTGTTCCAGGCTTCTTCTCGTCCACTTGGCTCGAACAGTACCTAGGTTGCTTAAAAAACACACCACCCACAAAACCCGTGACCCTTTCGTAACAGTTTCGTGATAAAACCCTGTTCGAATATAACCTGTGCTTGCATTGTTTACAAGATAAGTTTTGACTCGATATCGACAATTTAAAGAAACTGCTATGCCTACTAGATGCGTCGAATCTTATTTGAAGTAATCGTTGCAACATTTTTCTTTAACTCAATTTTAGAAAAGTTTTACAAAAAATAAAAATAAATCCACCCATCACTCATCCTTTACGTCTGTCACTATACTTAATTACTATACTTTTTGATACTGACCAGTGATGCCAACTCTATATGTCAAAAAGTTGTTAGTCTTACCTTGAAAAGTTGCTAGAACAATATAAAAATGGCAATTCTGTTGCTAGATGTATGGTGTTACTGTGCTTGAAAAGTTGCTAAAATGTATGAAGCGTCGATTTTTTGATGTGTAACATCTTTGCTCTCACTTTCCTGCAATTTGTGGGAGTGATTTCGTGAAATGGGATGGAAATGTGTAACATGGAACGGAAATGTGTAACAGGACATAGGTACATTCTGTTTATAAAAAACCCGGCCAAGTGCGGGTCGGACTCGTGCACAGCAATTTGTGGGAGTGATTTCGTGAAATGGGACGGAAATGTGTAACAGGAAATGCGAACGTTTTTTAATTCTCGAAAACTAAGGTTGTCATAGCCATGCCGCCTAGTGTGATGGCAAAGGCAAAGATGACATACTACTATTCGAAGGGTCGGCCCGTGAATGTACGACCCGATAATTAATTAATTTCATAAGTATTTTATCACATGTTACACATCATATGCGAGTACTGTAGATCTCGTTTTTTTTTTGTTGCTAGACTGCTTCGAAAATACGTTAGATCTAGCTACTAAGTCGCTAAATTGGCAACACTGATACTGACTACTATCTTCAGATCTCAGAGCAATAACTAAAGCATAGAGAGAGCGTCAAAATTATTTCTAGTTACACTATTCACACTTATTACCCAGTCAGTGTGATAAAGCAGGATAGATATGTATTAATTACATTTGTTTTTTTGCAAGACTGTCCACTTTTTTAGCAATGCTAGTGAAGTGCCTTAATTGCCAGAGATATTGATATTTTTTTGCTGTGTATTATTTGCCATGGATGAGATCGAATAAAAGGATTGATAAAATTGAAAGCAAATGAATTGCTACTTTGCTCAGGTAGGTTGAGATAATTAGTATAAGAATATTTTTTTATTTGACTTCTCATTTATACGGGTGTTTTGTTCTTGGTTCTCACTTTTCATACCTACGCTCGGTGGTCGCGCTGGGGTTGTAAAATTTTTACCGTATAACCTTAAAAAGAACCGGCCACACGAATTAATATATTTCTATCCAAGGTGACTGACTGACTGACATAGTGATCTATCAAAGCACAGCCCAAACCACTGGACGGATCGGACTGAAATTTGGCATGCAGGGTTAGTAAATATTTATAGCCAAGTTTTTGGTGCCAATACCCCTATGTGCACTCCGGCGCCGGCTAGCTCGCCACCCGATCCGTACCTATCTTAACTGTTTATAATGAACAAATTGAGCGCTTTTTTTATCGTCCATACATAAATACAAACATACACACATAGACTGCTTAATAAAACCATAACCCTTTCTTTGGCTTTGCCGTTAGTTGGGTGATAAATAACTTTACAAGACATCGACATAATTTTTTCGCAGTTATTATTATATTTGGATAAAATTCTTTAACACAAAAAATGCGATTAATTTGCATATACATCTTCCTCGTTAGATTATTGAACACAAGGCTTACACAGCTTATACTACAATAAATAATTAATATCATCATATCAGCCGAAGGACTTCCACTGCTGGACATAGGCCTCTCCCAAGGATCTCCACGACGACCGGTTCTGCGCTGCTATGCTTGAACCTTGCACACGCCTGCGAAGAAACTCGAAGGTTGTATGTAAAGTCGACCAACCCGCACTGGGCCTGCGTGGTCGACTAAGGCCCGGTCGCCCTAATTCAGGTTAGGCTCGAGCCCCTCGGTGGGGACATATATAAGCTGATATGATGATAATATTAATTAAAAATCGTTTATCAAAAAATATGACTGATCCTGATCAATCTGACACGAAGCAGACAGCTCTTAGTTCAAAAATTTAAGTGTTGTCAGAAAAATATGCGTTCAACGTTGGCGGATGCGGATCAATGGGGCCATAAAGTAACTTATACATACTAGGTATGGGGCAGTGATAAAGTATAAAAGATGAAAATAGACAACACACTTCATCACAAAATAAGTCTACATTTTCAGGAAATAAAATATGAATTCCTGTCTATAGAAACAAATGAATTCCCGATCGCGAAACCCCTTTTAATTAACATCGTGTTGTTGGACTCGAGGGTATTCCCAAAATAGATGAAAAATTCTGCACTAACTAACTGCTCATCCATGCTTATTATTGAGGGATTCCCCGTAACGTAAAACATAAATTAAAAGGTTTGCCAACCTAAAAGTGTAAAATCGGTAGTAAAATCGGGATAATTTTCATGTATTCTCTGAAATCGTGGAAAAATCGTTGTTTTTCGGTAATTCAGTAGGACAGAGTCCATATCGGTAGAAATACCGAAAAATCGGTAGTTTCTCTCTAACTGAATCCGTGACTGGTTTACATGTATTTTTATGAAATGCCTTCCGAGTGCGAGCGCCACGGCAGCAGCAGTGCGTCGTGCTTGGAAGAAACGTATAATTGTTCTAAGTATCGTAAAAACGGTAATTAAACTACATACAAGCATAAAACTTGGTGTATATTGGTGGTTATATTACTAACCTAAACTAAAACAACAAATAATAAAAACGGCCAAGTGTAAGTCCTATTAATAAATAGGTATCATTTTTATGCTTGTATGGAGAGGTGTGATGGTACGGATCCCTCAGAACGCGAGTCCGACTCGCAGTTGGCTGGATTTTCAATAGTTACTACGGAAACAGAGCAACTTTAACCGCCTCCGTAGCTCAGAGGCAAAGTTCACTGGCTTAACACAGGAGGTCGCGGGTTCGATTCCCGGCGGGGTCACCTTGTAAGACTCGGTTTGGTTGGTGGTAGGGCATTTTCTAAGCCCGCCTGGCTAGCTACCACCATCTTATCTAAGTCTTGCCGCCAAACATCAGTGTTAAAAAAACATTGATGTGTTCCGGCATGAAGATAAGATAGCCAGTTCTCCATTGCGTTGGGGAATCTTGGCAAGCCCGCTTCCATCTTCGGCATCAACGTCACTTACCATCAGGTGAGATGATGCCAAGGGCTTACCAATAGAGAATAAAAAAAAAACTACTTAGTGCGAGAACGAAACGATTAAAATGTCACCTCTATGGATTTATCTGTTTGATAGATACGGACTTACTACAAGAGGCTGGGTGGAGTATTAGAGGCTGGAAGTCAGAGGCGTATTTAAGAATCCGGCGCCCCTGGCACAATAAAAAATCCGCCCCTTTAAGTGACAAAAAACCGGCCAAGTGCGAGTCGGAGTTGTGCGCTAAGGGTTCCATACTGCGATAAACGTCACCTTCTGTTTGTACGTTCGTAGTGGTTCGTCACCCTTATTACCGCTAGTCCGACACGCACTTGGCTAGCTTTATTATTTTTCGGTGAACTAAACGGATCCCTAAAAAAAGAAAACAAAATTGATTCACTTGATTCAAACTTTTAATTGAAAACAAAAATAAATGTTCATACTTACCTATAATTACTTGTTATTAGCACAACACTTATTGTTTTACGATGTTTATACGAAATTAAACATTCGTTTTTCCTTTTACGTGTCGGCTCGACTTGATTTTTCACTCAAATGTGGACCAGAGAATCGCGCGCTTAGTAAAAATGAAAATACTGAATTAACCTACCTACTTGTAAAACTCGCGTAATATATTTTTAAAATTGTTAAGTTGCGACTTGATATATTGGTAATTCTTTGTCTATTAAAATTGTTTTTATCAAAGAAAATCCATAAGAATTTATCGACTATCTAATTCAAAATTTGCTTTAATTTTTTCTACTACGACTGGCGAAAAAACAACCGAAAAAGGGGCGCCCTCCGGCCGCCCCTCACCTCTTGCCGCCCCGGGCCAAGTCCCCCCTTGGACATGGGGTAAATACGCCTCTGCTCGAAGTAGAGGCACATACTTTTATCCCACAGTAGAGAGGCGTGGTAGAGGCGCGGCACAAGTCACACACACGTGACCCAATAACTAGCGCGCGGATTATTGCGGCGCCATCGACGCATCGCTAATCGCTACCTAACATCACAGGCGGCCGAAGGGTTATCTCCATTTTCGAGTGTTAACGACTGGTAGGAAGTGGGTAGGAAAGAGGGGTAAGGCAACTTGTAACAATCTACTCTTTGGGTAAGGTAAGGATCGAAATTGAGTTTTTCAATACAGTTACTCGAAAAGTGGCACTCTATATGCCAGTTTCATTATCATATCAGCCGAAGGACATCCACTGCTGGACAAAGGCCTCCCCCAAGGATTTCCACGACGACCGGTCCTGCGCTGCCCGCATCCATCGGCTTCCCGCGATCTTCACCAGGTCGTCGGTCCACCGCTTGGGAGGCCTGCCTACGCTACGTTTTCCGGTGCGCGGTCGCCACTCGAGAACTTTACTGCCCCATCGGCCATCTGTTCTACGAGCTATGTGCCCTGCCCACTACCACTTCAGTTTAGCGATTCTGTGAGCTATGTCGGTTACTTTAGTTCTCCTGCGGATCTCCTCGTTTCTGATTCGATCACGCAGAGAAACTCCGAGCATAGCACGCTCCATTGCCCTTTGGGTGACCTTGAGCCTTCTTATGAGGCCAAACGCCAAGCATAGTGGCTGATTGTACTCTTCGGTCTTCTGTATAATCTGCTGCAGCGTATGTATGTGGTCTGTGGTACTAAAGCCTTTTCGGAAACCGGCTTGTTCGGGAGGCTGGAAGTCGTCAAACCTGCGTGCGAGACGATTCGTAATGACTCTCGAAAACAGCTTGTAGACATAGCTCAGAAGTGAGATGGGTCTGTAGTTCTTCGGCAGGGTGTTGTCACCCTTTTTGAAGAATAGCACGACCACACTTCTGTGCCATTGACTTAGGCGTTTGTCCATCGAGTATAACGGAATCAAATAACTTCTGAAGAGCTTTTAGTACAGGTGATCCACCTGCTTTCAGAAGTTCAGACGTAATTCCATCATCACCCGGTGCCTTGTTGTTCTTGAGCTGTTTGAGAACCATTCTAATCTCGTACAGGCTGATGTCCGGGATATCTTCGGTATAGTGTCGAGTTAGTCTGGCTCTTGGGTCTTCAGCCAGATCGCTGACAGACAAACGTGTGGTCTTGTACAATTGTCTATAGAACTTCTCAACTTCTTCCAGCAACTCAGTCCTAGACGATATGGTCCTGCCATCCTCAGTCTTCAATGGTCAGTTGGCTTTGTCCAACAGACAGATCTCTCGCGAACACTTTTGAGCCTTTGTTGTGCTCAATCGCCTCTTTAATACAATTTGTATTATATTGGCGTAAATCGCGAGTCAGGGACTTAGAGATCTGCCTGTTTAGTTGCCGATACTGAGAAGCGTCTTTAGAGTACTGCAAAACCAATCTGCGTCTTTCTTCCATGAGGTTGCTGGTGAAGTCAGAGATTTTTTTGGTTCTGTTTGAACGGCGAGTTTTAAAAATCTTAGACCCGACCGTTTGGACAATTTCCACGAACCTGTCATTATAATCGTCCATATTCTCGCAGTCTCCTAGGCATTCGAAACGATTGTGCAACTCGAGCTGAAAGAAAGCTCTCGGGGTTTTGGAGCTGGATGGGCGCCGGTCGGAGCGTAGACTTCATCAGTCGACATCTTTCTAGCTTGGTCTTTAGATTCAATGTGCCTCTGACCATCCGGTGATCGCTTCCTGTTTTGACTGAATTGATCACGGAGACATCATTGAATATTTGCCTCCTTGTCGACAAACTACTATATTATACACTTCAAAATTAAAAATATGATAATTGCAAACCTCACAACAAGTCCTTTTATTCCTTCATCATCATCATCATATCAGCCGAAAATTGTCCACTGCTGGACATAGGCCTGCCCCAAAGATTTCCACGACGACCGGTCCTGCGCTGCCCTTATCCATCGGCTCCCCGCAATCTTTACCATGTCATCGGTCCACCGCGTGGGAGGCATGCCTACACTACGTTTTCCGGTGCGCGGTCGCCACTCGAGAACTTTACTCTCCTAACAGCCATTTGTTCTACGAGCTAAGTGCCCTGCCCTGCTATGTTATTCCTTACGAGTAATAAAAGAGTGAAAATAAAATGCCAATCAAAACCAAGGGCAAAGTTTATTAAACAGCCGTCATACCTACCTTGCTATAGGTGCCGAATGTTGGGCAGCTTTTAAGAAGCATAAAATACAACTCCACCCATTACTGCATTTGGAGAATTTTCATCTCCGCTGGGAGGGTGGCGTGACGCGCCTGGATAGAGTGCGTAATGAGTACATAAGAGGATCCTTCAAAGTGGCGCCAATTACCGAGAAAATTAAGGAAAGCCGACTTAGCTGGTATGGTGACATCATGAGACGGGAAGATAGCTTTGTGAAAACTGTGAAAACACCAAGGAACGAGCAAGGGGCTGACCACCAGCCTCTTGGTGGACGGCCGTCGAGAGAGACCTAAAGGCGAAGAATATCCCACCATCGACAACACAGGACAGACCATCCTAGCGCAGATGCACCAGGAGGCGCAGAATATTCCACCATCGACAACCCAGGACAGACCATCCTAGCGCAGATGCACCAGGATGCCCGACCACAAAGAAGAAGAAGAAGATATTTAAAAACTTGCAACTGGGCTATTAATTCTGTACAGGTGTTTCGATTAGCACACTAGCGCCGCCAATAGAAATTGGTTCAAGGTATTTATTCAATACTAGCTTCTTCCAGCGGCTCCGCCCGCGTGGACATCGTTTTTATGACTGTCTTTAAGGGTGATTAATAAATTATGTCGTTTCCCACCTACTCAACCATCTCTGTGCAAAAAATCTCAACAATCGATAATTTTTTTAGTTCCCTCAGGAACTGCATCAGATTATGCTATTTCCCGGGAAAAAAGTAGCCTATGTCCTTCCGCGTGGCACAGGCTACCTGCATGCCAAATTTCATAAAGATTGTTCAAGGCGTTGAAGCGTGAAAAGGTAACAAACAAACAAACAAACACATTTTCACATTTATAATATTAGTAAGGATAGTTCAAAAAAACACTCTTTCTAATAGTCATAAAATAATATTAACATAATGTCATTTGTAAAAATCAAGAAATAAACAATCATTAGTTAATAATGTCAAAATTAAATTCTTGAAATAAAACAGATTATGTCATTAGAACATGAAAACAATATGACACGAAAAGTTATACATAAAAATCATTGAATGTCATTAATGCCTTTGACAAGAGTGGGCCAGTTCGCACAAACAGCACCCGGTAACGAGTATAACGCGAGAGTCAGCCACCGCTTCCACCAACCATATTAGAGGGAAAGGAACGACCCGGCTCCCGATGCGCCAATAAATAATTTACTCGCTAAACAACTGTAATTCGCGGTATTGTGAAAGAAATTAGCGAGTGGAGCGTGTTTTTGGATTCTTTCCTAATTTGTTTGTGTTAATTAGAATGGCATGTCGTGGGTAATTGGGTGCTCATAATGGTGGAAAAGAGTAGAAACTAAATGAGTCGTCTAAATTACTAGCTGTTTCCCGCGGCTTCACCCGCGTGGACAACGTTTCTATGACTCTTCGAGAGTGCGCAGTGGAAAAAAGTAGCCTATGTGCTAATCCAGGTCCTAATCTGTCCACCTACCAAATTTCAACCAGATCCGTTCAGTAGTTTTTGCGTGAAAGAGTCACAAACATACATCCATACATTCTTACAAAATTTCGCGTTTATAATATTAGTAGGATTTTTAACCGCCTCCATTAGTCTATTCGCTTCACACTAGGAGGTTGCAGGTTCGATTTCCGGTGGGCTCAAGTTGTAAGACTCGGTTTGGTTGGTGGTAGAGTATTTTCTAAGCCCGCCTGTCTAGCTACCACGTTACCAACGTATCTAAGTCTTGCTGCAGATCTTATAGCTGTTTAGCAATGTTTATCTTGTTGCTAATATTTACGGTTTTAAAGTAACAATTATACAATAGTTGTTACCCCCCTATAGGCGCAAAATACTCAGTGATTTCGATTAAAGTTTATAAGAATGAGTAAATTATTTTTATCTACACTCATGTCGTAAATCCTTCATTTACTTATCAGAAACGCTAAGCAAATGATATACCTTTCGATGGAGCCGTGACTAAGGATCCATACAAATTTCATTTCGTTATCGCAAAGTTGTAACAAAATGAAGTTTTTTTTTTTAAATTTTTACGCAGATGCTTGCTATTTGAGCACACTAGCGTGTTTCGGAACGCAACCTTGGCGGCGCGCATGCGCGGTGCGATATTACTGCAAATTTATTTTCGCGCCATTAACGTTTGTATTTTTCCTTATGCAAACAATGATTACTTTATTTTGTCTTTAATTTAAATTTGTTGTATGAGTGTAGATAAACTATTGTATGCAACTGTACATAATTAGTATTTAACACTCGTGTATACTTTTATGAAACTCGCTGCGCTCGTTTCATAAACCACACTCGTGTTAAATACCCCTCATTATGCAACAGTTGCATAAATAGCTAATTTCTATTGGCGGCGCTTTTGCGTTAATAGTACCGCTAAATATAAAAGATATTTTTTAAAATATACATTTAAATATTATTTTAAATAAACTGAAAACCGGCCAAGTGCGAGTCGGAATCGCGCAGGAAGGGTTCCGTACCATTATCTATAAAAAATCACGTTTTTTGTACGGAAGCCCCCCTTAAACATTAATTTTATCTTAATTTAATTATTAATTTTTAAAGTAAATATTTAGCTAAATATTCTATAAATATTTCCATTGTCTACCAGTTGCCGTTGTTAATATCTAGAAAAAACGAGCAAAAACATCACGTTTGTTGTATGGGAGCCCCCCTTAAATATTTAATTACGTTTTAATTTAACAAATTATTTGTATAGTGAATATTATAAATATTCTGTAAATATTTCAAGTGTCTACACAGGTGCCTAACAGTGCCGTTATCAATATCGAGCAAAAACGACCAAAAAAATTACGTTTGTTGTATGGAGACCTCTCCTTCTTTTTTCACTTGTTCTAATTTTTAGTATTTGTTGTTATAGCGGCAACAGAAATACATCATCTGTGAAAATTTCAACTGTCTAGCTATTACGGTTCATGAAATACAGCCTGGTGACAGACGGACGAACGGACAGACAGACGAACAGCGAAGTCTCAGTAATAGGGTCCCATTTTTACCCTTTGGGTACGTAACCCTAAAAATTGTAATCCTGTCCACGAGCCCTTTCATTTGATATCTCACACTACAGAATATTATGATATTTATTAAAATTTTCTGCTTTGTCCCTTAAAAAACAAACCCCTTAAATCTGAATTCGTTTGTTTGCCTTATGGTCGTGTTAGTGAAGCTTACAAAAATATTAAATTCTAGCTGTTTCCCGCGGCTTCACCCGCGTACGCGTAGACAACGTTTCTATGACTTTTCGAGGGTGCAAGCGAGCGCCTCGCGAGCGTGGAAAAGACTAGCCTACGTGTTAATCCAGGTCCTAATCTGTCTACCTACTAAACTTCAGCCAGATCCGTTTAGTAGTTTTTGCGTGAAAGAGTAACAAACATGCATCCATACATCCATACATTCTTACAAACTTTCGCGTTTATAATATTTGTAGGATTCATAGGAGTGATAAGTAGATGGACTAAAAAAAGAGATTAGGCATTATTAACAATTAACGATCTATATAGAACTTCAGTAGCAGAGCTACAAAAGTCATTAAGAGAAGATGGATAAATAGTTAGGTATATAGTCTTGTTATCAGTTAAGTAATTTTATCATCTATACGTATGAACCTTACTATTCTGCTCTGCCTAACGATCCATAACGCTTACTCTACCTACGTCTCTTTGCCAACAATCTGTCTACGAGTTTGTCTCTTCTGTGGTTTCATAGTCTTTGAAATTTAAGATGCGAACGGTCACAGTATTACAATATAGCGGCTTACAGTAGCGCAACGAATGTACTTACGCAGAGCAACGGAAGGGTACTCGCGGGGCAGCCGGCGACGGGCGGGGCACATCCTGGCTAACTCCGCGAGTTTGCCAATCTGACTACAGTCTAGTATGGGCTATATGTACCTTTCCCGGGTGCGCATCGTGCGACATCAAAGGCGTTGCGCTACTGTAAGCTACATCGTAATACTGTGGAACGGTAGACGGTAGTAAAGAATTAAACTTTTTTATTGAACATTCTTAAACTTTTCTTTATTTTTTGTTTCAGGTTCGCCATTTCTTCACGTCCTAAATACCGCAGTGTCTCAAGACTAAAGGCCGGTATACACATTGATTAGTGCGAGTGCAGGTGATAAGTGAAGTAGAAGTACATTGCTTGGTTGCTTTGTTGTGTTGTTCAGCATTGCAGTGAAGCAAGCAATGTACTTCTACTTTCACTTAACACCTGCACTAATCAAAGTGTATACCGGCCTTACGGCCTTTGACCAGTGTGTGTTGCCAGTAATGGCATCAGAGGAACTGAGACATGGTCACTTACTATGGGCTTCATAACAACGCTCAAAGTCACCTAAAGGGCAATGGAGCGTGTTGTGCGCTGAGTTTTCTTACATAATCGAATCAGAAATGAGGAGATCCTTAGAAGAACCAAAGTACATAGCACTTAGAATCGCTGAACTTAAGTGGTATTGGGCGGGGCACATAGCTCGTATAACAGATGGCCGTTAGGATAGTAAAGTTCTAGAGTGGCACCTCCTACTTGGTGGACCGATGACCTTGTGAAAGTTGCAGGGAGCCGCTGGATTCGGGCAGCGCAGAACCGGTCGTTGTAGAAATCAAGGGAAGCCGTTGCAGCAGTGCATATCTTTCATTCGGTATTGTTTGCCAGCATTGAATAGGTTTATAGATACCTAACCATGCCTACTTATTTTGAAACCTTTTTTGTTTCCTATTTTTCTTTTCTTGTTACTGTGTCACGAACCACAGAGATGTAAGTAGTCCTTGTCTGTCGTACGAGACGTATAGGTAGGTAGATCTTGACGAGACGTAATCGTTTTTTAATTGTGTCTGGATGGGGGTATAATTCGTTCGCTCATTCTACCGCATCTTTGGCGGGTCCCGACAAACAGTCTCTCTAAGGTGCCGCTATGAGTTCAACCGCACATTTGACATTGCTTGTCGGGAGCCGTCCAAGGTGTAGTTAAATGAGCGAACCACAGACAAGAAAAAAATTTTGGCGCTCCAATAGATTGGTGAAGGAGGCGTGGCAGACGCGCCAACTTCTTGTACAACGAGACATGTTGCTGTCATTCGTAAATGATTGCACTGCGCAGAAATTGCACAACTTCATGGCAAGCTGAGCTCCGCGTGTTTTGGTGACAAAATGCCGAGATGTGCAATAACAAGCTGCACAAAAATGCAAGTGGTAAAGTAAATTTAAAAAATGGAAGAGTTTCTTACCATGTGTAAGTGAAAAACTTAAATAAAAATAAAAATAATATAAAAATATGAATTATAATTTTTGGTTTTTTGTTATTTAGCGCGAGGGTGTTGTCTTTAACTTTTATAGATTCATAATATATTTGAAAATACTCGTATTATAAATCTGCCTTAGCCAGGTCTTTGCACGCAGGTACCTAATATAAAGTTCGATCGCTCCACAGAATAGAAGAATGGAAGAAAACTGAAAGTAAAAATTAAAAATATGTACGGCCGAATTGAGAAACCTCCTCCTTTTCATGAATTCGGTTAAAAATTAATAATGTCCAATCTAATCAAATTATTTAATGTTTAACATTGTGTAAGTACTTACATCTAAATATATATAACTCAAAGGTGACTGACTGACTGACATAGTGATCTATCAACGCACAGCCCAAACCACTGGACGGATCGGGCTGAAATTTGGCATGCAGGTAGATGTTATGACGTAGGCATCTACTAAGAAAGGATTTTGGAAAATTCCCACGGGAACCGCAAAAATCGGGATCTGCGCGGGCGAAGCTGCGGGCATCCACTAGTTTTCTATAAACTATAAACGAAAAATTATAACATTTAACATAAACAAAAACTAAATTGAACAATTTCAACGAGTAGGCCTTATTTTCTACTACCTATTGCCCGTGGCTTCGCCCGCGTGGATATTTTTTTTATGACTGTCTTTGAGGGTGAGTGGTGCGCTAGCGTAGACATGATTTCTCCAGAACCTTGGGAACTCTAGGGGACTCTTCTAATTACCAGTCTTTGTCACTTCCCACCCCCTCAACCAATTCTATACAAAAGATCAATTCAATCCGTTGCTCCGTTACGAGGCCGACGTGCGCGAGCGTGGAAAAGATTTTTCCCCAGATCCCTCGGAAACTATGTCAGTATATGCTAATTAGTATATTATGTCATTTCTCACCTCCTCAACCAACTTTGTGCAAAAAATTAGAACAATCGATTGTTCCGTTGCAATATTAAAGAATTTAACCGAAAAAATACAATTTTTTTTAGTTCCCTCAGGAACTGCATCGGACTATGCTATTTCCACGGTATAAAAAGTAGCCTATGTCCTTTCCAGTGACAGGCTACCTGCATGCAAATTTCATCTAAATTGGTCGAGGTATTGAAGAGTGAAAAAGGTAACATACAAGCACATTTACGAGTATAATATTAGTAAGGATAAGAATAGTAGCGTAGTAAGGCCTACGGCTTTAAAATACCTAAGTAGTTTTATTACACTTATTATTTTTGGTATTTGAATTCATTAATTACAGTATTATTATTTCATTTATATGAATACTAGCTTTTGTGTGGACATCGTTTTTATGACTGTCTTTGAGGGTGAGTCCCAACCCCTCAACTATCTCAGTGCAAAATATTTTGCTGAGGTTTATTACAAAAAAAGCACTAAAATAATAATAGGTGATTGACGTTAAAACTTGCTAATTGAATTAAATATTTTTCATTTTATCACCAATATTCCTTAGCTAGGCCGACATTGTGACCCTGCGGGTACCATACGAGTATTAAATACAAAGACTGTTGGCGTAATAGCTACGGCCGTTACCTCCTGTCCGGGAGGTCGTGGTTCGAATCCTGCCACGTACCAATGTGTTTTCGAATTTCGATTGCATATGTTCGTTTATCCGACGCACTTACGATGAAGAAAAAAAATTGTGAGGAAACCTGCACACGCCTGCGAAGAAACACGAAGGTTGTGTGTAAAGTTGACCAACCCGGTCTGGACCCTTGTGGTCGACTAAGGCCCGATAGCCCTTATTCAGGGTAGGCTCAAGCCCGTCGGTAAAGACGTATATGAGCTAATATGATGAGGTTTTTGAACATGTAAGAATTATTGAAAACTGCCCCACAATGTTCTGACTTAAGTAGGTAGGTATTCCATAAATAGACCTTGAATTGAAATAGGGGAAAAGGTAGGAAAGTAACTTCCAAACCTACCTTACTTCATTTACTCGGTAAACTCGGTCGATAAAGAATTTTTACGACCACCCATAAAAGTGACGCAGTAAAAATGATCATAATTTCTTTCACCACGTTATAAAATCATGTTTATAACGTCTGCCAGGATAGGTATTTTAAAATAATTATGCTAAGAAAGTTACTATTACAATATAAAAGTAAAAAGCCGGCCAAGTGCTACTCGGGGTCCCACAAACAGGGTTCCGCACCAAATCTTTAACTAGTAACTGAACAAGACCTCTCAGTACATACTTTGCTCCAGGTGAGTAGGGGTCTACTTATTCTGGACTTTAGAAATCTCATTTTTCCCGTGGGAAGGGATGGACTTTAGATTTTTTCATAGATTTTCCTGTAATCTATGCATTCAACCTCATATACTGTATTTTTTTTTCAAGATTTTAGATCCAGTAGTGTCGGAGATAAGAATGGGAAGAATTGTCAATTTTTGCCTGTTTCCTAAATAACTTCAAAACTAGTTATTTTTATTATTAAATATATTTGAGATTCTCACAACAAACCCTTTTATTTGATATGTCACACAATATATATAGATTTTTTTTTCAATTTTCTAATTTAATTTCGAATTTAATTTTCTATTTTAAAAGTGGTCTTCATGTTTAAAAATCATTTGTTTACGTTACACGTCTATCTTTGGGTCACCAACTTACATACTTACATACCAAATTTCGTGGTTTCCGAGCAAATTAGCTGTGACAGACGGACGGACAGACACACGAGTAATGGTTTCGTTTTTACCTTTTGAGGTACGAAACCCTGAAAAAACTAAAACCCGACTACGAAAAGTTTGGAAACGATAGTTTCCCGCCTGAAATCATAGCCTTTGTTTTTCCCTTCATCTGGTCGCAAGCCATAATTTTTAATTACGATAATAGGTCTTGCGACTACGGCTATTACCCCAGATGAAGGGAAAAATAAAGGCTATGTTTTCAGGCGGGAAACTCTTTTTTTTATACTTTTCCGTAGTCGGATTTTAGTTTTTTTTAACTTTTGTTTTTTTGATGTGTAACATCTTGCTCTAGCTTTCCTGCAATTTGTGGGAGTGATTTCGTGAAATGGGACGGAAATGTGTAACATGGGACGGAAATGTGTAACAGGAAGTCGCGAAAGCGCGGAATTCTACTTTACGAGAGTCCGACTCGCACTTGGTCGGTTTTTTTCGTTACTGTCAGATCCGCCACCCAGGTACAATATCGTCATCAAATCTAACTAACCTAAAGTATTTTGTCACATGTTACACATCATATGCGAGTACTGTAGGTCTCGCTCGAATTTTTCCATATTTTTTGTGCTCAGAGAATAACGCCACCCTACCTCGCTAGCCGCGGCCGCGTGTCGTGTCGCTTGATTGTAGCGCGCGTACATTGAGCCGTCTCATACTTGTAATATCGCTTGTGAGACCATTTGCTAAGAAATAAAAAATATTTGCATATGCAATGTATATATTTTTGGAATGTGCTCGTCAAGACCTTTCTTTTGATACCAAACATGATATGAATATTCACCCATAAAATCCGCCATGTTGATTTTTTATATATGCTATTAGCTGTTTCCCGCGGCTTCGCCCGCTCAGATCCCGATGTAAAAAAATCTATACCTATTCTTAGACCTACTGAATATACACAGAAAATTTTATGGTAATCCGTCCAGCCGTTTCGGAGGAGTATGGCAACTAACACTGTGACAATATATAGATATATCCTATGACACGCGGAGTGATGGCACAAATCCAAAAATACCAGATTCGTCAAGATCGGTTAAGTGGTTGAGGAAATACGAGGGAACAGATGAACATCCATACATACATACATAGTCAGTCAAAAACATAACTCTCCTTTTTACGTAGTCGGGTAAAAATGGAGATGGGCTGTGTCGGAGCCACGGTCACTTAACTTTAAGGATTCGTGTATGTAAGGTACTTAAAGGTATGTTCTATTTAGTAGAATTTCGAAACTTTTTCTAAACCCCGCCCCTCATCCAAGGTATTGATGTGCGACTCTCGGGTATCCTGTGTAGGCAAGTCGAAAGAAATAAATTTAGAGTGATATGCCTCACCTTGCTGTATCTCTTTTAGTTTTCAAGATCTAAACGGCCAAAGTATATGGCGTGACTTTTAATTAGGTCTTGATAGCAAAGGATAGGAATGTACTCGTGATTACAAACAAAAGATAAGAAACTATATGTCAAAAATAAAAAAAAATTGGATCCTTTATACATTTTTGCCGATTTGTTAACTAATTATTATGTCATCATCATCATATCAGCTCATATACGTCCCCACCGAGGGGCTCGAGCCTACCCTGATTTAGGGCGATCGGGCCTTGGTCGACCACGCGGGCCCAGTGCGGGTTGGTCGACTTCACACACAACCTTCGAGTTTCTTCGCAGGTGTGTGCAGGTTTCCTCACGATGTTTTCCTTCACCGTTAAAGCAATCGGTGAGTTATTTACGTAAGTTTCGAAAAACTCATTGGTACATTGGCCGTCCGGATTTTAACCCGGCACCTCTGGTTAGGAGGACCGAGTCGTTACCGGTTGAGCCACCGACGATTATTATGTATCGAAGACCTAAAGTTTTTTCTGATTTGGCATATAGTTTCTATGGGAAAGTGGTAAGTATTGACGAGTACATTCATATCCTTTGCTATCAAGATCTAATTAAAAGTCACTCTGTATAATTTTCGTGACGCCACTATTAGTAAAATACCCCCCCCCCCCCCCCCGTCTGAGATCCCAAACACGTCTCATCAAATTCACGTCAAAATATAAATGCTTCTATACTTCCAAACGTAATTACTTAACTATGTCCTTACAAAGTCATCTGTACCTACTCTCTCTCTCTCTCTCTCTCTTATCTTGTGGCAAAATTAACCTACCTGTACCTACTTATTTGATAGTGACCATGTTCTACGATTATCCACTAACTACTTACAATTTCACTACGTACCTTTTGTGTGCAATGGGGAATATGCATATTTTTTTTGCTTTAATAAAAGCTCATTCATATATAAGAAACGGTATAAAAAAATATTTTTCAATAACTATAAAAATAACCAAGATATATGCCGTTAAAGATTTATCTCTATCTCTTTCTAGTAAAATATAATGTAGCATAGAGTTTATATGGACCGTGTGTTTTATGTGTCACATTTACTTAACGGATCTCTCTGTCTAATAAGTAGTTGAAAATGCTTATATTTTCCGTATTTCTCGGCCAATTTAAATTTTCATTTCACTTTTTGACATTGTTTTTACGGAATTTTCATATTTTCTTAAGAAATGCGATAAAAAAAACATGCATATACCCATACCTATTCGACATGTAAGTATGACATAAAACGACGAACCAAATAGCGAAACTAGCTACTCTCCACTCCAGTCGAAAGGCTACTAAAAATGAAAAAAAAAGCCGAATGATTTTTTACCTCTATGTGGTAGAATAGTTCAGGACTAAGAACCTGTCCCCTCTATTTCAATAATCTTTGGCAAGCAGTCGCGGCGAAGGCGTGCGGCTTTTATCAGTGCGCAGAGAGCCACGGAGGGCGGAGAACGGCCGACCGGGTGAGTACGCATTACCTTATTAACCTGCATTTTATTACCAACCCCCAAGGGCTATTATCCTGTCGAATATTATTTGTGTGTTACTACACTAAGGGATAGAAGACAGTACAAATTAATAACTTGTGAAGGGTGTTCTAGATTTCGAAATTCGATTGATTATTTTAATGTTTTTTGGTGATTGGAGAGATAGAGGGGAGGATGAGTGGAAATATTCTGGATTCCGCGCGCTTTTGTTGCGGGCCCGTACTCTTGTTAATTAATTGTACTTAGAAAATCTCTACTATTTTTATTTTGTTTTTTTTTACTCACAATTGGCAAGCCCTTGGCATCATCTCACCTGATGGTAAGTGACGATGATGCCGAAGATGGAAGCGGGCTTACCAAGATTCGCCAACGCAATGGAGAACTGGCTATCTTATCTTCATACCGGAACACATCAATATTGTTAACATTGATGTTTGGCGGCTAGATTTAGATAAGATTATGGTAGCTAGCCAGGCGGGCTTAGAAAATGCCCTACCACCAACCAAACCGAGTCTTACAAGTTGACCCTACCGGGAATCGAAACCGCAACCTCCTGGTGTGAAGCTAATGGACTAACCATACCCCACGGAGGCGGTTAAAACAAACTAAAACAAAGTAAATAAACATTCTGCCTGAAGATGACAACACATAATATGTGTAGTTTTATTAATTTCATGCGGAACAGTAAACAAATATTATCCAGGATGAGTGATTTAATGATTTACTAAAACTTACAATTACAAGTTTCAACTATAATAAAGTAAAACTAAATAGTCTAGGTACTTTTTTATTTAATAGATAAAAAGAAGGTTACAAAAAACTATGATAATATAGTACATCAAAAACCTTTACAGGTTTATCCGTGCACTAGCTAAGTACCAACTAACACTTACTACATAAATAAACTGATATCTAGCTAAACCAAATTTTTTTATTTTAAATAGTTGTTTACATTACACAAGGTTTACAATCACTTTTAAAAAGTTAAAAAAAAAACCTAGTAACTTATTTGACACGTGAAAAATTTACTTATTTTTACAACTTACTCTAACAGTTACATGTATAGAGTACTTAACTAAGATAGAGATGATGCCAAGGGCTTACCAATTGTAAATAAAAATAAAAAACTAAATAAAATATTGGAACGGGCGTCGACTTAGAAATGAAGGGTTTGATCCCTCTCCTGATCCTCCCTAGTGCAAAGATATCTAAAGCGATAAGTACAGCGTGGCAATCGTCATGGGAACATTTGCATTGGGAACGATGAAGGATGGGGTTGTAAGGGTGTTGTAATTTTAATTATGTATTTGCTTAATTATTTTAATTATGTATTTGCTTAAGAGCGTCGGTGGTGTAACGGGTAGGGCTGCTACCTCATGTCCGGGAGGTCGTGGTTCAAATCCTGCCACGTACCAATGTGTTTTTGAATTTCCATTTCATATGTACGTTTATCCGACTCTCTTACGGTGAAGGAAAACATCGTGAGGAAACCTGCACACGCCTGCGCAGAAATTCGAAGGTAGTGTGTGAAGTCGACTAACCCGCACTGGGCCCACGTGGTCGACTAAGGCACGATCGCCCTAATTCAGGGTAGGGTCGAGCCCCTCGGTGGGGACCGTAATATTATGAGCTGATGATGATCATTTGCTTAAATATGTACTAAAAGTTATATTATAGACATCGTTATTAAGGTTTAAGAATTTTCGTGAATTATATGACTCCATAAGTTTAACCTGTTTCGTGACAGCCTTACATTACTTTCTAACATATTTAATGTAATTTATCCGGTACACTAGTAAGTTCCTGAGTTAAGTTATTTTCTGTAATAGCCTAAAATGTAATATTTGTCAGATTACTTTATAAAATATTATATTTATAGATAAAACAATGTCGTTGGTCGACTTCACACACAACCTTTGAGTTTCTTCGCAGGCGTGTGCGAAGTCCTCACGATGTTTTCCTTCACCGTTAAAGCTATCGGTAAGTATATGTACGTAAGTTTTGAAAAACTCATTGGTACATTGGCCATCCAGATTTGAACCCGGTACCTCTGGTTAGAAGGACCGAGTCGTTACCGGTGGAGCCACCGACGCTTTTTACCAAACCTACAGTAGGCGGTCTTATTGCTAAAAGAAATCTCTTCCAGACAATCTTTATAAATAGAGGCCCCTTCAAAAACTGTGTTCCATTTTTCACAACACCTGTATACCTTACCTACCAGTTCAAATAAGTCCTGTAGTCTAGAACTCTCAATTGATGCCAGTCGTAATGACCAGCAAGTCGTGGTTTCCTATTGCTGATCTTCTACTTCCTTATTAAACCTATTAGTATATAATACAAGTACGATGATAGTTGCTTTTCAAGCGACTTCCAAAAAGGAGGAGGTTCTCAATTCGTCTGTATGTTTTTTTTTTCATGTTTGTTACCTCAGAACTTTTGACTGGGTGAACCGATTTTTATGATTCTTTTTTTATTTGAAAGCTAGTGCTTTCCGTGTGGTCCCATATAAATTTTATCAAAATCGGTGTAGTACTTTAGTAGAAAATTAGAAAAACCAAAAATAATAATGCAAAAATGTACTAATTTGTTGCGATGGAAGTCGGTTTTTTAACGTGTTTAGCGTTTTCAATTATTATTACCCGGCTGTCCAAAAGGAGGGTAATATTTTTCGGGTCTGTGTTTGTATGTATGTATGTATCTACATAAAAACCAAATAAGTGCAACACCAGGATTAGGTACGACGAATGCTAGTCATCTGATTTACTTTTTATCATCTGTTTAAGACGACATTTTGTTCTAAAAATGTTTGAAATACCTAGGCGTGACGTCATAGTTTTGCAGCGTCATTTATGTACTCATTTTGTGATTTTGATGAATGAAAAATCGAAGACTTGATGGAAAACAAAACGAGTAAGGTTTTCCGAAGTTTAAGTAGGAGGGCAATTTAGTGATGATCAAGAGTTCATAATTTATTTTTGATCCATTTGTATTTGTATTTTGCACACAGTGCAAACAGTAGTAATAATAATATTACGTTTAATATAATATTCAGGAACTGGCTGAAAGATAGTGATAGCTTTACACAGTCACAATAATTTCAATTAAATATTGTCATTAGACCCATCTTAAGGCCTTAAAAAAATAACGAGCACAGCAATGGCGCCTTTTCATTTAAAATAAAAAACCGGTTAGGTGCGTGTCAGAACCGCACACATAGGGTTCCATACCATCATACTAGATGGCGCTAGTTTCTTAATGTTTAAAAAAATATTTTGTATGGAGACCCCCCTTATTTTTTCATTCTTTCTAATTGTTATAGCAACAACAGAAATACATCATCTGTGAAAATTTCAACTGTCTAGCTATCACGGTACATGAAATACAGCCTGGTGACAGACGGACAGATAGGCAGACAAACAGACGGACGGACAGCGGAGTCTTAGTAATAGGGTCCCGTTTTTATCCTTTGGGTACGGAACCTTAAAAACAGTAAATGTAGCAAAATTGTACGTACTTGGTTGTTGAGTTTTTTAACGTTTTTAGCCTTTTTATTAAGTCATAATATCGATTAACTCGTGAAAATTACTTCTTACATTCTTGATAAATTTTTTTGTACATTATAAATCACCATGTGTGTAACCTACCTATTTACATCAAAAGACATAAACGAATGCAAAAGATTATTTTTTCTATCATTCAGTTCGGAATCCTTAGCCCGAGTACTACGCTCCCTTAGCCTATTTTTATTATTTGTCCTTTTTATTTAGGGTTTGCACTGTAATCACACCAAGTTTGATTTTGAAAAATAAAATAAAAACTAAAATACACATGTACTTGAGTGGACAGGTGCGGTGGTACCGAACCCTCGGTGCGCTCGTCTGATTCACACTTGGCTGGTTTGTGTTTTAGGCATCCGTACCTAAAAAGGTAAAAAGAACCCTTATAGGATCACTTCGTTGTCCGTCTGTCTGTCTGTCTGTTCGAAAACCTTTTTTCTCCGAAAAGCGTTGAGGTATCAAGTTGAAATTAATATCAAATACTAAAAACTACGGTCCCTTAAAGATGAAAAAATATCGAGCTTCTAAGTCAAAGCAATAAAATTTCAATACTCGCTGTTAAAAACCTATAGGGTATTACCCGGTAACCTAGAACTAAGAAATTTGGCAAGAAGTTTTTGGATTTTTCCCTTTACTTGTGCTGTGAGACTTTCTCACAGCACAAGTAGAGGAAAAAATCCAAAAATACATTCTCAGATAGATTTCGCTACTTGCCTGTTAGTAATTTGACTTACTTTTTACGAGCTGTAAAAACGAGGTTTTTTTCTAGAAATATTCGACATATTGAACTATGACGTCATGGCCGTTGACATACTAATTAAAAAAAAGATTTATACGGAAACCTTAAATACGGGTACAAATGTACGGGTACAATTATGTATTTTGATAAAATTAAAATAGAAAATGTTTATGGAAAACCAAATAAGTAAGTTTTTTGGAAATTGCAGAACGAGGGCTATTACGTGAACTTAATTTCAGAATTTATTTTTAATGTCAAGTATACTCAACAACGCGGAAAGCGTCGGTGGCTCAACCGGTAACGATTCGGTCCTCCTAACCAAAGGTACCGGGTTAAAATCTGGACGGCCAATGTGCCAATGAGTTTAAAAAAAAAAACTTACGTACATATACTTACCGATTGCTTTAACGGTGAAGGACAACATCGTGAGGAAACCTGCACACACCTGCGAAGAAACTCGCAGTTTGTGTGTGAAGTCGACCAATCCGCACTAAGGCCTGATCGCCCTAATTCAGGGTAGGCTCGAGCCCCTCGGTGGGGACGTATATGAGCTGATATGATGATACTCAACAACGCACATACGTTTTATGAGAGAATATTTTTTCAACTATAAAGTTGTTCTTCGATCGATTCTTGTACTCGTTGATGCTTGTGGGGTTTCTTACTCAAATGTATCCGCGAGTGCGAGAGTTCGACTCTCGCTTGACCGGTTCGCTTTTTTCAACCGACTTTCAAAAAGGAGGAGGTTCTCAATTCGACTGTATTTTTTATGTGTGTTACCTCAAAACTTTTGACTGGGTGAACCGATTTTTATAATTCTTTTTTTTATTTGAAAGCTAGTGCTTCCCCTGAGGTCCCATATAAATTTTATCAAAATCGGTGAAGTACTTTATTAGAAAATTAACAAAAAACAAAAATAATTATGCAAAAATGTACTAAGTTTTTGCGATGGAGGTCGGTTTTTAACGTATTTAGCGTTTTTTTATATTATTTGTTATTAAATCCGCCATAAGAACACTTGAGTGTGAAAATTCTCACCGGCCACATTACAATTCAAAACAAGCCGACGACCGCTTACCGACGACGGATTACCCACCGTCGAGACTCGAACCCGCGACCTCCTTATATGAAACTAATGGATTAACCATTACGCCACGAAGGCGGTTGACTGTTTTATAAACAGTTGTTGATGCTTTTTATGGTTATTTATTATTATTATTCATTCTCAGGTAACTTAGTACTAAAAGTACAGACCCATAGATATATAAAAAACTTATAAAAATAACATAACTTATACTGAAAACCGCTCATGTGGTACTGTTTTTAACTTTCATGTGTGATAATAAAGGTTTTTTTTAAGTGTGATAGCAGGAACTTTGTCTACGTGAGCTTATTATTTGTAAACTTAGCTATTTTTTACAAGCTTTATATTTTCTTGGCATGTTAGTTAGTTAGTTGGATAGTCTGTCTGTCAGTTTGGAACAAATCCTGAAAGCTAAGTTAGAACCACTTTCCGGTTTCCGATTAAGCTGAAATTGTGCATACAATTTAAGTTTGGAGAAAAAATGCCTTCTAAATCCAATATGGCGGACTCCCAAAGATGGCGGACCAGTTAATTTTTATGCAACCCCTATGATATAGATATCAAATGAAAGGGTTTGCTGAGAAGAATACGAAGTAATAAAATTTATTTTTTAAATTAAAGCTTGTACCTAAAAGTGTTTGGTTTTTCGAAAAGTATTATTAAGCCTTCGGTTATCCTCTCATAACTCAATATAAGAAAAATGGGGATAAAGGACGCCAACGTAAATAATAATATACATCCATTATGTACAGTCGAAGTCAAAAATATAGATACGTTTAAAGCACCAAAAATATGTATCCACGACTTTATATCGTATATACATAAGGTCGTGGATACATATTTTTGATGCTTTGAACGTATCTATATTTTTGACCTAAACTGTATCAAACTAATCTGACACGTTTCTGCAAAACTCTGGAGATCGTCGAATTTTTAAACTATCCAGTGTATGACAAAACGCCTGTTTAGCCAGTTTTCGTCTCTAATACCACACATCAAGAGCGAAAAATGAATAGAGGGACCTTTAGCTCATACAAATAAGGTATTTACTTCCACAACACTGCTTAGCACCTCGCGCTCTTTATTGAAGAGGCTTTGTCTGTTTCAAAGAGGACTCTGGGGGGTGAAATATTTCCACCCTCCTCCTTTTCCGAGCCTGAATGATGTGCTATCCATTCCCTGGGGATTTCGTTAGCTAGCGATTACCTTGATAGATAACATTTTCTTGTTTTATAGAGTCTGACTCCTCCGACTACAACTAGATGGATAACTTATTAGTGATTGAGATTTCTTTCTTATCTCTGGTGTTTGCAATTTTTATTATTATAAAAGTCATCGAGTGGCGCCCGCGCACCGGAAGACGTAGCGTAGGCAGGCCTCCCAATCGGTGGACCGAAGACCGGTGAAGTTCGCGGTAAGCCGATGGATGCGGGCAGCGCAGGATTGATCGTTGGGGAAATCCTTGGGGAAGGCTTTTTTCCAGCAATGGACGTCTTCAAACAAATTTCATTTATTGTCAAAAAGCGTTAATTACTGTCTAATTAACAAAACCAAATTTAATAACTGTCAAAAGGCGTCGATTACTGTCTAAATAATCGCCAAAAAGATTCAATTACCGTCTTGATAACCAAACCAATTTTATTAACTGTTAAAAGGCGTCGATTACTGTCTAAATAATTGCCAAAAAGCGTCAATTACCGTCTTTATAACCAAACCAATTTTATTAACTGTTTAAAGGCGTCGATTACTGTCTAAATATTTGCCAAAAAGCGTCAATTACCGTCTTGATAACCAAACCAATTTTATTAACTGTTAAAAGGCGTCGATTACTGTCTAAATATTTGCCAAAAAGCGTCAATTACCGTCGTGATAACCAAACCAATTTTATTAACTTTTAAAAGGCGTCGATTACTGTCTAAATAATTGCCAAAAAGCGTCATTTACCGTCTTGATAACCAAACCAATTTTATTAACTGTTAAAAGGCGTCGATTACTGTCTAAATATTTGCCAAAAAGCGTCAATTACCGTCTTGATAACCAAACCAATTTTATTAACTGTTAAAAGGCGTCGATTACTGTCTAAATAATCGCCAAAAAGCGTCAATTAATGTCTAAATAACCAAACCAAATTTCTTAACTGTCAAAATGCGTCGATTACTGTCTAAATAATCGCCAAAAAGCGTCAATTACCGTCTTGATAACCAAACCAATTTTATTAACTGTTAAAAGGCGTCAATTACCTACTGTCTAGATAAATGTCAAAAAGCGTCAAAATATTCAAACTAATTTCATTATTTGTCAAAAAGTGTCAAATACTGTCTAAATAACCTAACCAAATTAAAAAAAAAAAACCCGACTGCATTAAAACATAACCCCTTTTTTGGGTAGTTGGGTAAAATTTATCCTGCCACTCAGGGGATCAAAACAAAACAAATATAAGAACACGTTTACTTACACTCCAAAATCCGTCAAGCCGTTTAGGCTAGTGGCTCAGTCAAGGAGCAGACATACATACATATACTAATACATACATATATACATACACACTTACACACCCGAAAAACTTTAAGATTTAAAATGAAAATCTTTAAGTACTTTTAAAATTAATAAACGCAGTGAAAAGTAGTACTTTTAACAATAATTAAAATTCATAAACTATTTTGTTCGTGATCTCTGCCTAATGACCTTTAACTTCTTGGCCAACTGAACTTGGAACAACTTGCTACGTTTGAGGTTTTGTAATTAATTTAACTTAAATGACTAGTCGGTAACTTACCATATATGATCTTTTTAATGGACTTACTTACTTACTTTAATTTTATATTTACACCGCGTACGAGCATAATATGGTTTAACAGAAAGTCTCCACTAATACCACAGTATTGAGATATGGCCTACAGTAGCGCAACGCCTTTGATGTCGCACGATGCGCCACTGGCGTAGGTGCTAGCCCATACTAGCCTGTACTACCCTTCCGTTGCTCTGTTTAAGTACATTCGTTGCGCTACTGTAAGCCGCTATATTGCAATACAGTGTCATCATCACCTCGTATTTTATACCAACATAAATACTGAGGTATAACCTTCTTATATATAAAATTCTCGTGTCACAATGTTCGTTCCCGTACTCCTCCGAAACGGCTTGAACGATTCTCATGAAATTTTGTGAGCATATTGAGTAGGTCTGAGAAGCGGCCAACATCTATTTTATTGTAGGGTAGGGTAGTGTAGGGTAGTGTAGTGTAGGGTAGTGTAGGGTAGGGTAGTGTAGTGTAGGGTAGTGTAGGGTAGGGTAGGGTAGTGTAGTGTAGTGTATGTAGGATAGGGTAGTGTAGGTTAGGGTAGTGTAGGGTAGGGTAGTGTAGTGTAGGGTAGGGTAGGGTAGTGTAATGTAGTGTAGGGTAGGGTAGGGTAGGGCAGTGTAATGTAATGTAAGGCGGTACGTAGTTCGCCGGGACAGCTAGTATAATAAACAATTCAAGGGCTTCAATTCAATTTTAACTAGAAAAATACTTGGGTATATTATAATCATACTATACAATTGTAGGACTTCAAATAAAAAAATCACCTTCGACTATTTTGTGTATTGTAAGGTCACCAGTTCGATCGGCCTTGACCCATCGAAGGGGCCTAAGACAGGGGGTCCAAGGGGTGGGGCCCCTCACGGCCTTCGGGATAGACTTGACAAATTGAATTCCTCACATAAACAACGCTTTCTTTTGTGCGTTTAGGAGCTTGCCGCAGTTATTAAATTGGCTGTTTGTTGGTATAAAGTTACATTTTCTTGTAAGGTAAAGTTGGATGTTGATGTGTCAAATTAAATTAACTTGTGATTCTTCCTGGAAAATAAATTAAGACGTAATATTTCTTTCTTTGTCCGCGATCGTGCATATCATGATACGTTAGGGTCAATTTAAATTGCCGCACAAGGCAAGCAAAGCAAACTTTTGAAACGCACTTCAAATAGCCGATTTCAGTTATCTTTAGTACCTTTCTACCGATGATTTAATTTTGCTGCAAACCACTTTGGCTGCCCCAAACGCAAATATGTATTGTAAGTACTATGGTGTAAAAGCGAAATAAACTCTTAAAATACTACGTGTCGTTTTGTGGTGTTTACTTGTTTTTTTTTACTTCTGCGCCCTAGTAAAGGTTAAGTTCCGCGGAAGGGAAAGGAAATGAATTTTCGGAAATAAAAATTATGTATAGCGTTTTGAACCTATCTCCATAGGGTAATTTACTAAGTAATAGGTGTGAGACGGAGGTCGCGCGGATTCTCGATTAAGCTCATGATAATTTGTACGTTACTTTATGGAGTTAATGTTCAAAATGCTATGAATAATCGTTTCAAAAATTATGACACCTTCGCTGCTGCGGCAGTTTTAAATTGACCTTTACTGCGGCGTAGAAGTATGAAAATTCGCAAAAACTATGCGTCGGAGCAAGAACTCTACGAACGAGTATGCAACAAAATATTGTCATTGGTAGAAAGGGCTTTTGATATGTGTATGTGAGAGTGGGACAAGTTGGATGCGGAGTAAGAAATGCACGTGGTCAGATGCTGACCAACTTTATAGAGAAAGAGGGCCTCCTCTAAATGATGAACTCCTTCTTCATAAAGTCTAAACAGCGGAAGTGGACATTGTTGCATCCCAATGGCATAACGAAGAACGAGATTAACTGCATCTTGTCGACAAGAAACCAAATTTTCAGTTATGTCTCTGTGATCAATTCAGTCAAAACAGGAAGCGATCACCGGATGGTAAGAGGCACATTGAATCTAAAGACCAAGCTAGAAAGATGTCGATTGATGAAGTCTACGCTCCGATCAGCGAACATCCAGTTCGATGGACAATCGCTTCGAATGCCTAGGAGACTGCAAGAATGTGGACGATTGTAATGACAGATTTGTGAAAATTGTCCAAATGTTCGAGTCTAAGATTTTTTAAAACTCGCCGTTCAAACAGAACCAACAAAATCTCTGACTTTACCAGCAACCTCATGAAAGAAAGACGCAGATTATTTTTGCAGTCTTCTGAAGATGCTACTCAGTATCGGCAACTAAACAGGCAGATCTCTAAGTCCCTGACGCGTGTTTTGTGCCTATATGATGATGATGATGATGATGTATAACTAGGAAAAACAGTCTCGCTAGGTAGGTTCAACTTCAAGAAAGAGATCAATTGACGTATCCAACTTGGCTGGGCAGCGTTCAGGAAGCTTCGCAATATCTTCACGTCTCAAATACCGCAGTGTCTCTAGACTGTGGTCTTTAACAAGTATGTGTTGCCACTAATGACATACGGGACTGAGACATGGTCGCCTACTATGGGCCTCAAGGTCGAGTGAGCTATGTTAGGAATTTCCTCACTCAATCGAATCAGAAATGAGGACATCCGCAGGAGAACTAAAGTAATCGACATAGCTGACAGAATTGTAGAAGTGGCAGTAGGTAGGGCACATAGCTCGTAGAACAGATAGCCGATGAGGCAGTAAAGTTCTCGAGTGGTGACGGCGCAGCGGAAAACGTAGTGTAGTCAGGCCTCCCACGCGGTTGGTCGACCTGGTGAAGATCGCGGGAAACCGCTGGACGCGGGCAGTGCAGGACTTGTCGTCGTGGTTTTTGTCCAGTAGTGGACGTTTTTCGGCTGATATGATGATGATGATGACATGTGTTGGTATAAATGTAACGAGTAACTATTTGTTGGCAGGAATTTTGAACAATTTTAAAATGTTTGAGAATTAATAGTTGAAATTAGTTCGTAGTAATTTCAAAGCAAGCACGTAAGCTTAGGTACACATACTGTAGTCAACTCTTAACTTTTTTCAAATCCATATCTTCCATGTTTGTATTCAATGAAATATAAGTGCAATGTAAAGTCATCTCTAAACCTATATCAACGAATGAGACAAAATTAACTTTCCGCATTCCAGAATCCAAAAATGATAAAATTCGTGACAATAACCCCGGAGATGCGAGAGGCGGTGCTCCAGCACCTGAGGGAGAGCTTTTTCGCTGACGAACCACTCAACAAGGCAGTTGGCCTGTGTGAGCGCGGCCAACCGCATGCAGCACTTGAGCGGTTATGCGCGGCCACTATGACTGATGGGCTTTCCGTGGCCGCGGTTCAGGACGAAACGGTTAGTTGTTCGACATTTAATAATGTGGTTTGCGTATGTGAGCGCGGCCAACCGCATGCAGCACTCGAGCGGTTATGCGCGGCCACTATGACTGATGGGCTTTCCGTGGCCGCGGTACAGGATGAAACGGTTAGTTGTTCAACATTTAATAATGTGGTTTGCGTATGTGAGCGCGGCCAACCGCATGCAGCACTCGAGCGGTTATGCGCGGCCACTATGACTGATGGGCTTTCCGTGGCCGCGGTTCAGGACGAAACGGTTAGTTGTTCGACATTTAATAATGTGGTTTGCGTATGTGAGCGCGGCCAACCGCATGCAGCACTCGAGCGGTTATGCGCGGCCACTATGACTGATGGGCTTTCCGTGGCCGCGGTTCAGGACGAAACGGTTAGTTGTTCAACATTTAATAATGTGGTTTGCGTATGTGAGCGCGGCCAACCGCATGCAGCACTCGAGCGGTTATGCGCGGCCACTATGACTGATGGGCTTTCCGTGGCCGCGGTTCAGGACGAAACGGTTAGTTGTTCAACATTTAATAATGTGGTTTGCGTATGTGAGCGCGGCCAACCGCATGCAGCACTCGAGCGGTTATGCGCGGCCACTATGACTGATGGGCTTTCCGTGGCCGCGGTTCAGGACGAAACGGTTAGTTGTTCAACATTTAATAATGTGGTTTGCGTATGTGAGCGCGGCCAACCGCATGCAGCACTCGAGCGGTTATGCGCGGCCACTATGACTGATGGGCTTTCCGTGGCCGCGGTTCAGGACGAAACGGTTAGTTGTTCAACATTTAATAATGTGGTTTGCGTATGTGAGCGCGGCCAACCGCATGCAGCACTCGAGCGGTTATGCGCGGCCACTATGACTGATGGGCTTTCCGTGGCCGCGGTTCAGGACGAAACGGTTAGTTGTTCAACATTTAATAATGTGGTTTGCGTATGTGAGCGCGGCCAACCGCATGCAGCACTCGAGCGGTTATGCGCGGCCACTATGACTGATGGGCTTTCCGTGGCCGCGGTTCAGGACGAAACGGTTAGTTGTTCAACATTTAATAATGTGGTTTGCGTATTTGAGCGCGGCCAACCGCAATTATTATGACTGATATGCTGTCAGTGGCCACAGTTCAAGACGATGCAGTTAGTAACGTGGAACAGATGGTCGTTGGGGTAGTAAAGTTCTCGAGTGGCGATCACGCACCGGAAAACGTGGTGTAGGCAGGCCTCCTACTCGGTGGACCAATGACCTGGTGAAGTTTCTTGGGGGAGGCCTATGTCCAGCAGTGGATGTCCTTCGGCTGATATGATGACCTAACCTAACTGCAATCGCTACAGTTTGGATTGATACGGTAATTAGTGCTTATTAGAACCGTACAAAAAGCGGTTGGGCACTGTATGTGGCGGCTCTCAAGCGGTTGTGTGCCACCGTGACTGATGGGCTGTCTACGGCCAAAGTTTAGGATTATACGGTTAGTTTGACAAACCCGCTTAATAAGATGGGTAGCCTGTGCCATCGCATGCGACTCTCAAGCGGTTATGTGTAGCTGTCGCAGCCGTTATGTAGAATTCGCAGGTTTGCAAAACAGCGCGCTGCTTCGCAAAACGGCGGCGTTTTGTAAAACGACGGATTTTGCGCCGCTTTGTGAAGTAACTACTGAGTACAAAACTCTGAATAAAACCGATCAAACCTGACCGAAAATAATATCGCTCGCTCCGCTCGCTTACTTAAATTTTTTTACTCTGCAGTTTGTACATAAAGCGGTGCTTCATACAATGCGGCGTACTTTAATTCGGCCGATTTGCAATCCGGCTGAATGTGACGTCGCCGCATTACAAAACGGCTCAGTTTTACAATCCGGCGTTATTCAGCGCGCTGTTTTGCAAAAAGGCGTATTCTACAAGACGGCTTCCACATAGCCACTAAGACTGATAGGGCTGTCCATAGCCATGGTTTAGTGAATTATTGAGTGTATGTATAGTCCATCAATACCATAAAAAGTCTTTTGTAATTCCATTTAATTCTATTCAATATATTTATTCAAAATAGGTGCAAATCACACTCTCTCTGATAGTCATAAAATAATAATAACAATGTCATTTGTGAAGAAACAAGAAATAAACAATAATAAGTTAATAACGTCAAAATTCAATCCTTGATATAAACCAGATTATGTCATAAGAACATGAAAACAATATGACACGAAATCATTGAATGCCTTTAACAAGAGTAGGCCAGTTCACACGGGCAGCATCCGGTCACGAGTATAACGCGAGAGTCAGCCATCGTTTCCATCAACCATATTAGAGGGAAAGGAACGACCCGGCTCCCGATGCGCCACCATCCGTACGAACATTTAATAATAATGACAAATTTATTTAACTAATGAGTATTTTAATCTATATTTCAGGTTCTTGGTGTAGCCTTGAATGGTATATTATGACCCGGGGATATCGAGCACTCCATAGAAAAGATCCAGCAGTCGTCCGATGAAAAATTCAACAAGGTATGTGTTTTGGTAGATTTTTATATTTATAAAGGGCTGTTACTCTTAAACTTGTTTAGTTGGTGGTAGCGCATAGACCGACTACCCTAGCTACCACCATTTGGTCTAAGTCTTACCGTCAAACATCAATGTTATTAATATTAATGAAAAAAAGATTGCCAGTTGGGGAATCTTGGTAAGTCCGATTCCGTTGTCCTAATTATTGTGATTTACCATGACAACATAAATATAAATAAACTAGTTGTTTCCTGCGGCTTCACCCGCGTGGACAACGTTTCTATGACTTTTCGAGGATGCGCAGTGCGTAAAATACAGTAGCCTATGTATTAATCCAGGTCCCAATCTGTCTTACTACCAAATTTCAGCCAGATACGTTCAGTAGTTTTTGCGGGAAGAAGTAACAAACATACAAACTTTTGCCTCGTCGCGAGATTTCATTACCTACTAATAACGTCCAAAAATCTCCCCCCTCAATTCAGATCTTTACAATCCTGTACACGGTGAGTCGAGACCTGGAACTGTTCAACAATTTCCACGTAGACAGCATCCTGGAGTGCCGCATTATCTCCGTCTCAGACCAGGCCAGAGGAAAAGGGCTGGCCAAAGAGCTCATGAGGAGGAGCATCGAGATCGCTAAAGAGCATAGGTTTAAGGTATGTTAGATATCTATATAGACTACTAGCTGTCCCGGCGAACTTCGTACCGCCTTACATTACATTACACTACCCTACACTACACTACACTACCCTACCCACCACTACCCTACATACACTACACTACACTACCCTACCCTACACTACTCTACACTACCCTACACTACACTACCCTACCCTACCCTACACTACCCTACCCTACACTACCCTACCCTACACTACCCTACCCTACCCTATCCTATCTCTCAAGTTGGATCGAACTGCACATGGTGTGCGAATTTTATTATAATCGGTTAAGTGGTTTAGGAGTCCATTGAGGACAAACATTGTGACACGAAATTTATATATATTATAAGATAAGATAAGATAAGATAGTCGATAGTAGATAGTGCCAGTTTTCTGTCTCGTAGAAGATTTATTTGAAGCATAGTTCAGCTTTTACTGGCCGTACATGCACTCTTGTACTAATAAATAATTAGATGATATCCAAGTTAAACTTTTATTCGTTTCGTTCTCGAAGCATAGAGACACTGGTTCAGTATTAATTTTAATAATTAACCACGCTGAATACGGGGAAGAACGTAATTCAACCGTAAAAACCAAGTACAATTTTGCTACATTTCTATGTTTCTATTATACTAAACCGATTTTGATAAAATTTTTAAGCGACCAACTTTGCAGCATATCCTATCAATTCAAACAAACGAAAAATTCAAATCGGTTTTTAACTGACGGAGTTCTGTGGTAACAAACGAAAAAATTCAACTAAATTGAGAACCTTTTTTTAAGTCAGTTGAAAAATTGCACCAAAAATTTATAGATTGTGAACCGATTTTCCGACTCTTCAGAAGTTATTTAAGTCCGTTATACTCGAGGCATAAACGCCTAAGGCATGGCACAGAAATGTGGTCGTGCTTTTCTTCAAAAAGGGTGACAACACCCTGCAGAAGAACTACATACCCATCTCACTTCTGAGCCATGTCTACAAGCTGTTTTCGAGAGTCATTACGAATCGTCTCGCACGCAGGTTTGACGACTTCCAGCCTCCCGAACAAGCCGGTTTCCGAAAAGGCTTTAGTACCATAGACCACATACATACGCTGCGGCAGATTATACAGAAGACCGAAGAGTACAATCAGCCACTATGTTTGGCATTTGTGGACTATGAGAAAGCCTTTGAGTCAGTCGAAACCTGGGCTGTGCTGCAGTCTCTCCAGCGGTGCCAAATTGACCATCGATACATCGAGGTGTTGAAGTGTCTGTATGAAAACGCTACCATGTCGGTTCGCCTCCAGGATCAGAACTCGAAACCTATCCAGTTGCAGCGAGGGGTGAGACAGGGAGATGTTATATCTCCAAAACTGTTCACCGCCACCCTGGAAGATGTTTTCAAGCTTCTGAACTGGGGTGGACTCGGCATCAATATCAAAGGCGAGTACATGACCCACCTCCGATTCGCTGACGATATCATGGTCATGGCTGAGACTATGGAAGACCTAACCACAATGCTCGATGGCCTCAGTAAAGTCTCTCAACAAATGGGTCTTAAAATGAACATGGACAAGACGAAAATAATGTAAAATATCAGTGTCGCACCCACCCCTCTAAAGGTTGGAGACTCTACACTGGAAGTTTTTGACGAATATGTATACCTGGGACAAACAGTCCAGCTAGGTAGGTCCAACTTCAAGAAAGAGATCAATCGACGAATCCAACTCGGCTGGGCAGCGTTCGGGAAGCTTCGCAATATCTTCACGTCCCAAATACCACAGTGTCTCAAGACTAAGGTCTTTGACCAGTGTGTGTTGCCAGTGATGACTTACGGAACTGAGACATGGTCACTTACTATGGGCCTCATAAGAAGGCTCAAGGTCACCCAAAGTGCAATGGAGCGTGCTATGCTCGGAGTTTCTCTGCGTGATCAAATGAGAAACGAGGAGATCCGCAGGAGAACTAAAGTAACCGACATAGCTCACAGAATCGCTAAACTGAAGTTGCAGTGGGCAGGGCACATAGCATGTAGGACAGATGGCCCATGGGACAGTAAAGTTCTCGAGTGGCGACAGCGCACCGGAAAACGTAGTGTAGGCAGGCCTCCCACGCGGTGGACCGACGACCTTACCGGATCGCGGGAGGCCGATGGATGCGGGCAGCGATGGACCGGTCGTCGTGGAAATCTTTAGGGGAGTCCTTTGTCCAGCAGTGGACGATTTTCGGCTGATATGATGAACCGATTTTCATGATCCTTTTAAAGAGTGTTTGCTTGTCCCATTAAATTTCATCAAAATCGGTACTTTTTAGGAAATTAACAAAAACCAAAAAATGTTGCAAAATTGCACTATATTGTTGCGATTGTTTTCAGCGTTTTTCACATATCGTTTACTAGCTTGTGCCCGCGGCTTCGCTCGAGTGGACAACGTTTTTATGACTGTCTGATGGTTTTCTGCAGATCCCCCAGGAAATATTTTGGACTATTCTGATTAACAGTCTATGTCTACATACGCTGACATCGTACACAAAAAATATGCGCCCCTCTGTCAGCTATTTGAGCCAACCGACTAAAATACGCTGAGTAGCTGGTATTTCGTGTGTTCGAAAAGGAAAAATCAAAAGTAAAACAGGAGCTCAAAAGGACCTTTGTAAAGGGGTAGTACTTATTCTAAAATTGGCTTGGATTCGTGAAAATGAAAATCTGTTCTCAATAGTGCACCGTGAGATGTTCTTTTCCTATTACGAATTCCATGTTTTCCTTTTTATAACTAGATAGATAGATAAACCGTATATTCATGGACCAAGCCCAAAAAACAATAGGTGATAAATAATAATAATAATAAATAAATATTCTGGGACAAATCACACATCGTCATCTGGCCCCAAAGTAGGATTCCCTGTGTTATGGGAACCAGAGACTGATATACATACTTATATAGTTTAAATACATACATATATAGATATTTAACACCCAGACACAGAGCAAACAAATCTGCTCATCACACAAATGTTTGCCCTGGGTGGGGATCGAACCCACAACCCTCGGATCAGCAGTCAAGAGCAGTAACCACTGAGCCAACGAGTCAGTCGATAGGTAGGTAACATTAAAAAATAAAGTTCACACCAATAGAACTAACTTGTAGCTACTTACTAAAAATACAATGAAACATTCAGAAATTAAGTGCAAGGCCCGTGAAAAGGTCCTGTCTCAGCAAATGTTATAACTAGATATAAGTGAATACCCATAACGCTCAGATTCTTCCAGGGCCCTCACCAGTGTGCGTACAGCGACGGCATATTAAAAACAGTAATAATACTTGTAGTCATCATTACAGCTCATATACGTCCCCACCGAGGGGCTCGAGCCTACCCTGAATCAGGGCGATTAGGCCTTAGTCGACCACGCGGGCCCAGTGCGGGTTGGTCAACTTCACACACAACCTTCGAGTTTCTTCGCAGGCGTGTGCAGGTTTCCTCACGATGTTTTCCTTCACCGTTAAAGCAATCGGTAAATACTCGTAGTAATAAATAATTATAAGCTACATTTTACTATGCTATTACTAAGCCTCCGCTGTCTGTCCGTCTGTCCGTCTTTCAGCGGGCTGTATTTCATGAACCGATTACTAAGATAATTATTTACCGATTATTAAGGTAGACAGTTTTACTTTCACAGAATGTGTATTTCTATAACAAAACGGTAATACATACAAGCGTAAAACTTGGTGTGATTATAGTAATAATACTGAAGTAAAAAAAAAAATTGGCCAAGTTTGGTTCGTACTTACGCTAAGGAGTCCGAACTGAATGACAAAAAAAGCATATTTTTGTCGCTTGCATTGATGTCTTTTGTTTTTAATGTGATTTGGTATCATTGTCATTTTACCATATAGTTATGTGGAGAGGAGTGGTGGAACGGAACCCTCGGAGTGCTAGTCCCACTCGTACTTGACCGTTTTTTAAAAACACATATTCAAAAAATTATAATTACAAATCTGAAATAGGTCCAGCGCTCTCTGTGCCGAGGACACAGATTAAAATAGTGTTTTCGGTTTTTTAATAGAAAAAAAGCATTCAAATTAATACATAAGTACATTAAAAACATTACAGTAAAGATCTATCTATCAAAGATCAAAGTAGCTAGGTACTGTGAGTTTAAATTTAAAGTATCCCTAAGAGGCGATACATGTATGAGTTTGAAACTCTATTAGTATATAGAGGTGGATTTAAAAATAAATAAATAATGTCATAAATCGTTCTGCAGCAGACGATTATACTATAGCAACTGTATCTAAAACAAAATACTTCAGACAATTACGTCCAAAAACAGGCAGGTTTAAATTAAATAAATGAAAAAAATATCAAGAAATTAACAAATAGAGGTAATAAATTACTATCTGCAGACATGATTTCAACTTGACAACTATCGTGCACTTGAGAAGACTTACATCTTCAGATACACAATCATCATATCAGCCGAAAGACGTCCACTGCTGAACAAAGGCCTCCCACAAGGATATCCACGACGACTGGTCCTGCGCTGCCCGCATCCAGCAGCTTCCCGCGAGCTAGCTCGCATAGCCGACAACAAGAAAAGTAACCGACATAGCTCAAAGAAATCGCTAAACTGAAGTGGCAGATAGCAGAGGCACATAGCTCGTAGAACAAATGGCCGTTGGGGTAGTAAAGTTCTCGAGTGGGGACGAGCACCGGAAGACGTAGCGTAGGCAGGTCTCCCACGCGGTGGACCGATGACCTGGTGAGGGTCGCGGGATGAAACAATCACAACGATAAATTAAGTAGGAGGATATAATATGGAGTAGCAGTCTTAGACGCGGACTAGGAGTGAAGGGAATATTCCCGATAATGTTTTTTTAAAAGCTAGTTTTGATGGTGCAAGACGTAATGGTGGCGGAATATTGTATTGAAGCCGAAAGCTACCCCGGAACGCAATTGTTCTATTTTTAGGCAGGACAAACGTGTTAAAATAAAGTCGTGTTGAATGCCTGTGTAATTTTTTTGTAAAGATACTCTGAATGCTGAGTCCGCATAACATCAAAAAGAAGTGTTGCATTTAACAAGTTCTGACGCCCTTTCATTTTTTTATATGTTATATGAATTTAAGTAAGGTGTTACAGAGTCCTTGGAGGTATATTGCACTCGTTTTATTAGCCTACGAGTTGTAGCCTGCTAGCTGTACATGTATTTTGCTCTCGCTGTATTAGCCTACAAGCTGTAGCTTGCTAGCCTGCTAGCAGTACACGCATTTTGCACTCGCTGTATTAGCCTACGAGCTGTAGCCTGCTAGTATGCTAGCAGTACACGCATTTTGCACTCGCTGTATTAGCCTTCGAGCTTTATCCTGCTAGCCTGCTAGCAGTACATGCATTTTGCACTCGCTGTATTAGCCTACGAGCTGTATCCTGCTAGCCTGCTAGCAGTACACGTATTTTGCACTCGCTGTATTAACCTACGAGCTATAGCCTGCTAGCCTGCTAGCTGTAGACGCATTTTGCACGTAGCCTGCTAGTATTCTAGCAGTACACGCATTTTGCACTCGCTGTATTATCCTACGAGTTGTAGCCTGCTAGCTGTACATGTATTTTGCACTCGCTGTATTAGCCTACGAGCTGTAGCCTGCTAGCATGCTAGCAGTACACGCATTTTGTACTCGCTGTATTAGCCTACGAGCTGTATCCTGCTAGCCTGCTAGCAGTACACGCATTTTGCACTCGCTGTATTAGCCTACGAGCTGTAGCCTGCTAGCATGCTAGCTGTACACGCATTTTGCACTCGCTGTATTATCCTACGAGCTGTAGCCTGATAGCCTGCTAGCAGTACATGCATTTTGTACTCGCTGTATTAGCCTACGAGCTTTAGCCTACTAGTATGCTAGCAGTACACGCATTTTGCACTCGCTGTATTAGCCTTCGAGCTGGTACCTGCTAGCCTGCTAGCAGTACACGCATTTTGCACTCGCTGTATTAGCCTACGATATGTATCCTGCTAGCCTGCTAGCAGTACACGTATTTTGCACTCGCTGTATTAGCCTACGAGCTGAAGCCTGCTAGCCTGCTAGCTGTAGACGCATTTTGCACTCGCTGCATTAGCCTACGAGCTGTATCCTGCTAGCCTGCTTGCAATACACGTATTTTTCACTCGCTGTATTAGCCTACGAGCTGTAGTCTGCTAGCCTTCTAGCTGTACACTCATTTTGCACTCGCTGTATTAGCCTAAGAGATTTCTGAAGAAGACAAGGTCCGTAGATAGTCAGGCAGTAATTGAGCTTCGAAAGGACAAGTGACTCGCATAACAAGATATAATACAACTCTGAATTATTCAAGTCATCCATCGGTATATAAAATGCTGACTTACGTCGATACCATCCATCAATATTAGAAAACGCGGACTTAATTCGATGCCATTCATAGATATAACAAAATTCTGACTTATGTCGATATCATAAGAAAACGCTAACGGGTACCATCAAAACAGAACAATTTTAATTATTATCTTACAGAATATGCATCTATTCCTTACAGCTATTCAAAGTTGACGCAACAGGGGCGTATTCGCAGCGTATTTGCAGCAGTTTGGGCCTCCGTGTGTTACGCCGGGTCCGATACGATGAGTACTGCGACGACAGCGGGGCCCCCGTGTTCCAGGTCCCTCCCCCACACGAGGCCCTGTCAGTTATGATTCTAGAGATACCTTAAATCAGGTATCATACTTACATTACATTATTTTACGCTCATTATTCTCTAAGACGAAGGCTAAGATGAGCCAGATGCTGGCTCGCTTCGCTTTCTGTTCAACTTGCTTATCTTGACTACTGGGGAATCCCGCTATAGTGATGGGAGGATGGTAGCATAAATTATGAACAAAGGTACAAAAAGCAAAAATATTGAAATGAATGCTATCTTTTTTTTGTATAATCCATTTTATGATAGCGTATGATAACAGCTAGTTTATTTTTTTTTATTAATATTTCATGTCTGCTTTTGACGAAGAATATTTTATGGTACCTGAAAATAAAATATTGCAGATGTTTGTTTAATATTCTAACTGCTAAAAATTTGACTGCTGATCATTGTTGAGGTTTGCGAGATATCGCCATATAGCGAGAGAACGTTGTTGATACGCTACGCTACTAGGAACGTAGTACGTAGCCGGTAACATTGATACGCTACGACATTACTACGAACATGGTACGTAGTCAGTGGTTAAAGTTTTAACTTACAATTAATAATAAATGTGCAGCAGCACTACACTCACTTTCTCGCAAACATTTAACCGCCTCCGTGGCTTAATGGTTAGTCCATTCGCGACACACAGGAGGTCGCAGGTTCGACTCCCGGTGGGGTCAACTTTGTAAGACTCGGTATGGTTGGTGGTAGACCGCTTGGCTAACTACCACCATCTTATCTAAGGCTTGCCGCCAAGCATCAGTGTAAACAGCATTGATGTGTTCCGGCTGGAAGATAAGATCCCCATTGTGTTGGGGAGTCTTGGTAAGCCCGCTTCCATCTTCGGCATCATTGTCACTTACCATCAGGTGAGGTGACGCCAAGGGCTTAACAAGTGTGAATAAAAAAAACATAATATAGTCAAGTATTACGTTAAAAATACTAATAATAAAAAAACATTCTTACTAGTTATGGCAAGCAATATAAAGAAGTGGATTGATTAATTCACAAAGAAAATTACTAACAGAAATATACTTTATAATTTTAAGGCGGTTTGATTAGCACACCAGCACCGCCAATAGAAATAAATATTGTACTCATTCTTAATCTTAATCCGGACTGTCATCGAAATCACTGAGTATTTTGCGCATATAGGGGGGCACAACTATAGTTTAATTGCTATTTTTATAAAGTGGCCACTTTTAAGGTGAGTTGCACTATGTAACTATAACGATAGCCAAACCGTAACCAGCCGTCAAATCGCCGGTTATGTATTGGTTGCGTCATTTTAACCGATGACATAACTTAACGCTAACGTTGACCGCTCGATTTTGACCGGTAATTGTTATGGTCAAATGACGGCGATTTGAAAGCTGGTTTCGGTTTGGTTTATCGTGTCGTATCCTTAGTAGTTTTGAAAAAATATCTTGTTGCTTATATTTACATTTAAGAGAATCGTTGCTGCGACTTTTCATATAAACGACGTTAACGATTTTTACCTCTTAAATTTTAACCATTTTGAACCAATATTTTATAGTTTGTCAGTCAGAACAATAGCTAGACTTATACTTTTCGTTTTATAAGTTACTGATTATAAATAAACAAAAAATGGTCGGAAATTCGTGTTGTATGAAAACACGTGAACGACAATAAAATTAAACTTATTAACTTTATCGAAAAAACAAAAATGTATAAGCCTTGCTTTTGTTCTGACTGACAACCTAACAAAAATTTGTCGTTTAAAGTGAAAATCGTTAACGCCGTTTGTATAATAAATGATAAGCCGCAGTTTCACAATCCTCATAACAGATAGATTATACTTCATGCACGTTTTAGACGTCATAGCGGTCTTTTATTAGTTACCTATGTGTGAGTATGTTTTACTGTTTCACACAATGTTATACGTGATTGTACCTATTGTATTATAAATCGTAATTAAGTGAATATTACCTGTATACCTAGAAGTTTGATATATTCAGTGTTATTTAATATGAAACATATTTAGATGTAGCAATGTTGTTATCTATACTTGTTATTATTACATTGTTATTATTTTTTTAAATACACGTACCTAATTAATAAGATAATAGGGGATCGGACTGCATCAAAACTAAATTCTGAAATATGATTTCCTAAATTGCTCTCCTATTGTAGTTTCAAAAAGCGTCTTCAATTATTAATTGATCAAATTCACAAAATAATTTCGTCAATGACGCTAAAATCTATGACGTCACTTGTGGGTATTTCAAACATTGTTAGAACAAAATTTAGTTTTTGACCGATCATAAAAAGTAACTCAAATGACTAGCAGTCCGATCCCCTATTGTTGCAGTAGAATTTCTACACTACGTTTGTTAAAGTAACTGATCAGTCTGATTTTGGGGCGTGCTGTGCGTGGGGGGAACTGAACCTGCCCGCTGCGCTGCAACTATCCACCTAAAATACACAAGTGGGGGCTCAAGGAGTCTCAAAAAGTCGCGCATATCGAAAATATATTTAACCGCCACCGTGGCGTAATGGTTAGCCCATTCGCTTCACACCAGGAGGTCGCGGGTATGATTCCCGGCAGGGTCAACTTTGTAAGACTGGGTTGGGTTGGTGGTAGGGCATTTTCATAGCCCGCCTGGCTAGCTATCACTATCTTATCTAAGCCTTGTAGCCAAACATCAGTGTTAACATCATTGATGTGTTCCGGCTTGAAGATAAGACAGCCAGATCCCTATTGTGTTGGGGAATCTTGGTAAGCCCGCTTCTATCTTCGGCATCATCGTCACTTACTATCAGATGAGATGATGCCAAGGGTTTAACAATTGTGAATATAATAAAAAAAAGGAATGCCCGGCCACGAGCTCACTCCGGCGGCTGTAGACTGGCTACGAAATTTAGATTTAGATCTACTTAGATTGCGTTGCAATGCAGGTTTCCTTTATAAAGGGCTGTACAAAAAAAATGGCGGAAGACATAACAGCGTTCAATAGAACGTTTTTTAATATATATATTTTTTTAAATAAACACTGACATATATTGTATTAAATAATTGAAATTAAAACTTCCTAAGGCGCGTTGGGCATTTTTGGAAAAAATCATTGAACTCGCGACACTATTACCTAACCGACACCGGTACCGATACCTTATCAGGAACACTCGCAGGGATAAAACTTTGTCAACCTAGTCGTTCGCCAGGAGCACTCGGAGGGTCAAAACTTTTAAAACTGTGAAAAGTTTTTACTTCTGTCAGCGCTTCCGGAGTGGTTTAGTCTTATTGTTTTAGAATTTAAATAATAAACAAAAAATACAAATAATTTATATTGCCGCGGGAAGCCGCTGGATGTGGGTAGCGCAGAACCGGTCGTCGTGGTGGCTGATATGCTGATGATGATGATCGAGGTGTAACGCGTGTTGCTTACTAGTTTTTTTATGTGTATAATTTCCTGTGGTGTATGATTTTTTGCCCCATGATAGTTACCTGCTGACAAGTCCTTTTTACGGAGTAAAAAGGGAAAACTAGTCTATCTACGAGTACCATGGCGTAACGTATAAGTCCTTTAGCTTCACATCTGGAGGTCTCGGGTTCGGTTTCCGGCGGATTCTAATTTTGTGGCACCCGGTTTAGTTAGTTGAAGGGCATTTACTATCAACATCTTGTCTAAGTCTTGCCGCCAAACATCAATGTTGGCAGCATTGATGTGTTCCGGCTTGAAGATAAGATAGCCATAGCGTTGAGGAATCTTCTTCGGCATCATCGTCACTTACCATCACGTAAGATGAAGGCAAGGGCTTACCAATTGTGGATAAAAAAAAATATCAATAAGCACACAAAAGCGTTAAGGCGATGCTCTCACATAACTACTGACATGGGTTATATAAATATGTCTTCCTTTACTTACCTCAAATCATTACATATAATTGTGCATTGTGATTGTAGGATGAAGAGAGTGCTACTTATCTGGTCCAATAATTTTAAGCTGTATTTCTGTTATTTTAGTATGTATTTAAACTATTACCATTAGTTTTCTTAGCTAATACCTTAGTAAGAAACAAGCATGCACAATATGCACAAAAACTGAAAACAAGGAGACACATAAAATATAAAATGTTGTAACAACTATTTTGAATAATAAGTAGGTATTTAAGTTTCGTTTTTCAGTTCTGTAAAAATTTAAATTTAAAACATAAAATTTAATGTAATCATCATCAAAATATTTTTTCCTCTTTGTACAGTACGGCTAGAATAAAATGCGCGTAGGATTCTTCGACATATTTCGTATATTTCCGACTTAAAACGAAAACAAAACGTAAGCGCCGCCCTAAGCATTTTACTTGTATTTTAATCTTTATTGGTATATGATTTAAGGTTCAAAGTCAGTTTCACAAGGTAGAGCAATATAAGTGTTGTGATTAGTCCTTATTGTCATAGAGTCTCGGTGTCAAAGGGAATTTAAAGTTCTTGTTGCTTGTTACACGCCGTTGTTGGTTTGTTATATTAATTAAACACAATGAGGATCAAAACTAAAGTAAATATTTTTTTATCACATCTACTTAAAAAGAGCTGTTTGTTTCCTCGTAAATAGCGTCAAAAATAGCTCTTTGATCCCTAGGGAGGAAAAGTGATTTAAATTTGGAATGTGGATATTGTTACTAAATGTTCTAATTTCCAAAGAGATCGATCACAAACATGTGTTATACGACAGAGAGGAACACAGATCTACGTAAAACAAGGATGCATATACAGCATTTTATGCATTTTAAGAAAGTCTCGGTTTATGCAGCAGTCATAACGTATCGCGAGCGGACCAAATAAAAAAAAGTTCGTGAAAAAGTAAAAACGCGCGAAATGCATTTCACGTTTGCAATTGTTCACTTCGGATTTATGCTGTTAATTTTATAAAAATTAATATGCCTCTCTCATACAATGATAATGAAAGTTTAATATTATAGTAAACATCCTAAAGTATTTTTTTTAAATCCCGTAGACTAAACTATCATTTTCTGAGTTGCCTAGTTTTGGCTCTTTTTTAATAGTGATGTACCCCAACCGTAAATTATCGTTAATGTTTTTTTTTTTAAAGAACACATTCTTGCGGTCACTAATAATAAAAAACAATATAGGTAACAGATATATATTTATTTGCATCTATAAATTTGATCTACGGGGTTAAAAAACAGACTTTAACAGTCTAACACACAATAAAATTATGATGTTCATTACCCATTGTATTGTAGGTTTTAGACATTCTATGTTAGATAACACTATACCAGCGCTCGGTTTACGACTTTTTACGAAGTGTGACGAAGATTTCTAAAACTTAAGCCGTACCTACTGTACCTATATATAGATCGTTTGGACTTAAATTAGTGTTATATCTTTAATCAATGTAACAGCTATGGACCGGCCCAATCTATACATTTCTCTCATAAAAAAATGAGTCAAATAATCATGAAAGCATGCGAATTTTTTAATAGTATTTTAGAAAATGTAATTAGAATTGTATTACAAAATGTTTACTTACGAATGAAAAGTGATGCCTAAACCTTTATTCGTATGATTATCAGAGCATACGAGCGTGTGACCTCTTGGTCTCCGAAAGACCGACTGAGAAGAAATCAGTGAATGCACACATTCTGTAGACATCAAAACCATTGTTCGCGTAGGCCAGTCTATAGCTTTTAATTGGTCAAAGTGTGATATTATCTATTGCTATTTTTTTTTAATTAATACAGGGTAAACCAAACTTGGTGTAGAAGCCGTTAATTGGGACTTCCTCTCAGCAAACTGAACAACTTTCCTTAGAAACTCATAATCGATAGAAAACCTTCATACAAATTGACGAGCTGATTGTACAATTTTGTGCATTTTTGGATAGAGGTCATTTAAAAAAATCCATTGGTATATCCTGTTGGCATTAACCTCTTATCAATGGAGTCCACTTGCAATATAAAACGCACTAGTGTATTAAAATTAACTTTAAGGCCATGTTTACTGCCATGTCCAATACCACAACTCTATTAGAAGTATAAGTATTTATTCAATACAAATATTCACGTGCAGTCGACTTGTGTGTTGTATATTTTTTTCATATTGTTGTACATTTTTTTCACATTGTTGGACGAAAAACCAAAATACACGACACAAGTGGTGCGACAACTATTAGAAGAAAAAAATATACATAAATATTGTGTGTAACTTTTATCTTGATAATATATTATTGTGTTAGACATTATTATATTGTTAAAGTTGTATACCAAAAATTATATAAATAAATAAAAAGTAGGTACCTAACTATTGTGTATTCTTTTTAATCTTAGCTTTAAAAACAAACATAAAAATATAAACATAGAGAAATGGAAACCCTATCGGGTTTTTTTATTACAGTAATAAGCTCAAATCACACAGGGCCATCTGGCCCTCAACTCTGGATTTTGGTTCCAAATTTGGATTACCTTTTCTGAGAGTACACAAATTATTGTTAACTTTACACCTATTGTGTATTTTTTACTCATAGCTTTAAAAACAAACATAAAAGTATAAAGACAGAACAACGGAAACCCTATCGGGTTTTAATTTTTTTTATTACAGTAATAAGCTCAAATTACACACGGCCATCTGGCCCTCAACTGTGAATTTAGGTTCCAAATTTGGATTACCTGTTCTGAGACTACACAAATTATTTTTATCTTTACTCAATAAATAACAAAAACTAGGTATATTACCACTGTTAAGTCTTCTGCTTTTGAAATTGCACTTTCAACACCTTGCTTCTTGAGGCCTTAAGATAGTTCATGTGACAATATTCAATTTAAATTATTGAAAGACTGTGTAAAACTATCACTATGGAAAAAATATATAGTATACTTAAAGTAATAAAAAATCGATATATTTGAATACAATTTTGATAAAATTACCACTTTTCATGTAAAAAAATATACTGTAGACCCTGTTTTTGGCATTAATTGCAAAATTTCTCGAAAAAAATAGTTAATGTTGAATGAAACCAACATAAAAAAATCGGTGACTTTAAGACCTTTCATTTTAATTGAATGAACACATTTTTTAAAACTTTTGAAAGTATAGAAAAGTAATAAAAACATGTAAAAATCGAGAATAGGGCGTTCGGTTTCAACGTAACAGCCGCGTTGAAGCCCGCATTGATTTGTCATTTGAACTTAAAATGAAAAGACTTACGTTCGATATTATTTTACTACGTGTCAACCTGCTCGGATTGAGGCATCTGAAAGCCTTAACTGCACTTTTAGCTTAGCTTCCTTCAGTAGTGGACTGCCCACGAATGCGTCTGCGTGGATTTTGTATCAACCTGTTAGGACTTAGGAGTTAGTTATTTGTGTTACAAGGGGCGAAAGCAATATTTGTTCCTCGAGGGTGCGATGAAATGGTAGCTTCTTCTTCTTATTGTGTGGCACAATTAACCGTGCTATCCAAGAGATAGGCGGTGGTTGCCTGGTGTTACACTTAGCATCACCCGCGGTCACGTGTAGGGTAATTAGATTAACGCCTACGGACGTGTGCAACACGACCTTCGTACACATCTGGAATCAAATTCTTTGTTAAAAAATATGAATTTAGCCATTAAAATTGCAATAAAATACAGGGTCAAATATACGCACCACAACCTCCCGTAACTTTTTTCACCACATCATCGCCGGGGTTCTAATCATATAGCTGAACTTCTTTTGTTCTATGACTTTACTACAACCAACAGCCTAATGCGGGCGCATGAGAGGGCGGACGGAGCAGCGCTGCGGGACGCCTGCAGCTGAGCTGGGCGACTCTGCGGCCGCTGTAGCCGAAAACGGCTAGGACCATCATCATCATTCTGAAATCGTAAAGAAATTGTGCTTTTCCTGCAAATCGATCATCTTGTTGACCAATTTTGTATGTTTTTTGGGAATGGACTATAGAATAGAATAATTTTTATTTCAAATCATAAGAAAGTGACATGGGTTAGTAAAAAGCACACAAATTAGATGGTTAGTAACACTCAAGCAAATAAAAGTTTTCTAAGCTTACGGCACACCCTGGACACTTCATACAACGGGCCAGAAATGACATTTTAAAAAACGAATGACGGAACAACCTATACGTTCGACATCCAAATTGTAACCAATCTATATCAATCTTAGTGACGAGGGGATGAGGTCACAATCTAGGTAGCGGCAGGGAGTGTCCATACTGTATGTTAGTACTAATATATATACTTTTCTTACGGTCTGTGGCAAGATGGACAGTTACCCAGTTCCTTAACATAGGGCTATCAATCCTGTCCCCAACAATAGATAGGAGACTGTCGGCTATGTGTAGGAGACTATGTGTTCCTCGGGGAAAGTTGTTCAGTATGATAAGCAGAAGTCAGTTTTGTTACACCGTGTATAGATTGGCTCATGGCATCATCTTATCTGATGGTAGGAGTAAGTGGTGGAAGCGGTTGGAACATTGATATTTGGCGACAAGACTGAAATTAGTACTGAGGCCGATTTTAGGGTCCCGCAACCCAAAACGAAAAAAGGAATCCTTATAGGTCTACTTTTTTGTCTGTCTGTCTCACAAAAGCCTTTTTCTCAGGAACACGTGGTGTTCATCATCATATCAGCCGAAAAACGTCCACTGCTGGAAAAGGCCTCCCCCAAGGATTTCCACGACGACCGGTACTGCGCTGCCCGCATCCAGCGGCTTCCCGCAATCGTCGCCAGGTCGTGGGTCCACAGCGTGGGAGGCCTTACTACCCCAACGGCCACCTGTTCTACGAGCTTTGTTACACACTGCCACTACAGTTTAGCGATTTTATTGAGTTATGTTGGTAAATAATAAGTTATGTTAGTTATAGTATCGGCCAGTAGGTAAAAAGCTGGCACTGCAGTTGCTACCCAACATTGCGCAAGCCACTAAAGTAACTAGGCGCCCTGTCAGCATTTCAAGTATTCCACAGGATGCAACCCGATCTAACTGTTTACCGGATTAATGTATTGTTATAATTACGATTGTTTAATTAATTCATTCCATATCTAGCATCGAGCTGAATTAGACTAAGCTTTATTTGTAACTCTTTACTTTTAAATAAAATTAGTTTAAAGTCATTTTGGTTTTTTATGAGAGCAGCGCGATTGGTCAGTGAGGTTTCATTTATCAGTTCGTATACGGTTTTCATTTGCTCACGGTGGTGTAGTATGTATTGTTGAAGAAGATGTCTAGTGAGCTATCAAATCTGTGCCTAATAAATGGTATCCTAAATAAGATAACTGGATCCGCCGCGCGTACCATAAACTCTAACGGTATCTCACAGAATTGGATTGGCATCAGAAACGCTTTAGTAAATAATTTTGCAGATCAAAGAGATGAGACAGCTCTTTATAATGACCTCTCTCTTGCTACCCAAGGTAATCGCACCCCACAGGAGTTTTATGATCACTGCCAAAATTTGTTTAGTACTATCATGACGTACGTAGGCCTTCACGAGACCATTCAGACCACCATTGAAGCCAAACGAGAACTGTATAAGAAGCTAGCAGTTACAAATAAAGCTTAGTCTAATTCAGCTCGATGCTAGATATGGAATGAATTAATTAAACAATCGTAATTATAACAATACATTAATCCGGTAAACAGTTAGATCGGGTTGCATCCTGTGGAATACTTGAAATGCTGACAGGGCGCCTAGTTACTTTAGTGGCTTGCGCAATGTTGGGTAGCAACTGCAGTGCCAGCTTTTTACCTACTGGCCGATACTATAACTTGTTGATAAATAATGAGTTATGTTGGTAAATAATGAGTTATGTTGGTAAATAATGAGTTATGTTAGTAAATAATGAGTTATGTTTGGTAAATAATGAGTTATGTTGGTAAATATTGATTTTATACTGTAAAAAGTAATTGAATAACACTAAATAATTAAATTATTTTCATAATCGTTAACTGAAATTAGCACTGATGTTGTTTTTAGGGTTCCGCAATTGAAAATAAAAAAAGGAATAAGATCAATTGGTTGTCTGTCTGTCTATCGAGTGGCTTTTTCTCAGGAATACGGTATTTCTCAGGTATCAAGTTAAAATTAATCAATGGTCCCTTTAAGATGTAATAAAATCAAGCTTCTAAATCAAAACAATATAAATATATTCCCGCTAAAGTTTCAATGTGTGGTCCCCATTGAAGTGAAACATCCAAAGTTATACCAAGGAACACCGTGGTATTTACAAATTCTAATTTATTACTGTCTAATATTACACTATTATTGACCTTTTTTACATTTGGCAAACAAAATTTTATACATTTTGTTTTCTTAGCATTTAATAATAAGTTGTTCACAGTGAACCAGTAGATACGGCCATTTTTGTTACATGTTTTGATACTTGCAAGTAAATCGAAATCTTAAGGGTACTTCCCGTTGACTAATGTAGGAAATAAAATTTGGCAAGATGCCACAGCACAAGTACATACGCAAAAATCCGAAAATTGTAATTTTTTTCTTGTATCAATCACGTTAATTTTTTGTGATTACAAAATTTCATTTGCAGTTGAAGAATTAACCTTTACATATATCGATGTATGGGAGATTTTTTTTAACAACTACAAAGTTAAGTTTGTCCAAAATCAAAATCAAAATCAAAAACAATTTATTTCAAATAGGTGTTTACACACACTTTTAAATAGTCAAAACAAAAAAAAATACAATAAAAATAAAAATAAAAATAAAATTACAAATAATGTCATGATTCAGATTACAGTCTCAGGTAATGGTATTTGTTATAGAATCAACATATATATCTTTGTCATTTACATAATCTATTATTTTATAATATCCTCTAGAGCACAAAACTTTTTTGACATGAGTCTTGAATTTATTCTCTGACAAACTAGTTACATTTTCTGGAATTTTATTGTAGAATCTTATACACTGCCCCACAAATGACTTTTTAACCTTACTCAGTCTCGAAAAGACTATGTCTATTTTATTTACATTTCTTAAATTCAAATTATGCCTGTCACTGTTTTTAGGAAATAAATGCAAATTCTTACGAACGTACATGATGTTTTCATATATAAATTGACTAGCAACAGTTAAAATATTGATTTCTTTGAACTTATTCTGTAACGAGTCACGTGATCGCATCTGATAGATTGCGCGGATAGCTCTTTTCTGCAGGATGAAAATAGTTTCTATATCAGCCGCATGCCCCCACAGTAATATGCCATAAGACATTATACTATGGAAGTAACTAAAATACACTAGTCTCGCAGTATCTACATCCGTTAACTGTCTTATTTTCTTAACGGCATAAGCAGCTGAACTAAGCCTTCCCGCTAAAGTTTCAATGTGTGGTCCCCATTGAAGTGAAACATCCAAAGTTATACCAAGGAACACCGTGGTATTTACAAATTCTAATTTATTACTGTCTAATATTACACTATTATTGACCTTTTTTACATTTGGCAAACAAAATTTTATACATTTTGTTTTCTTAGCATTTAATAATAAGTTGTTCACAGTGAACCAGTTCAGTATCTTTGAAAGAGTGTTGTTTACTTCGTCAATTTCGTTTTCTTTCCTATTCACTTTAAAAATAAGAGAAGTATCATCCGCAAACAACACAATATTTGACAGATGTTGCACCATAAAAGGCAAATCATTAACGTAAACAAGGAAAAGAAAAGGCCCTAATATGGAACCCTGGGGCACACCCATTTTCACTTTAGATCCAGATGAGTTCGTGCCATTCACTTGTACTTTTTGTATTCTGTTGTCCAAATACGAATTTAAAAGACTGAGAGCCCCTTCCTCTACACCATAATGCTTTAATTTCATAAGTAATGTTTGGTGTTCAACACAATCAAAAGCCTTAGATAAATCACAAAACACTCCAATTGCATTCTGCGATTCCTCGAAGGCATCATATATGTTTCGAATGAGTGCTACTCCTGCATCGGTTGTTGATCGTCCTTTAGTGAAACCGAATTGTTGGTTATGCAGTAGTTTGTTTTCTGTAAAATATTGTAGCATTTGGTTAAGCATAATCTTTTCAAACACTTTACTAAGAACTGGCAGCACAGAAACTGGTCTGTAGTTGCCTGGATCAGTTTTTGAACCAGATTTATATAAAGGTATCACTTTACTAAGCTTCATGAGATCTGGAAAGACGCCACTATCAATGCTAATATTAAAAAGACAAGCTAAATATGGCGCTAAAGTATCAATTACATTACTGATCAAGCTTACCGATAATCCCCAGAGGTCTTCAGTTCTTTTCACTTTAAGAGATTTAAAAGTTTTTACAATAGATTGTGGTTCAATTACTCTGAAGGAGAATTTTTGATCACAATTACTAACATTATCCTTTAGCAGTCTTTGAGCATACATGGGTGATGAGTTAAGGGCTTCAGTAGTCTTAAGTGGAATATTTGTGAAAAAAGTTTCGAATTCTTTGGCTACATCGGCATTCGAACTAATTTTACCTTGATCTGTTTGCAAAACATATTCTTTGTCGCGAGGTTTGACTTTACCTGTTTGTTTGCTAATGATATTCCAAACAGTTTTTATTTTATTATCTGAAAATTTTATTTTTCTAGCCAGATAATTAGATTTTGCTACGTGGCAAACCTGCTTAAAAATTTTTGAATATTGTTTCACATAATTTGTAAAGTTCTCATGAAAAGTGTAAGTTTTTTTGTCATAAAGGTCAAACAAAGTTTGGCGACTTTTGTATATACCTATAGTAGCCCATTCACTGAATTTAAATTTGATGTTACTGATTGTGGATTTAGACTTAAATATACTTTGGAATTCCCTATCCAGTACTGTAAAAAAATCATTGTAAAAACTGTTGGCTTGCACTTCATTATCAAAATCTGGTATGGGCAGTTTTTCATCTAGCACTGTTTTAAACTTTTCTATTCGATTAGCAGTGACCGGTCTCGTTTGAATTTTTATGTGTTCTGCAGAAATACTTACGGGAAAGCTAGCCATTACTCCGCTATGATCTGACCTCAAACAATTAAAAACCTTTTGATTTAAATAACAGCAATTACAAAATATGTTATCTATACATGTGGCAGAGGTCTTTGTTATTCTTGTGGGTTCCAGAAATACATAATTTAAATCAAATGACTTGAAGAGACATGTAATTCGAGTCGTCAAGAACTTTTTTTCCAACAAATCAACATTGAAATCGCCGCATACTATCACGGATTTACGGCTTTTACTAACGATATTTAATACATCTTCCATTGCCGATTCGAAGCTAACAAAGTTATCGTCATATGGGGGCCTATACACGCAAATAATGATGTGGTTCTCCAGCTCCACACAAGATAATTCCACAGTTTTTTCAATCGAAAGGCCAACAACGTCCTTCCGTTCTTTAAACTTTAGAGAATTTTTGGTAAATATAACGGAACCTCCACATTGTAAGGACTTTCGATTGAATGCACTGGCTGTACAATAATTTTCAAAACTAAAAAGCATTTCATGGTCTTTGAGCCAGTGTTCTGTTACACAAAAAATATCTACACAATACTTTTCCAGAAAAAGTTCTATTTCTAATTCTTTGCCGAGGAAGCCTTGAATATTTTGGTGAACTAGTTTTAAAAAACTTGGCTTCTTCGTTGTCTTTAAGCCTAGTTTAAATCTGAAGGTTGAACACTGCCGCCAACGCCGGCATCGCAGGGTATACTATCAAGTACATTTATAGCCTGTGCTATACCTGCGGTACCGTCACCAGCGGCGGGCTGCTCCGTCGTTAGGCAAGTTATTACCGACTGAATACAGTTGGTACGATTTAAAATACCGTAAGCTAACGTATTAGCTAGTCTCTTTTTCTGTGCATAAGGCAAGTACATTTTGTTTTGAGTCAACCTAAACTTATTTACAAAACTATTTGTATCAAAAAATAATACAAAGTCACTATGACTACAAGTCAAATTGTATAAATATAAATTTAAATAATACAATTTTGTATTATAGTCGGGTGTTTCATTGGTACAGTAAGGAAATGCACACACTGTTATATTACATTTCTTTTCCTTGCTAAGCTCAATTAGCCGGTCAACAGATTTTTTAATGTGAGCTTTCTTTACATTTGTGCTATTTCCTAACATTAACACAAGTGAGGTGTATTGGTCAGAGGAACTTTTACACATTTTACCTACTATATAATCTAAAGAGGCATCAGGGTAGCATATGGTTTCCGTGGTAGTTGTCGAGTTCTTCACACCACACACAAACAACGGTCCAAATCCAACACCAAGCTTATCAGAAAAAATTAAAGTCTTTTCCTGCGAACTAACTGGAGCCGACAAAATAGTCGCAGCAGCTCTTTTATAGTGCGAGGTTGGTACAGCACTGATATGTTCGCAATGGTTCGTTGTTGAATTTAGGTCATTTTGCAAAAATAAATTTTCACACTGGTTTGTTGCCGGCCCTTCGGCGGGGACTGTTAGGCCGCAGTCACACTGATGATTGTTCACCAATGAGTCAAAGCGCTCTGAATTATACCTACACAGTTCCAACAGCTTATCTGTAGCCAAAACATGTTCTTCTATTTGTTTTTCGGATTGCTCATATTTTTGATTCATTTCTGAAAGACTATCCGTTAACCTAACTATTTCTAACTCCAGATTCCGTGTGTCCATGTCATATTTACTCTTATAACTATCTAATTGAACGTTGTACTTGTCTAATTGTGCTAATAAGTCCGTTCGTTCTGCTCTTAGTTGGTCTGTTGTTCTACATTTACAACAGAATTTATTTATTTGAAGTGTGGATTTCTTAATTAATCTATTAATCCTAGCATACTTTTTACTTTTATTTCGGCTACTGTGACAAATTCTTACAGCAGACTTGGATTTCCGACCAACTATCTCATCGTACAGGTTCTGAGTATCAGTTAGCTGCCTTTGTTGTTTCTCCACCTCCAGCTGCTCAATGCGGCCCTGCGCCGCGGACAGCTCGCATTCCAGGTGTTGGATGCGGTCCAGTGCCTCCTCGTGAATTTCATTGCACTGGTCATAAGTGGAAACGGCTTTTACCAGCTGGTCGCGTTCGTCAAGGAGATCGTGTAATTGTATGTCATATTCACTTAGCTCATTTTTAAGTTCCTTATTTTTGTTCACTATTTTCTGGAGCTCCACTTCACTGTCCTCTCGCTCCGAAAGCAGCTTATTACACAAGTCCTGGCTTAATTTCAACTTTTCCAGTGCACAATGTAGTTTGGAGTCGAGCTCAAGTATTTTTGCCATACTTCTGGTAGTCATTTTTCTGAAAAAATAGGTTTCAACAAGTTTAAATCAAATAAACAAAAGACCACCTTAGTATACCTATAACTAAATTATGTAGCAGGTTATTTGTTCACAGATTGATCTAAGTCTATTAAAGCAGTCTGTGCCTATAACTTAGCAATAACTATACTTAACAGGTATAGTTAGGCTAGCCGAGGGACGTCCAGTTGTATGAAATCTGCCATCTGTCAGTACCTAACAGGCCTGCAGACACTAAAGTAAACAAATAGATATTTCACGAGTAAATTGTTACTACTTATAAAATAACTACCTATGAGTAAATAATTGAATTAATTGTTGTTATGTTTACGACTGTGCTGTGTTTGTGTCGTCCATCAGTGTTTTACTAGAGCGTCAAACAAAGGGACTTTAACCTTTAAGGTCCTTTAACTCGATTGTTGTACTCGTTTATAATTATGTCGTGCGCGAGTCCGACTTGCGCTTGGCTAGCTTTTTTAATAGTATTTGAGCCTGTGACAACATGACTTTTCATAATTCGAAAAATCAAATAAAAATAACCAGTGATCTAAAAATGATAATAATAAAATTAGTTTCTTAAAGTAGTACGCCAAACATCAATGCTAACAACATTGACGTATTTCGGCTTAAAGATGAGATAGCCAGTTCCCCATTGCGTTAGAGAATCTTGATAAGCCCGATTCCATCTTCGGCATTATAGTCAGATGATGCCAAGGATTTACTAACTGAATAAATAATAAATTGAAAAGGCTAAACATGTTGAAAATCCGACTTCCATCGTAACAACTTAGTACAATTTTGCATTATTATTTTTGGTTTTTGTTAATTTTCTAATAAAGTACTACACCGATTTTGATAAAATTTATATAGGACTAACTCGGGAGCATACCCTATCGAATAAAATAGAATCATGAAAATCGGTTCACAATCTGCGACACAAAAAAACATATAGTCGAATTGTTAACCTCCTCCCTTTTGGAAGTTGGTTAAAAAATAGTCTATTATATTCTTAAAAAAGAATAAAAATACCCTATTTTTTTCAAACAATGCACATTTACCCTTGTTCTATTCCTTGTGAACTGATATTGAAAAATCTCATCGAACTCGGTTTAATATAGCAAAGTAACAATTAGAATAAACATCATCATATCAGCCGAAATACGTCCAGTGCTGGACAAAGCCTCTCCCAAGGATTTCCACAACGACCGGTGCTGCGCTGCCCGCAACTAGCGGCTTTCTAGTGGCCCACTGAATGGGAGGTTTGCCTACACTACGTCTTCTTAGCTCGTAGAGTAGATTAAATGGTCGTTGGGACAGCAAAACGATGAAAACATCATGTCCGTTCGTAAGAATTTGCATTTATTTCTTAAAAAACAGTGACAGGCATAATTTGAATTAAAGAAATGTAAACAAAATAGATATAGCCTTTTCGAGACTTAGTAAGGTTAAAAAGTCATTTGTGGGGCAGTGTATAAGGTTCTACAATAAAATTCCAGAAAATGTAACTAGTTTATTAAGACTCATGTCAAAAAATGATTGTGCTCTAGAGGATATTATAAAATAATAGATTATGTAAATGACAAAGATATATATAGGTATGTTGATTCTATAACAAGTATAATAAAAATATAAAAACATGTACGTTCGTAAGAATTTGCATGTATTTCCTAAAAACAGTGACAGGCATAATTTGAATTTAAGGAATGTAAATAAAATAGATATAGCCTTTTCGAGACTGAGTAGGGTTAAAAAGTCATTTGTAGTTTTTTTGGCAGTGTATTAGATTCTAGAATAAAATTCCAGAAAATGTAATTAGTTTGTCAGAGAATACATTCAAGACTCATTTCAAAAAATGCTTGTGCTCTAGAGGATATTATAAAAAAATAGATTATTTAAATGACGAAGATATATATTCTATAACAAATATCATTACCTGTGACTGTCATCTGAATCATGACATTCTGTAATAGATTATAAGTTTTGTTTGACTATTTAAAAGTGTGTGTAAACACCTATATAAAATAAATTATTTTTATTATGATTTTGATTTTTTTTTTGCGTGGCGTGAGTGTCGACCGCACACCAGAAGACGTAAAAGGTAACATTAAAACTAAAATAATGTATTGTTTACTACGAGTACAGCCCCCCCACTACTACAGAGTATTCATTTGTAATGAAATAAAGTTTAAATAAGTTCATATTTCAACACAAACAGACAGAAGGCCAACACAAGGCTACAAATTCATTGTAGGGCATTTATTCCGAAAACTTGATGAGGAAAATAGTCCTTCAGATAGGGTTGTTAATATTTCTTAGAAATGAAACAAGAAGGTAAGGAAATTGGAATACTCAATAATGTATATGTATATTTGCAAACCGAGAGTGAATGGGTAATAATCTGGGACTGAGTGTTTTATTTAATTTGATATTGTAATAAAAGCACTCGAATTAATCCTCTGTGAGACCGTATTACCCCGGATTTAATGTGCGTTATTGACGACCAGTTTTAAAAAGTTAAAATCTCTTTGGACGAAACTTGAATGTCTGGATCCGGTATTTTACTATACAAGTCATTTGAGTGACATTTTTATCAACTATCAACACGACATTTTAATCTGACATTGTTCGTATTACAGGCATGTGACGTCATTGTCTTTGACGAACTAATTCTGAGATTTTAATAAATGTATATTATAATTTAAAATAGATTTAAATATCGAATGAGTAAGTTTTTTAAATGTTTTTGTAGAAGAAATTTTATTAACTGAATAATATTTTAAAATTTATTTTTGATATTGTCAAATACTCAAATGGAGGAATATTCAACCAACTCGCAATATGCAGTAAAATGCGCATAAATTTCATACAAAATATCCGAAACCAACTGCAAAAATAACTTCATTTTTCAAAATGTACATTTCATTGTTTAAAACAACTAGGGAACCCTACATTGCGCGTGGTCTGACATGCATCTGGCTAGTTTTTAGGGTTCCGTACCCAAAGGGTAAAAACGGGACCCTATTACTAAGACTTCGCTGTCTGTCTGTCTGTCTGTCCGTCTGTCACCAGGCTGTATTCCCTAAACCGTGACAGCTAGACAGTTGAAATTTTCACAGATGATGTATTTCTGTTGCCGCTCTAAAAGTTAAAAAAAGTGAAAAAAAATAAAAAAATACCAGTTTTTTTTAAACGTGAAGAAACTAGCGCCATCTAGTATGATGGTACGGAACCCCAAGTTTTCGGTTCTGACTAGCACTTGGCCAGTTTTTTACCAAATTTATTGTACACGTGTAAGCGTCTTAAAACCTACGTATGTTTATCATATTGACAAAAGTTGTGAAACTTGTTTTCCGAAGATTTTCCGGAAACAGAATTTTTTTTGAAAAACGGAAAAATAATTCAAAGTGGATTGTTATTAAAATATAATAATAAGCGTCGGTGGCTCAACCGGTAATTACTCGGTCCTCCTAACCAGAGGTTGCGGGTTCAAATCCGGACGGCCAATGTACCAATGAGTTTTTAGAAACTTACGCACATATACTTACTGATTGTTTTAAAGGTGAAGGAAAACATCATGAGGAAACTTGCACATCTGATTCCAGATATGTACTAAGGTCGCGTTGCACACGTCCGTAGGTGTAAATCTAAAATGCCCTACACGTGACCGCGGGTGATGTTAAGTGTAACACCAGGCAACCGCCGTCTATCCCTTGGATAGCACGGTTAATTGTGCCACACGATAAGAGAGAGAGAGAGTTATAAAAAAAGTTCTTCGCCTGCCATTTGTTTTTTACCTGACTGCGCAAAAAAGAGGGTAATGTTTTTCGGGTGTATGAATGTATGCCTGTTTCTCCGGCTGAGCATAATGGATTTTGGCATAAGATACTTTTTGAGGCTTAAAATGCAGTCATATATTTTTTTTTTTTAATAAATTGATATGTTTATTGACGTAAGGTTTTTTGCCGAAGTCCCAAAGTAATTCAAAGGGGCAGCGATGCTTTTACAGCTTTTCTGTACAGTTCCTTCTACAGGGTATCGGACTGCATCAAAAATAAATTCTGAAATATGATTTCCTAAATTGCTCTCCTCTTGAAGTTTCAAAAAATCTTACTTGTTTTGTTGTTCCATCACGTTTTCAATTTTTAATGGATCAAATTCACAAAATAAGTTCGTCAATGACGCTTAAAATCTATGACGTCACTTGTGGGTGTTTCAAACGTTTTTAGACTAAAATTTCGTTTTTGACAGATCATAAAAAGTAACTTAAATGATTAGCAGCCCGATCCCCCATTAAGACGTACGAGAATCTTCTTCCTATTGTCAATACTCCTTTACAGATTTTGGCGTTTTCTTAGATCATCTATATATCAGCCGAAAGACGTCCACTGCTGGACAAAGGCCTCCCACAAGGATTCCCACGAAGACCGGTCCTGCGCTGCCCGCATCCAACGGTCTCTTGCGACCTTCACCAAGTCGTCGCTCCACCGTGTGGGAGGCCTTCCTACGCTGCGTCGCCACTCGCGAACTTTAATACCACTTCAGTTTAGCATTTCTGAGAGCTATGTCCGTTTACTTGGTTGTCCTATTTCCGATTCGATCGAGTAATAAAACTCCGAACATAGCTCGCCTCATCGCCCTTTGGGTGACATTGAGCTGCCTTCTTATGAGGCCCATAGTAAGCGACCATGTTACAGTTCCGTATATCATCACATCACTGGCGACACACACTGGTCAAAGAACTTAGTCTTGAGACACTGCGGTATTTAGGACGTGAAGATATTATGAAGCTTTCCGAACGTTGCCCAGCCGAGTTCCATTCGTCGATTGATCTGTTTCTCGAAGTTGGACCTACCGAACTGGACTCCTTGTCCCAATTATATATATTCGTCAACAACTTCGAGGTAGACTCCCCAATCTTCAGAGGAGAGGGTGGGTGCGGTGCGATACGGACATTTAACATTATTTTCATCTTGTCTATGTTCATTTTTTTAGGGTTCCCTTCATTAAAAGGTAAAAACGGAACCATTATAGGATCACTCATGTGTCTGTGTATCCGTCCGTCTGTCACAGTTAATTTTCTCGAAAACTTTCGGACCGATTAAGTTGAAATTTGGTACACATATGTAAGTCGGTACCCAAAAACGGACATGTTAAATAAATGAATGGAGGCCAGTTTTGAGGAGTAAATTAGTTTGTTTAAAAAAATTAAACTGTATTGTGTTACATATTAAACAAAGGGCTTCTTGTAACAAAATCCCAGTCGCCCCCCCCCAAATATCTCCGAAACTTCTGGGCCTAAAAGCTTGAAAAAACAACAGTTTATGATGTATAATGCATAGATTATAGGAAAATCAATGAGAAAATCTAAAGTCTTCCATTCCCACAGGAAAAATAACATTTCGAAAGTTCAGAATAAGTAGACCCCTATTTTTCTACAGCAAAGTATGTACCGAGAGATCTTGTTCTGTTGGTAGTATAAGTTTTGGTGCGAAACCCTTTTTGTGTGACCCCGAATAGCACTTGGCTGGTTTTTAATATCTATATTGAATTACTTTATTATTGTCGAAATTACATTATAATATATCAGGTACATCTTCAAGTAAAATATCTTTTCTTATAACTTTACAACTAAGGCATATTTTTTTGAATTTTAGAACAGCTCTGATCAGTTACATGTTAGTTTCCATGGTCAAAGGTTACATGCGCATAGTAGCTCCCTCTCTCATATTCAAGGATCAGATACTCAAGGAGAAGATTTTCACATACGATCTCTTCGCTGTGAGGATTTCATCATATTAGTTGAAAATCGTCCACTACTGGACAAAGGCCTCCCCCAAGGATTTCTACGACGACCGGTCCTGCTCTGCCCGCATCCATCGGCTCCCCACGATCTTCACAGATCATCCACTGCTGGACAAAGGCCTCCCCCAAGGATTTCCACGACGACCGGTCCTGCTCTGCCCGCATCCATCGGCTTCCCACGATCTTCACCAGGTCATCCACTGCTGGACAAAGGCCTACCCCAAGGATTTCCACGACGACCGGTCCAGCTCTGCCCGCATCCATCGGATTCCCACGATCTTCACCAGGTCATCGGTCCACCGCGTGGGAGGCCTTCCTACGCTATGTTTTCCGGTGCGCGGCCGCCACTCGATAACTTTACTGCCCTATCGGCTATGTATTCTGTTCGTTCTGTTTTGTGAGGATTTACAGACATTTTGTTTCTCCGAGTTGCGTGCCAGCCCTGAGTTAGCGTTGCGTTTCAATCAATGGTTGGCATCGTCCCAGGCGGGGTGGTATTTGTGTGACTGCACGGCGCCGCCGGTTCTCATTGTAATGCAACGTACACAATGAAGTCCACTTTGTAGGCGTTAAGAGGCACGAGAGTTAGTAGACATCCTTACTTTAACATTATATTTCTCCGAGTTGCTTGCCAGCCCTGGGTTAGCGTTGCGTTTCAATCAATGGTTGGCATCGTCCCAGGCGGGGTGGTATTTGTGCGACTGCTCGGCGCCGCCGGTTCTCATTTTAACGCACCCTACACAATGACGGCCACTTTGTAGGCGTTATGAGGCACGAGAGTTAGTAGACATCCTTACTTTAACATTTTATTTCTCCTAGTTGCTCGCCAGCCCTGGGTTAGCGTTGCGTTTCAATCAATGTTTGGCATCGTCCCAGGCGGGGTGGTATTTGTGCGACTGCTCGGCGCCGCCGGTTCTCATTTTAACGCACCCTACACAATGACGGCCACTTTGTAGGCGTTATGAGGCACGAGAGTTAGTAGACATCCTTACTTTAACATTATATTTCTCCGAGTTGCTTGCCAGCCCTGGGTTAGCGTTGCGTTTCAATCAATGTTTGGCATCGTCCCAGGCGGGGTGGTATTTGTGCGACTGCTCGGCGCCGCCGGTTCTCATTTTAACGCACCCTACACAATGACGGCCACTTTGTAGGCGTTATGAGGCACGAGAGTTAGTAGACATCCTTACTTTAACATTATATTTCTCCGAGTTGCTTGCCAGCCCTGGGTTAGCGTTGCGTTTCAATCAATGGTTGGCATCGTCCCAGGCGGGGTGGTATTTGTGCGACTGCTCGGCGCCGCCGGTTCTCATTTTAACGCACCCTACACAATGACGGCCACTTTGTAGGCGTTATGAGGCACGAGAGTTAGTAGACATCCTTACTTTAACATTTTATTTCTCCTAGTTGCTCGCCAGCCCTGGGTTAGCGTTGCGTTTCAATCAATGTTTGGCATCGTCCCAGGCGGGGTGGTATTTGTGCGACTGTACGGCGCCACCGGTTCTCATTGTAACGCACTCTACACAATGACGGCCACTTTGTAGGCGTTATGAGGCACGAGAGTTAGTAGACATCCTTACTTTAACATTTTATTTCTCCTAGTTGCTCGCCAGCCCTGGGTTAGCGTTGCGTTTCAATCAATGTTGGCATCGTCCCAGGCGGGGTGGTATTTGTGCGACTGTACGGCGCCACCGGTTCTCATTGTAACGCACTCTACACAATGACGGCCACTTTGTAGGCGTTATGAGGCACGAGAGTTAGTAGACATCCTTCATCATATCAGCCAAAGGACGTCCATTGCTGGATATGGGCCTCCCCCAAGGATTTCCACGACGACCGGTTCTGCGCTGCCAGCATCCAGCGGACATAGCTCTCAGAATTGCTAAACTTAAGTGGCAGTGGGCGGGGCACATTGCTCGTAGAACAAATGGCCGTTGGGGTAGTAAAGTTTTCGAGTGGCGACCACGCACCGGAAAACGTAGTGTAGGCAGGCCTCCCACTCGGTGGACCGATGACCTGGTGAAGGGCAGACATCCTTACTTTAACATTATTAATTCTAAAATCCTAGTAAGGTATAAATTATAAATTATAAGGTTATTTACCAATGCATAACGTCCCCTTTGCTGGGTGTTCAAGCCATCTTTTTTTTTATTAAAAATTTGAGTGCGTTTGACTATATCTCACCTGATGGTAAGTGATACTCCAAATCCAAATCGGTTTAAAAATAACAGACTTCTGAGGTAACAAACATAATAAAAAACCTAAACCACCCCGGGTGTGCCGACAGAAGCGAAAACGGTTACGGTAACGGTAACAGGTAAATGCCCAACGCGCCTACAGAAGTTTTTACTTAAAAAAATGACCGTATTCAGAACCTCCCCCTTTTTTAAATTTGGTTAAAAATTACAAGTAATAATAAAATACCTGAAGATGACAGTTGATATCGTTCGGAAGACCTAAAAATAATTTTAAGTTATGGTATAAAATTATAAATATTAATAATATTCTCATAGAAATCATTGTGTATGGAGCCTAAATCTCATTCTTCTCAGCGTAACGACCCCGCCGTAAACTAGTCTTGCCAAATGTTTGCGCACCCACATACGAAAATGTCAAGAGAATATACGCACACACGCATTCCTACTCTGCCAAGAGAAAGAAATCATAAAACCGGCCAAGTCCGAGTCGAACTCGCACTCCGAGGGTTCCGCACCACGTCACCTCTTAACACAACTATGACAATGATATCTATTCACATTACAAACAAATGACATCAACGCGAGCGGCAGAAACAAGCTTTTTTCCATTCCATTTTTTCTTCAGAATTCGTTCTTTCTATAATCACCAAGTTTCACCGTTTGTAATAATATTTTTACGATAGTGCTAAATCTAAAATACCTCTAAGATAATTATATACAGTTATAGGAACATACCGAGTTTCATTAAAATCGTTAGAGCCATTTTTGAGTTCAAAAATAACAAGTGATTTTTATACTATTGTGGCAACCCTAAAAAAACAAGATATAGGAAATTTTAAAAATGCCTGGAGACATAAAAATAATATTGTCCTATTCCAAATTTCATCCAAATCCGTTTAGTAGTTTGGGCACTCGAGCATCGGACGGACGTACACACACACACTCAAGCACACATATTTTTTTTTGTTTTTTAGACTCTTTTAGTGTAAGATTCGATCTCCATCAAAGTCTTAACTTTCCACTATACAATGCCTTCTTCACTCCTTTGTCGCTCAAAAGTTAAAAATTTAAATAAAAAAAAAAACCCCATTACAAAAAACCTCTAAAAGGCAGAAAATAATATGCTTTTAATAAAATTAGTTAAATTTTAATCTAAGAGTTGTCGCGTCGGGGGACCGCTAAGTTGTGAAATTATTAGTAATCAGCTGTAGTAAAGTAAAACAGTTGTATTCTGTTTTTTAGCCGACTTCAAAAAAGGAGGAGGTTTCTCAATTCGACCGTATATTTTTTATTTTTTTTATGTGTGTTCACGGATAACTTCGTCGTTTATGAACCGATTTTGATGATTTTTTTTGTTGGAAAGAAGATAAGGTAACCAGGATCTGATGATGGCATCCCAGAGAAATCGAGGGGAATCTTAGTTTCCTGTTTGAAGTCTGTTTTTTTTTGTTTAAAATTATATTTTATTTTCTTAACGGTCCCCCTAAGCGACGACTCTTACGAGTAGATTAAATTATACCTACTTATATTAAACTTAAATGGCCAAAAAATATTATTTTATACTTTTTAAAGGTTTTTTTGACCGGGGTTTTATAAATTTTTAATTTAAGTTTTATTTCATGCTTTTTAAACTTTACGTATCCAAACCCGATACCTATGCCGTAAGTTGGTAAGGAGTTGGATATCCTGCAGATTCCAGGAGATTCTGCAGCATGAGTTCAAGATTACCATGTTCTATCTAAAACCTTTTCATTGAGACTATTCAATAAGCCCAAACACGATACCTCTGTTATAAGTTGGCGAGGAGTCAGGTATCCTGCAGATTCCAGGAGATGCTGCAGCATCAAGTCAAAGTTACCATACTCTACTCGTATCTAACACCTATTCATTAAGACTATTCCAATGAGCACAATACGAGGCCTCTGCTGTAAGTTGGTGAGGAGTTGGGTGTCCAGCAGATTCCGGAGATGCTGCAGCTTCAGGTCAAGATTACCGTAGTTTGGCAATATTATTACAGTTACAGGGTATCAAATTTCGAATCGATCTACAGTGTGATAACGACATGTTTCATCACCTGGATAAAAACTGATGATTTTTAAACGGCTGAACAGATTCAAACAAAAAAAAACCTATTAAAATTGGTCCATTCGTTTTAGAACTATGATACCACAGACAGACACACAGATACACGCGTTAAACTTATAAGACCCCTTTTTTGCGTCGGGAGTTAAAAAAGGGCTCATTGGAACCTGGGAAAAACTCACTATGCCCACTTTAAACTATCGGGCAGGCAATATTGACCCTATGGTTGAGAGGCGAAGACCACAGCGTTCTAGGGTTTTCAGCTGGATCGTGCGCTGACGTGGGAGGACCAAGTCGACCTCTGCGCAAGTGACTAGGTGAGCTTCGCGGGCAACTCTCGTCCACTCTGCCGCCGCAGATGGTCCGCTCAAGCTACTTCAAGACGGCACACGCGCTGTTGTCAGTATGAAGCCGAGCTGTAGGGCCGCGCCGCAGACTGGCTGCACGACTTCGGGATGTAGAAAGGAACTCGGCTGCCCAATTTCGAAACACAGTAACTGACAATACTTAGATTTTTTTTAAAATTTGCCTTTTTTTATAAAAACTAAGTATTGTTTTGTTAAATTTGCTTTTTTGTTATTTGCTCGCTAAAATAATAAAAAAATATTAATTATTAATATTAATAGAAGATACTGATATAAAAATATTTGTCAGACAAATACATCAAATTAAGTCATAAAAGTAATAAAAAATTTAATAATACTAAAAAAAACAAGTATAAAAAGTTTGCAGTTACTGCGTTTTATAATAGGGCAGTCGAGCTGTACGACGACATTCAAGTTCTTGCTGTGACAAACACTAAATCTAATAGTGTTTCGCCAGTGTTAGTTAGGGCGCTTAGCAGAAAAACCTTTAGAAATCGTGACTATGGCTTGAAACTCGGTACAGTTGCTCATGGGGTCAAAAGAAGCTGATCGAGATCAGTACCCCACGGGAGCGACCCCTCTGGAAAAAGGACACTCAAAGGGACACTCCGACCGGACAAACTCAAAAAATTGTAAACGCTAGAATATAGCTATCAGGTTAAGTTTGGTATCATTTTCGTAATAATTGAGGACGAGGAATTCATTTTTTGTGTCTTTATTTCATTTTGTGCAAGTTGTTTCCGAAAAAATTATGAAAACGTAAAAAATTTAACCTGGAAAAATACATTTAAACAGCTATAACTTTACAACCTATACATACATTAGTATTTTAAAAATACTTAAATATAGAATACTAGCTGTCCCGGCGAACTTCGTACCGCCTTACATTACATTACACTGCCCTGCCCTGCCCTACCCTACACTACCCTACACTACACTACCCTACCCTACACTACCCTACCCTACCCTACCATACATACACTACACTACACTACCCTACCCTACACTACTCTACACTACCCTACACTACACTACCCTACCCTACCCTACACTACCCTACCCTACACTACCCTACCCTACCCTATCCTATCTCTCAAGTTGGATCGAACTGCACATGGTGTGCGAATTTTATTATAATCGGTTAAGTGGTTTAGGAGTCCATTGAGGACAAACATTGTGACACGAGATTTATATATATTAAGAAAGATTTTATGTGAATTCAGAAAAATGTACCTTACGTATAGGTAATCTTATAAAATTACGCTGAAAAAAAATCTTGAACGTTACGCCGCGTGGTTAGGCGAAGTTGTGCTACCAGCTCTTGCGACAGAATGCAGACATTTAAAAAAAAATCGTTAAAAAAAAATCAGAACGTTTAATATCAATATTGAGTGCTTTGAAGAGTGTTGTATCTCTCTATAACTCAATCTGTAATAAAATATTGAAACGGTGAAAAAAAATAAAACAAAGTGAATATTGTTGTTATTGTTGTGTTACTGTTGTTATTTATGTTCGATTTATTTTTCAACATATATTTCGGATCATCAGAAGGGTCAAAGCCGGATCTAAGAAATAAACTCGTCTTTGAGAAGTTTTGGAGTGTACAATCAATATTCACACACGTTTGCAACACGAGGCTTCACGATGATTCAGATGAAAACCGATTATTTTATAGACTGCGACGAGTTCGGCACGGGGCTGGCTTCCCAAGTTGACAGTTCAGCTGCTCGATCAAAAGTGCTAGTAAAATAATTGGCGCCTCTGTCGTAGCCTCTGTAGGTAGGCTGCATTGTTTTTAATGGTTCGATAATCACAACGATTCTGATTGGCTAACAAACAAGTACCAACACTACCAACTTCCGGGTTCCGGTCTCGCACAGACCACGCCTTGGCCAAAGATGACTATTATTACTACCCTAGCTAACCGCTTGACGTTTCAAGATAAAATCACACGGTGCTTCGACGCATGCATAGATGGCGCCACGTCCTTGCGCTCCGACACGGCCATCCTGACGGCGATGCGTGCCCAGCAGCTGCCATAATCAGTAATGAGGAGTGGATGTGTGTTTAAGTTAGGTATTCAGATTACCTAACTTATCATAAATCTACTACAGATAAGTAGGCCTGTGGTGTAGCCCTAGAATAGTACCAGCGGCGTCTTTTCTGCGTACCGTACCACACACCGCGATCGCCCACCTGCCTGCCAAGCGATTGCGCCTTTGTACAGCAGTGAACGTTGCATGGCTGATGTGATGATGATGTGACGGCAAAGCTCACGAAAAAAAAAGGTAGGTACTTGAACTCCCATACCACAGGGCAAAGCTCATAAAAATAAAGGGAATACGTAGAGGTCGATGCTGTGTGACACACAGAGGCTCTAAAATGATAAAGGTCAGGTCGATGCTGTGCTCTAGGCGCATATGTTCATATGCGCCGTGGTACACAGGGGCCCTGAAAAAAAAGGAAAGGTCGATGCTGTGCTCTGGGCGGTCTTGTACGCCGTGGTATACAGGGGAAAAGGAATGACGGTAAAAATGTGAAATATTTTGCAGTCGTCACTACAAGTATCATCAGGAAACCTGACTAAACAACACTGGCTGTAAACAAATCTACACGGAAACGACCAAATCATACGGTCGGCACCATCTTTTTCTTTGTTACAGCTTATGTTTAGTTAGTTTATGGTCAGTTAGTCTATGATGGTGCCGAACCAAGGTGTCGTGTCGACTTCGTGCTTCGGGATGGATCAGCCTGCTATCAGCTGGATCGCAAAGCCCTACGTGTGTAGTCATGGCGTGGCCTTGCGCATCGCATGGGCCGCGTACTACCTCGTCCCTGCACACACTGGACGCGGACTGCAAACGTTGACGGCCGTATGTGCGATGGGACATTTGGCCAGTAGGTAAAATTCAACATCATTTACTTAATGGATTTAAATTTAAACTCATTAATGAATATACCTACCTACCTCTTCTAAAAATTCAAAACGTATTTTCGTTTTATTGTGCCGCATAACATTCAAGATTTTTTTTCAAAATAATTTTGTAAAATTAACTATAAAAATGTATATTTTTCTGAATTGAAATAAAATATGCTATATTTATGTATTTTTAAAATACTAATGTATGTATAGGTTGCAAAGTTATAGCTGTTTAAATGTATTTTTCCAGGTTGATTTTTTTACGTTTTCTTAGTTTTTTCGGAAACCACTAGCACAAAATGAAATAAAGACACGAGAAATGAATTCCTCGTCCTCGATTTATACGAAAATGATACCAAACTTAACCTAATTGCTATATTCTAACGTTTTCAATATTTCGAGTTTGTCCAGTCGGAGTTTCCCTTCCGCCCCAGAGGGGTCACTCCCGTAGGTAACCGATCTCGATCGGCTTCTTTTGACTCCCTGAGCAACTGTACCAAATTTCAAGCCATAGTCATGATTTCTAAAGGTTTGCCAATTTTTTCTTAGACAAGCGACCTAACTATATGTGTTAAATACAGATTAAAGTTCAACTGGGACAGTAAATTTTCGTAATTGCGCATATGTTTCGAATAATAAATGTAAGTTTTTATTTGATATTTTCTTAATAATATCCTTATATCTTATCTCTGTATGTATAAAAGTACTGTATGTACTTCCTTAATCATTGTATCTTTTTTTTTTTCTCTTATGTTGTGCAATAAAGTGTTTTCAATCAATCAATCAAAAGGAAAAGGTGACTGTCTAGTATATCAACGCACAACTCAAACCACTAGAGACGGATCGGGTTGAAATTTGGCACACAGATAGTAATTATGAGGTAGGCGTCCGTTAAGAAAGGATTTTTGGAAATTCCCACGGAAACCGCAAACATCGGAATCTGCGCGGGTGAAGCCGCGGGCACCCACTAGTTTAATACTTGTAAAATCGTTTGTCCTGACTGATTATCGACGCACAGCTCAAACCACTCGACGGATCGGTCTGAAATTTGGTATACAGATAACAATTATGACGTTTATCGCAAGATTTGAAAGAGTAATGTGTCATCATCAAAGACGTTTAAAGCAGTCCCAGTGAAACGATATAGAAACTATCTATATATATATAATAATTAGTGGATGGTATACAGATAACAATTATGACGTTTATCGCAAGATTTGAAAGAGTAATGTGTCATCATCAAAGACGTTTAAAGCAGTCCCAGTGAAACGATATAGAAACTATCTATATATATAATAACTAGTGGATGCCCGCAGCTTCGCCCGCGCAGATCCCGATTTTTGCGGTTCCCGTGGAAATTTCCCAAAATCCTTTTTTAGCGGATGCCTACGTCATAACATCTACCTGCATGCCAAATTTCAGCCCGATCCATCAAGTGGTTTGGGCTGTGCGTTGATAGATCACTATGTCAGTCAGTCAGTCAGTCACCTTTGAGTTATATATATGTCGAAGGGTGGGTGGTTAGGTTATGGATGGCCTTGTGGTTCACGTCCTTAACTATTTCGGTTGTAGGGCGTCGAAATAACAATGCAGCTATATCACAGAGGTCCTTCTTCAATAGTCTTGATCATTTGGTAATCGAAATTGTACAGGATGCCTTGGATAACAATGGATGCAAACGCGGTGATCACAGCGATGGCGTGACACGTCCGTTTTTGCTCACAGATCACCACTACTTGTGTTCTGCTCGACGCTCCATCAGAAAGTGTCTGCCTCGAGACTGACGTCCAGCTAATATGGCTTCTCCACAGATCTAATAAATTCTCAACTCAGTGTGGCAGCACAAACAGCCTTCCGTTAATACGTCATCTTTGCTACCACAAACGATCGTCTCACGAGTACAAGCGATCGTCACGCCACCACCGGTTTCACCCAGGTACTAATACCTGACGTTTGATCCAAACAAAGTGTAACTATGTAAACTTATCTCGAGCTGGTATTGGTCGCGTTTTCAATGAAGCTCCGACATATATTTAAACATTTTGAACAAAAAAAAACAACTTCAAACAGGAATTTAAGGTTCCCCTCGATTTCTATGGGATGCCATCATCAGATCTTGGTTTCCTTATCATGGTACTAGCCTTGGGATATCTCCTTTCCAACAAAAAAATAATCATCAAAATCGGTTCATAAACGACGAAGTTATCCGCGAACACACATAAAAAAATATACATATATACGGTCGTATTGAGAAACCTCCTCCATTTTCGGTTTAAAATGAACCCCTATTTCTTCTGGTCAGCGCATCACGCGTGATTAGCTGGACCGATTTCGCTAATTCTTTTTTTGTTGAGTTCGTTATTGTCAGAAGAAGGTTCTTATGTAGGGTAGGGTAGGGTAGGGTTGAGTAGTGTATAAGGTTCTTATGTAGGATATGGTAGGGTAGGGTAGTGTGGGTACGAGTAGTGTAGTATAGTGTAGTGTAGTTTAGTGTAGTGTAGTATAGTGTAGTGTAGTATATGGTAGGATAGGTGTAGTGTAATGTGGTTCGAAGTTCGCCGGGACTGCTAGTTTTATATACAAATCGATCAGCTGATTAAATACGAGTTTATGGATAGTTTGTATGAAGGTTCAATTTTGGTTTCGATTTAAGCAAAGTAGTGAAATAAAAGATACTTAGTTTCATCAGTAGTTTAACTGCCTTTGTGGGGTAATGTAAGTCCATTAGATTCACATCAGGAGGTCGCGCGTTCGATTCCCGGCGGAGTCAAACTTTGCAAGGCTCGGTTTGGTTGGTGGAAGGGCATTTTCTAAGCTCGCCTGGCTAGCTATCACGATCTTATCTAAGTCTTGCCTCCAATGCTGTTACAGATGTATTCCAGCTTGATGATAAGATAGCCAGTTCCCCATTCCGTTGGGGAATCTTGGTAAGCCCGCTTCAATCTTCGGATGATTCGTCACTTACCATCAGGTGAGATGTTGCCAAGGGCTCAACAAATGTCCATAAAATAAAGTAGTGGCCAGTTTTAGTCGTCGTAGCTCATTGAAAATTGCGTGATTGAGTCGATCTTGCAGGTTAACTGACTTGAAGCACGGTCGTTACCTGGATGAGTTTGACTGTTAGTGGCATTTTTATCAACCGTTTCCTTATAGGCGGCTTCAAAAACTTCTAATGGGGTCCGCCCCGCTAGCTCTACAATCTCTACTTTGTCTCTACTTGTAAGTGATATTTTTGTTACATAGATAGAATTATCATAAATAAATTAAAATTAAAGTTTAAAAAACCAACTTCAAAAAGAAATTTTATTAAAAGTATGAAATAATATTGTGAATATAAAATTCGAGGGTTGCCCTCGATTTCCCTGGGATCCCATCATCAGATATTGACTTGGTGACAAATATACCTATTGATCTATACGTATATACGTATTATATTTAAAGAATTATCCTCTAACTTCTAACCGTTGAGGAGTTGTACCATCCATCATCAGCTCATCAACATGAGAAATAGCTTTAGAAAATCTAAATATATATAACTCAAAGGTGACTGACTGACTGACTGACATAGTGATCTAAAAGGATTTTGGGAAATTTCCACGGGAACCGCAAAAATCTGGATCTGCGCAGGCGAAGCTGCGGGCATCCACTAGTATAATATAAAACATGTAATACATGCCTATAAAATTTGAAAGTTGCCCTCGATTTCCCTGGGATCTCATCATCAGATACTGACTTTAAAGTTCACAATGGGAACACCTCGGTAGTGTACTCTTGCGAATAAAAAAAGATTTTTGAAAATCTGTCCACAATTGACTTAGTTATAAAAAAAATATAAAAAAACGAGACCTACAGTACTCGCATATGATGTGTAACATGTGACAAAATACTTATGAAATTAATTAATTATCGGGTCGTACATTCACGGGCCGACCCTTCGAATAGTAGTATGTCATCTTTGCCTTTGCCATCACACTAGGCGGAATGGCTATGACAACCTTAGTTTCCTGTTACACATTTCCGTCCCATTTCACGAAATCACTCCCACAAATTGCAGGAAAGCGAGAGCAAAGATGTTACACATCAATCACACATCAAAAACATACAGTGGAACATAAAACCTCCTCCTTTTTTGAAGTCGGTGATATTGATCGACTAATTTTGTTTATTTTTGTAGGAGGATCCAACTGTTTTTTAGAATTGTTTTGAGTTCCGTGGGGAAAGTTGTTCGGTATGATGAGCGGAACCCCGTTAACGGGTCTTACACAAATTTTGTTACAACCTGTATAACATTATGTCCCAAAATTGAAAATAAAATCACTATGTCAAAAAAATAGGGTAGCCTACACACCATTTCACATGCCCGTATTAAAAAGGGGGATTGTCTTTTAGTGTACCCCCTCGAGTGAACAGATCTACAGTTATAAATCGTAATAAGTACGTTTTCAATCGTAATAAGCACGTTTTAAATCGTAATAAGTACGTTTTAAATCGTAATAAGTACGTTTTTAATCGTAATAAGTACGTTTTAAATCGTAATAAGTACGTTTTAAATCGTAATAAGTACGTTTTTAATTGTATCACCAAATTGAAAATTGAGTTATTTTGTTAAAAAATAATTGTAGGGGTACCTTCCATACAATAGAAAACGGTAAGAAAACTTTTCTCGTGAACCCCCCGCGTGGGGTATCTTTGAATTTGTATTTTTAAAGGAAGTAGTGCTTTCAATAAAATATTTTTGTCAAGTTCCGTTCCCAAGATAACGTTCGTCAAAGTCAAAAAAATGTGGCCCTGATATTTCTAAACTATTGGCCCTAGGAAAATTTAGGGTAAACAAGGGCAAACAGTTTTTAAGTAATGTGACTCCCGGAACCCTACACTATGCGTAGTCCGACACGCACTTGGCCGATGTATTAATTTCGAAAAAGACAAAACAAAGTAACAGAGTTGCTTTCTTTTAGATTGTTTGTATCTTTTCTAACAACAACTTCTACAGACCTAATTTCTTATTAAGGTACCTACGGTAAATAAGTACAGCGTATGAAAAGGGCAACTCCAAAAAAAATAAAAACGGTGCGCTGTGCAGCCAGTAAATTAAGTAAATAAAAAATACATAACAACTACCAATGTACCTTATATCATACAGGGTGTCAAGATGAATCTAACTACACCTCACATTCCCAAATCCATTAAACCGTTTAAGTTACAGGCTCAGCTTGAGAAACAGGCATACAAAAAACTAATTACACACTTATATACATTCGAAAAATATTATCCTCCTTTTTGAGCAGTCGGGTTAGAAGAAACAATAGAAAGACTGATGTCCACAATCGCGTTTCCAAGCACACCAGTATTTTATCAGAAGAATCTAATTCGCACTAAGAAGTAAAATACTATTTTCTTATTTGTTTGTTGTGGAGAGCCAGTTTGTAATTATATTTTTAATTATAATCATGACTACGTGTGTGATTCATATTTTTGTGATCTGTGCGGTGTGAATGACTTTAAATCAATTACTTATATTTAAGTCTTCTTCTCATGTAAGTGGCATTTTGTTTTTTATGAGAATAAATATCTTTAAACCTAAGTAGTTTTGCTTCACCCCGTTATTAAAATAGGTAACTTTGACTTTTTCATAACCCTTACTAAAAACAACTTAGATTTAATATGATCAAAGAATGAGGTTTTTAAATCTTATTATTAATGTCAAAAAATTACAATTTATTGTTTGAGCTAACCTTTTAGGTAGCTATGCTAACTGTACCAAGTAGCCCTGCTTTTTTTTACCTTTGAATAATTCGATAATTACAAAAATACAATTTTCACCAAAGTAAATGTCGTTTAAAAAAAACTATGTTACTCTTCTTTAAATTACGTTTAAAGAAAGTATTCTTCTATTTACTAGTCAAACTTCTAAAGTGTTTGAAATATAAAGGTGGCCTTTATTTACCACCGGAACCTTAATGTTTACAATACAAGCCTAAACCTAGTATAATTTTATTTATAAAGTAAATTTATTCGCCCACCATATTTTTGTAGGTAAAGTTGAAGTGAAGTGATTCATTCCGCATTCGTCCCACGCAGTTTCGAGCCACTTAAACACACTGTTACTCCTCACGCTTTTTATAACGTTCGGACCGAAAACTAATCCTTACTAACATTATAAATGTGATAATGTGTTTGTTAACGGTGAAGGAAAACATCGTGAGGAAACCTGCACACGCCTGCGAAGAAACTCGAAGGTTATGTGTGAAGTCGACCAACCCGCACTGGGCCCGCGTGGTCGACTAAGATTTTTATTAAATAGAAGATGTAAATTCTCCCCCCTAAAAATATGCTCATTGCTCTATATTAACTAACACACTGAATTTAGTAGAATGCATGCAAATGGGTAATAATTACAAATAAGTGTGTATGTAAGTTATAATAACTAAGTAAAGTGATCCGAAAAGGACCGCGAAGGACCGAACGTGGTGGGAATCCTTGGTGAGGCCTTTGTCCATCAGTGGACGTTTTTCGGCTGATATGATGTTGATGATCCGAAAAATTACATTTTCCATGATCCGGTTCGATATAATTGGTGACATGCGGAACAAATCGAAGTTGGAAATAATTTTCTATTCACACAGGGTATTTACCAAACTCGATTTTGGATACTACGTGTGCTACGGGCTACAGCGCTACGGGCTACGGCCTACGCGGCTACGTGTTTATGGTTACTTGTAAATCACTTTTCTTTACAGGACGTAACCAAAAGTTTCGATAACAGGGGATCGGACTGCACCAAAAATAATTTCTAAAATACGATTTCCTAAATTTGCTCTCCTCTTGAAGTTTCGAAAAACCTTACTTGTTTTGTTTTTCCACCGCGTCTTCAATTTTTAATTGATCAAATTCACAAAATAAGTTCGTCAATGACGCTAAAAATCTATGATGTCACTTGTGGGTATTTCAAACATTTTTAGAACGAAATTTCATTTTGGACAGATCATAAAAAGTAAGTAAAATGACTAGCAGTCCGATCCCCTATTGTGGGACCATGGAACTATAGCCGTTTCGCAAAAAAATAGTCTTTTCGTAAGGTGATCGAAGAACCGATCGATTAATAGCTAGTAATTTATTTATTTATTTAGCTATTTCTTTTAGCTAGTGATTTATTTATTTATTTTTGTTATCAATTGGTAAACTCTTGACTACATCTCACCTGGTGGTAAGTGACAATGTTGCCGAAGATGGAAGCGGGCTTACCAAGATTCCCCAACGCGATTCAGTTCTTACACACATACCATTTATTTGTATTTAGGTATTGTTTATTAAAAGTAAAGAATCTTCTTTTTATGGAAGAGCAGGACCTCCTGATACAGGTATCCTATACTTCTTACTAATATTATAAATGTGAAAAGGGTGTTTCTTACTCTTTCACGCTATAACCACTGGATGGATCGGTATGAAACTTGGCACACATATGCGTTAGGTCCTAAAATAGGACATAAGCTACTTTTTACCTCGAGAAAACTTCTTATTCCCACGGGAAAATCGAAAACAACGCGGGCGTAGCCGCGGGTGGACTGCTAGTAAATAATATTTTTTTTACAAAAAACAAAAACACTTCGAGATAAAAGATTTTATTTAATAATCGTGCATTGTTTAATAACGAGAAACAAACGTATTTGTCAAATTTCAGCCCGATAGCTTCAGTGGAAGTGGGTGAAATATTGATCGCTAAGTTCCACGACATACATACAAGTAAAATAAAAAAGTAAGAGCTTTTAAACAAGAGATCCTATCCATATTTGTATACATTTATTCTGTGTTTTGCTATTATTTAATAATCTTTTTTTGTTTTTTCCATTTTATTGATTCAATTCGAAAAAAAAGGATTTTACCCGACTGCCCAAAAAGAAGGGTGATGTTTTCCGGGTGTATGTATGTATGTCTGTTTCTTTGGCCGAGCCTGTAGCCTCAACGGCTTGATGGTTTTTGGATTGTGAGGTGTCGTTAAATTCGTCTTGATCCCAAAATTCACAAAGGTAGCATTTCAACCCGACTCCCAAAATTCACAAAGCAAACATTTCAACCCGAATCCCAAAATACACAAAGCAAACATTTCAACCCGACTCCCAAAATTCACAAAACAAACATTTCAACCCGACTCCCGAAATTCACAAAGTAAAAATTTCAACGCGAATCACAAAATTCACAAAACAAAAATTTCAACCCCAATCCCAAAATTCACAAACCAAACATTTCAACCCGTTTCCCAAAATTCACAAAGCAAACATTTCAACCCGACTCCTAAAATTCACAAAGGAAACATTTCAACCCGACTCCCAAAATTCACAAAGCAAACATTTCAACCTGACTCCCAAAATTCACATAGCAAACATTTCAACCCGAACCTCAAAATTCACAAAGGAAACATTTCAACCCGACTTCCGAAATTCACAAAGGAAACATTTCAACCCGACTCCCAAAAAAAAGAGGTAGGTAATAATTTTAATCAATCGGTTTTTAATTATTTTAACTAATTGGTCACGTTATTTAATACTAATTGAACATCTGATCAGTTAACTGTGCATGGTTAGTCTAAAAAAAATTGATAATTCAATGTAGGTTCCTTAGAAAAACTTGTTTAATGAGCCGAATCACCAGCTATCACCAGGTTTGTAGTTGTGTCTATACAATATAATCTGTCACCTGTATGTTGTTTATCAACGCCTAAACAAAGCTGACATAATATTGTAAAATGAGAAAAGCAAGCTCTTAAGTGCACAAGCCTTAAGATACACAGATAATATAAAAGTTGTAAAGCATAGTTAATAAGAACCCGGACGTCCGAGCGCTGCTCGGAGTATCCTACACATGTACACTAAGAATATTATTTTTTGTGTAAAAAGGGATTTTCTCATCAATCTTTTCTCATCAGACTTGGAATGTAAATAAACAAAAAACAATACACAGATTTTTATAACATTAATTTAAGTTAAATAAATCATATAACAGACTTCCAGCAAATATTAGTGAGTTACCCTTGACTCAATTTAAAACTACCTTGCATAGATGGCTGACTCAGCGTAATTTTTATTCAATTCAAGAATTTCTAGAACATAAATTGTAAATCTAGTTTTATAAATAAATATGATACCTACTCGTATATGTAAATAATAATAGTATTCAATGTTATCTAAAATGTGTTATATAATGTTTGCATGCTATATTTTAAGGCTGAATTGGCGCTCTAATTTTATGCAGTACCTTTATGTAATGTTACCCAATTCAAGGCGAATAAAGATCATTAAATTTTATTTCATATAGAATTTTATATATACAAGAATTCCTCATTTACAGATAAGTTAAAATTTGGAGTTGCAAACAAACTTGAAACAAAATGCGAACTAAATCTCGCTACTTTATATCAGGTCATATACGTCCCCACCGAGGGGCCCGAGCCTACCCTGAATTAGGGTGATCGGGCCTTAATTGACCACGCGGGCAACAAGAGTTTCTTCGCAGGCGTGTGCAAGTTTCCTCACGATGTTTTCCTTCACCGTAGGAGCGTCGGAAAGTACACATGAAATTGAAATTCGAAAACACATTGGTACGTGGCAGGAATCGAACCACGACCTCCCGGACAGGAGATAGCGGCCCTAGCTTTTATGCCACCGACGACGCTCTGCTGGAAAATATTTCCTGGAAAAAACACAACCCTGACTATTCCTTTCACATGTATTAATATCACTTCAAATTACAAGAACAAAAGTAGGTAATGTAAAGATCGTGTTTTTTTTTATTCACATTTGGAAAGCCCTAGGCATCATCTCACCTGATGGTAAGTGACTATGATGCCGAAGATGGATGCGGGCTTACCAAGATTCCCCAATGCAATGGAGAACTGGCTATCTTATCTTCAAGCCGGAACACATCAATGTTGTTAACACTGATGTTTGGCGGCAAGACTTAGATAAGATGGTGGTAGCTAGCCAGGCGGGCTAAGAAAATGCCCTACCACCACCAACTAAACCGAGTCTTACAAGTTGACCCCCACCGGGAATAGAACCCGCGACCTCCTGGTGTGAAGCGAATGGACTAACCATTGCGCCACGGAGGCGGTTAAAATATTATATATAATAAGTTCGTGATATACTTTACTTTTAAAAAGCGTCGGTGGCTCAACCGGTAACGACTCGGTCCATCTAACCAGAGGTACCGGGTTCAAATCTGGACGGCCAATGTACCAATGAGTTTTTCAAAAACTTACGTACATACTTACCGATTGCTTTAACGGTGAAGGAAAACATCTTGAGGAAACCTGCACACGCCTGCGAAGAAACTCGAAGGTTGTGTGTGAAGTCGACCAACCCGCCCGCGTGGTCGACTAAGGCCTAATCGCCCTGATTCAGGGTAGGCTCGAGCCCCTCGGTGGGGACGTATATGAGCTGTAATGATGATAACTTTACATTTACGTACCCGGCGACTCCACCACATATAACGCATCAACGTATCGTCAGGGGGCAGTAGCTCTGAGGTACCATTAAAAACGTTTGCACGTTATGAACAAGAGATAGAGCTTTCTTTATTCACTTCGTAAAATTATATACTTTGTCAGCTGACTGATTATTGGATTGCGAATTATGCGAGCTAGCTAAATTATATCCTTGCCGTGGAAAACACATTCAAAAGGGACCTCTGCCCAGGCTCGCGGTCACAAATAGATATTACTTTGGATAAAGGCCCTCTGTCCTGACTCGCGGTCACAAATGAAATAAAACTCAACTGTTTCGGAAAGCTTTCGAACGACTTACTAGTATGAATTTGAACCTAGCTTTTTAATACAATCCACGCTGGCAAGAATATAATATAAAAGGAGGCGAATGTAAAGTTATACGATCTTCACCCCCTGACGTTACGTTGATGCGTCATAGTAATATGTGTAATTAAATAAATTAGTAGGTATGTACGTATCTATTTAAAAATCAAGGTTTTGTATTTTGCTCTTGACATCATCACACCTGATGGTAAGTGATGATGATGCCGAAGATGTAAGCGGGCTTACCAAGATTCCCCAACGCAATTATTATCACTGCTTAGAATGGACTTATCGGCTTTAATTTTCATAACTCTAATCCTAACTATTGTTATAAATCTGGAAATGTATTTGTCTGTCTTTTGTTACTCTTTAATGCGAAGACTACTGAACCCATGTCGATGAAACTTTGCTTTAATATAAAGCAAGGGCGGGCTGAGTACAACATTTATAAATGTTTTTTTTTTGGAAACTCTCGATGGATCTGGAAAAGAACGCTCTCAGCGCTCGCGAGCCATTTACAATTCGCGCTAAGGGCACCCTCAAAAACTATAATAAATTCCATATCCACGTAGACGAAGCCGCGACTAACAGCTAATAATTTGTAATTTAAGGCCCTAAGATGGGTCAAATGACAATATTCAATTCAAATCATTGAAAGACTGTGTAAAGCTATCACTATAGATAAAAAATATACTTAAAGTAATAAAAAATCTATTGAATTGAATAATATTTTAAAAATATTACCACTTTTAATGTAAAAAATATACTGTAGACCCTCTTTTTGGCATTAATTGCAAAATTTCTAGAAAACAAATAGTTAATGTTGAACGAAGCCAACACACAAAAATCGGTAACTTTAAGATCTGTCATTTTAATTAAACAAATGTTTTTTTAAACTTATTTAAAAGTGAAGAAATGTACTAAAAATATATAAAAATCGAGAATTGGGCATTTTGTTTTAACGTAACAGCCGCATTGAACATTGATTTGAACTTAAAACGAATAGAGTTACGTTCAATATTATTTTGACACGTGTCAATCTGCTCGGATTGAGTGATCTTAGCGCCTTAATTATCTGTCTAATTATAGTGTTTTTTAATGAGTCACGAAAAGAAATAGCATCGCTATTCCTATCGTATTTGTGAGTCATTCGTCGTTATTGGCCGGCCGTGTATTCCAGTATGACACAGACAATTATTCCAATTCAACTAAAAGGAATAAAACCTCCCCCAAAAACCTAGATTAATCTAACCCGTCTCGTCCGAACTCCAAGTGTTGCCACCCACCCACCCCCAGGGTATAAAATCAGCTGTGGAGCCCGAAGACACCTCAGTCGCTCCTGACCCTTCGAGGAAGGACCGCACCATACGCAATGGCAAACTTATTACGACACCACGCTAACGAAAACTTCCCAACTTAAGCGTTTTGAGGTGAGAGATTTTGTTTAATTTATATTTTTATGTTTGGACTATTTTTTATTTATTTCATTAACATTTTTAATCCAGTCCATTGAAAGTTAAAAAAAAATGCAAACAAAAAAAAATACTATTAGTTTATCTATAGAGTGTTTTTTAACTAGTGAAAAAATCTTAAGGACTATAAACTATAGTCTATAAACTTATGAACTTTCCCGTTGTGTGATGCATTCCCAAAAAAGTTTTGGAGTTTCTTTATAAAATTGACTTAATCAGCTGATCGGTTTACGAGTATATATAAGACATCTAAATATTTTTTTGAGAATAGGCCATATAGGTTCATTGATATGAGTAATTATGCTTTTAATTTTATTTTTTATAAAATAAACAGTATACGCAGATAAAAAAGTTAAAAAAAACTACAATTAAATGAAAACCTTCGTTTAAAAACTTGTTAAAAGAACTAAACATATAATATAATCATCATATCAGTTAATACGTCCCCACCGGGGGGCTCGAGCCTACCCTGAATTAAGGAGATCGGGCCTTATTGCGACTTGGACCACGTGGGCCCAGTGCGAGTTGGTCGACTTCAGGCACAACCTTCAAGTTTCTTTGCGTGTGCAGGTTCTCTAACAATGTTTTTCCTTCATCGTAAGAGCGTCGGATAAACTCACAATATGAAATAGAAATTCTAAAACACATTTGTACGTGGCAGTATTGGAACCACAACCTACTGAACAGGAGGTAGCAGCCCAAACCGTTATGCCACCGACGCATAATATAATTTACACTCAGGTAAATTCCTGCCTATAATTTCATGAACTACACTTTTTAGGACTCCGTACATTCAACGGGTGACCAACGGGACCTTATTACTAAGCCTCGGCTGTCTGTCCGTCTGTCCGTATCTCCGTCTGTATGTCTGTCAGCGGGCTGTATTTCATGAACCGTAATAGGTAATACTAAAAAAGGGGTCTTCATACAAAAATAATTTTATAGAACTTTAGAAGTATTTTGATTTAGCTCCATTGTAAAAACGGTAATTCATAAATGCGTGAAACTTAGTGTGATTATAGCACTATTACTGAAGTAAAACAAAAAATAGAAAAACTGGCCAAGTGTGACAAAAAAGCATACTTTTGTGGCTCGAGTTTATGTCTTTTAATTGTGATGTGAATAGGTATCATTGTCATTATACTATGTATTTGTGTGGAGACGTGTGGTGGTACGGAACCCTCGGAATGCTAGTCCGACTCGCACTTGGCCGGTTTTTTCGTTCACTCCTCACATGGAATTTTGTTTTATGGTAATAGTGTAGATACAAGTGGATATACTTGTACTTACTTCTAACACCTCTTAAGTTAATTACAGTAGATTATCGTCATACAATACAGTCTCCTTAAATGGGCTTATCCGGTTAATAAACGGATAAGTATTTTTAATCTGTAATCCGTTTAACACATTAAGTGTGAATATGACAGTCCAAAGCGTCGGTGGCTCAACCGGTAACAACTCGGTCCTCCTAACCAGGGGTGCCGGGTTCAAATCCGGACGGCCAATGTACCAATGAGTTTTTCGAAACTTACGTCCATATACTCACCGATTGCTTTAATGGTGAAGGAAAAACATCGTAAGGAAACCTGCACACGCCTACGAAAAAACTCGAAGGTTGTGTGTGAAGTCGACCAACCCTCACTGGGCCCGCGTGGTCGACTAAGGCCCGATCGCCCTAATTTAGGGTAGGCTCGAGCCCCTCGGTGGAGACATATATGAGCTGATATGATGACTACACCGATTTTGATAAAATTTATATGGAACCAATTCGGAAGCATACCCTATTGAATAAAAAAAAAGAATCATGAACACCGGTTCACATCTGCGAAGATATCGCGTAACAGATACACACAAAAAAACATTTCATTTCATAATAAATAAACTCTTTTTGAACTGGAGTAAAAGCTTAAAAAAATAAAATCCTCATCATATCCGCTGAAAGACAAAAGCCTCCCCCAAAGATTACTACAACGACCAGTCCTACGCTGTAACTGACATAGCTCTTAATATAACCTAAGTAGCAGTGGGCGCGGCAGATTGGTCTTACAACAGATGGCCGTTGGGGTAGTAAAGGTTTCGAGTGGTGACCGCGCACCGGAAGACGTAGCGTCGGCATGCCTCCCACTCGGTGGACGGAAGACCTGGTGAAGTTCACGGGAAGCCGCTGGATGCGGGCAGCGCGGGACCGGTCGTTGTGGAAACATCAAATTATTAATATTTGTTAAGTAAGTAGTTACCTAATAACGGGCAGAGCAGAACCGGTCGTCTTGGAAATCCTTGGGGGAGGCCTATGTCCAGCAGTGGACGTCCTTCGGCTGGCACACCCCGGACACTTCATACAACGGTCATAAAATGACATTTCTAAAAACAAATGACGGAGCAAACACAATCACGGCGAAATCCTACACGTTCGAGAACCAAACTGTAACCAACCTGTATCAATCTGGGTGACGAGGGGGTGAGGTCGCAATCTAGAGAACGGCAGGGAGTGTCCATACTGTATGTCAGTACTAATATATATGCTTTGGTTGTGGTAAAGAAATAAATATTTAATCTATCTGTCTACCTTAAACCTAGTATTTGATATTAATGACTTAGTCCGTATGAGTTAGGGCTAGCCTAGCACATTCGAAAGGCATTACTAAGGCGGGTAGTAACAATGTCCTCACTATATTTAGACCAATTGAAGGCTGATCGATTTCAAATAAAACCTAGAATTGACTTCAATATTTCTAGGAAGCTACTTAAGTCTACTTTGTTGTTAAATGTTGAAGACTTTTAGAAAGAAAATTTCTTGCTTATCCTTACTCAAGATTCAAGGTGTTTATTCAAAATAGGTGCTAATTACACTCTTTCTGATAGTCATCAAATAATAATAATATAATGTCATTTGTGAAAAATCAAGAAATAAACAATCATTAGTTAATAACGTCAAATTTCAATTCTTGAAATAAACCAGATTATGTCATTAGAACATGAAAACAATATGACACGAAAAGTTATACATAAAAATCATTGAATGTCATTAATGCCTTTGACAAGAGTCAACCACTCGGTCACGAGTATAACGCGAGAATCAGCCATACTTACTTATAATTTTATAAATGTGAAAATGTGTTTGTTTGTTTGTTACCTTTTCACGCTTCAACAACTTGACCAATCTTGATGAAATTTAGCATGCAGGTAGCCTGTATCACAGGGAAGAACATAGGCTACTTTTTTTCCCGTTAAAATGGCATAGTTCGATGCTCTTTTTAAGAATACTAAAATAATACTCTTTTTTTGGTTAATGTCTTTAACATCGCAACGGAACAATGGATTGTTGTAATATTTTACACAGAGATGGTTGAGGCGCTGGGAAATGACATGATTCACTAATAAGCATATCCTGACATAGTTCTCGAGGGATCTGGAGAAATCTTTTATCCACGCTCGTGAGCCGCCTGCGGTTCGCGCACCGCGCACCCTTTAAGACAGACATAAAAACGATGCGGGCAAAGGCTATTATTATTATAAGTATTTGAACCACCGTACCATAAAGTAATGTAAAGGTGAGTTTCTTTGAAAGGAAATTATTTACCAAACATTCATACTAATTAATAAATCTTAATATATAAAAATGAATCGCAAAATGTGTTGGTAAGCGCATAACTCGAGAACGGCTGGACCGATTTCGCCAATTATTTTTTCGTCGAGTTCGTTATTGTCAGGAGAAGGTTCTTATGTAGAGTAGGGTAGGGTAGTGTAGTGTAGGGTAGGGTAGTGTAGGGTAGGGTAGGGTAGTGTAGTGTAGGGTAGGGTAGGGTAGTGTAGTGTAGGGTAGGGTAGGGTAGTGTAGTGTAGTGTAGGGTAGTGTAGTGTAGGGTAGTGAAGTGTAGTGTATGTAGGGTAGGGTAGGGTAGTGTAGGGTAGTGTAGGGTAGGGTAGTATAGTGTAGGGAAGAGAAGTGGGGTAGAGTAGTGTAGGGTAGGGTAGTGTAGGGTAGGGTAGTGTAGTGTAGGGTAGAGTAGTGTAGTGAAGGGTAGGGTAGTGTAGTGTAGGGTAGGGTAGTGTAGTGTAGTGTAGGGTAGGGTAGGGTAGGGCAGTGTAATGTATTGTAAGGCGGTACGTAGTTCGCCGGGACAGCTAGTCTTCTATAAAAATGAATCTCTATTTCCCTTGGTCATCGCATCACGCGTGAACGTCTGGACCGATTTTGCTAATTCTTTTTTTATTGAGTTCGTTATTGTCAGGAGAAGGTTCTTAGTAGGGTAGGATAGGGTAGTATAGGGTAGTGTAGCATAGGGTAGGGTAGGGTCGGGTAGGGTAGTATAGTGTAGGGTAGGGTAGGGTAGGGTAGGGTAGGGTAGTGTAGTGTAGTGTAGGGTAGGGTAGGGTGTGTAGTGTAGTATAAGGTGGAAGGTGGTACGAAGTTCACCGGGACAGCTAGTATAGTATAAAGAATTAGTGTCGAAAAAAGAAACATTTAAATTCTAATGGAACACCTTACAGTATAATAATATCATTAAGTATTATTGCACCTCATCATATCCTCAACTCCCTAATATCCTCGACGATAACCTCACCCATTCGTTATTCATACACACACCATCTATTGTAAAAATAACAAATAAAGTGTAAATTACTTCTATACAATTCTAGTCAATTCATGCCCTAAACCTCTAAAAGCTCTAAAAGGTATATTTTCGCGATCGACAAAGAAAAAAGACTGAAGAAAATGAGAAATAAAACTGGGAATTCTTTTTTTAGTGATCCGTAGTCAATCAGGAATAAAGTAATAAAGTATTGCCATGTCCGTCTATCCATCTGCCCGCGGTTTAACACAGAGACTCAGGTATCCGGGGGCACGGCAGCGCCCCCGCCTCGACGAGCTAAAGGAGGACGGGGCACTACCTATCTTTTCTGGAAGCGTTTCGTCCTATTTTCGAACCGAAACTTTACATCTTGGTAATAATGTATGGCTTGGCTGTTTCGTGATTATCGCAAAACAGCACTAAAGTCGTTCTAGATCCGTTAAGGGCGTGGAGTACCCATCATTTCTGACTTATTTCACTATGAAATACCCTACCCTAATCTTAACCCTTTTCGAGATATTCGACTTTTATTTTTTTTAATTAAAATTGCCGATTTTTAGGCTACTAAATTTAATTTTGTTTATTTTGTGTGTCTTATTTCTATTATTATTGCATTTTTACATGTGTAATAAGATGCTTTAGGACGTCAATCATTAAAATCGTACATAAATCAATTGAATAGGCCACAGTAGACAAGTCAAAGTTAAGAAATTAAAAAAATATATTAGAACGTTTATTTTTCTCTAAGGGATATCTAAAAAAAATATTATGGCAGTTGTTCGGCAGATGTGTTTTAAAATATCTACGTTTTATCAGCTATCTAACGAGGTATAACAATCTAGGGTTTTATTTAAATTTACTGAAAAAAACTTACTTTTATAGACGACAGTGGAGAAGAAAAATAATACTTAGCCCTAAAAAGTAAAATAAAACAATAGGGAAGCATGAAATGTCATTTATTAAATCAGGTTTTCACACAACATGTTCTTACTTTACAGTTCATGTTCAACATGGCCGCCTCTGTTTCTAATACGTTGTCGCATCCTTCTACGGAGACCAGTCTTCACTACTCCCGTGGTCAACGTTGTCCTCATTTGATTTGCTGCATCCACAATCCTTTCTCTTTATTCTCCCACAAACGAAACTGGATTTGGCTCGCTGTAGATAAGACTTTTCATGCGCCCCCACACATGAAAATCCATGGGGGTTAGGTCCGGACTTCTTGCTGGCCATGGTAACGGCCTAACTCGTCCTATCCATTTGTTTGGATAATTTGTGTCCAGCCAGTCTCTGACACTTCTCCTGAAATGCGCAGCTGTGTTCCTGATCAAGTTGAGTGGCAGATCATCCAGTAAATCACTCAAGTCTCCTCTTAAGAAGTTTTCGTAGCTTTCCCCATTTAAATTGTCCGGGAGGAAGTAAGGTCCAATCAAATGATCGGAGGTAATTCCCATCCACACATTCACGCTAAATCTTCGTTGGGACCCCTTCACTCTTTTCTTATTTGGATTCCTTAGTTCTTTTGGGGCCCAGTAATGGGCATTGTGATAGTTGGTTATGCCATCTTTATCAAATTTGGATTCATCTATCCACAAGATATTTCTTAGAAAATCCTTCTACGTCAGCATTTAGCATAAATCTGCAGAAGTCCAACCTTCTCGCGGGGTCTCCTTCTTCAATAGCGTGTACCAGCGTGTAATGGTACGGCTATAGGCCAGCAGTATGAACTGTAAACCACACTCTCCATTGCGAAAGTCCCAGATTACGGGCAACAATATTAGTGGAAGTAGTCGGATCCGCTCGAAAGCATTGCACTATCTCATTGTCCTGTTCTTCGTCGTCATCAATTCGTGGTCTTCCCATGTCTTTATTTCGTCTCAAAACAGAGCCAGTTTCTCGAAGTCTTCGATATACTCCGTCAAAAACGGCCACATCCTGCACTCGACGACCGGGGTAGCGAGTTATGTACTCGTTGCGAGCTTGCGCAGACACACAATCGCAGTATCCGTAACAAATAAGCATATCACCATATTCCTCAGGTGTGAAGGAAGTCATCTTCAACACTGCCGTATCACAAGTACAAATCAGAGTCCGGTGAACAAGCACAGTAGTCACAAATCAGAAGAAATAGTCCAGAATCACAGTCAAGTCGAGAAAAAGAGCAAAACGATATCACATCTACTATGTACGAAGCACAAAAGCAGACTGACAACCAAATTAATATCCCGTGTTGTATTCCCAGCCCTAACCGGTCTCTACACATTTTTTCTTTCATTCGCATCTACATAAATCGTCACTTGTCTCGCTCGCACGGTGTGTCTTAACTTGAAGGACAATAGGCGAGAGACCGTTGGAACTGCTACTTGGAGCGTCCCAACTACTTTTTTTCCACGAAATGTAATACTAATCCTAGATTGTTATACCTCGTTAGATAGCTGATGAAACTTAGATATTTTATAACACATCTGCCAAACAACTACCATAATATTTTTTTAGATATCCCTTAGAGAAAAATAAAAGTTCTAATATTTTTTTTAATTTCTTAACTTTGACTTGTCTACTGCGGCCTATTCAATTGATTTATGTACGATTTTAATGATTGACGTCCTAAAGCATTTTATTACACATGTAAAAATGCAATAATAATAATAATAATAATAATGACTCGGTGGCTCAGTGGTTAGTGCCCTTGACTACTGATCCGAGGGTTGTGGGTTCGATCCCCACCCAGGGCAAGCATTTGTGTGATGAGCAGATTTGTTTGCTCTGTGTCTGGGTGTTATATATATCTATATATGTATGTATTTAAAACGTATATAAGTATGTATATCAGTCTCTGGTAACCCATAACACAGGGAATCCTACTTTGGGGCCAGATGACCATGTGTGATTTGTCCCAGAATATTTATTTATTTATTTATTTATTTAATAATAATAAGACACACAAAATAAACAAAATTAAATTTAGTAGCCTAAAAATCGGCAATTTTATTTAAAAAAATTAAAAGCGTCGGTGGCTCAACCGGTAACGACTCGGTCCATCTAACCAGAGGTACCGGGTTCAAATCTGGACGGCCAATGTACCAATGAGTTTTTCAAAAAACTTACGTACATACTTACCGATTGCTTTAACGGTGAAGGAAAACATCGTGAGGAAACCTGCACACGCCTGCGAAGAAACTCGAAGGTTGTGTGTGAAGTCGACCAACCCGCACTGGGCCCGCGTGGTCGACTAAGGCCTAATCGCCCTGACTCAGGGTAGGCTCGAGCCCCTCGGTGGGGACGTATATGAGCTGTAATGATGATGATGAAAAGTCGAATATCTCGAAAAGGGTTAAGTTTAGGGTAGGGTGTTTCATAGTGAAATAAGTCAGAAATGATGGGTACTCCACGTTCTTAACGGATCTAGAACGACTTTTCCTGTAACCCTGTATACTTTGGACTTGGAACAGTCCCCGTGGGTTATGATGCGCAGCACAAACCGGAGCTCAGCTAGGGGCATAGCTGTGCTAGAGATCGCATAACTTTTTACCAGTGAAAGCATTAGAAATTTGTAAGTCTTGGCAACCAACTTTACATGAAACGTTTTGGTGAGACACATATTAATCACGCCGACTAAAAGGTAAAATATAATCTTGAAAAAAAATTTCGGGTACCACTCTACACGTGAAAGTGGGTCTGAATTTTTTTTTCTCGTCTCTCCCATAGCGTGGGGCGTCTTTGGATAGTTAGTTAAAAAATATTGTGGGTGTGTGAAAACTATTTTTCGATGCAGGAATCCATTTTCTGCTCTTAAAAAAAAATTAAAATACGCATTTTATGATTTTGGTATGTAAATCAATGTAGTTTCTTATCAACATAAAATGCTATATTTTAAATGAAATTTGGAAAAAATAGGACGATGGCAACCCCGAAGGATTTTATAAATAGTTTATAAACAGAAACATCAATCGCTTTGTGTTTTATAAAATTATTAAGGTTTAGAACGTGCGGGGGGTGCGAAGAAGCCCTGACAGATGCCAGGCTACCGAACCCAACAAAGACATGGTCGCTTACGAAAAAGATTTAATACGAAAGAGATTAATACAAATACAAATATTCTTTATTTGCAATTAAACAAGGTACAAAATACAAAATTGATGTTAGTTTAAAGACCATAGACCCACTTGTTAAGCCATATTAAAATTTATAACTAGAAACATAAAAAAAAATAGATTAACAAACAAACAAACAATTAATTTCACTCCACATTAGAATACGAAAAACATGTCAATATTATAAATTAATTCACATCATGTCATGTTTAAATATAGTTGATAATAACAATAATTTCTATTAGGGTTATTTATGTGTCAAAAATTCATTGACTGAGTAAAACATATTTTGAAGCAGCCACGCATGCAATTTGTTTTAAATTTATTAAATGGTAATGATGTGATATCACCAGGTAGTTTGTTAAATATTCTTTGTCCCATCCAAAAAGAGTTTCTTTGAAAACTAGTGCTTTGGGGTATGTCCTCTACAATTAATCTGTTGGAGTTTCTCCTATTTCTTTGCACTCCATCTCTAGCCTCTTTATAGAATACCTTACGATTTATTTTAAGGCGCAATGGTACTTAAAAATATGTCTTTGTCTTTTTCTTTACGTGTAAAGAGAGAAGAAAATAACCACACTTTTGGAATTTTTACGATGTTTTTCGTTTTTATTTTCATCATATTTATCTTAAATAAAAATTCTGTCGATGTTGTCCCTTCAGTCACCTACGAACTTTATTTCAGTAAATAAATCATAATATTACTTAAAATTACTTATTTTAAGAATAAAACCGAAAATAGATGATAAAATGGCTCGAAAAGAGGTAACTTTGCGAATTTATTCTATCGAGCCAACTTTATTAAATCGTGTTTCCAGTCGATATAGTCCCTCGTAACTTTACTATTCTCAATAATACCAGTATGTTTTCCTAGAATTTAAATTTACTGTTAACTACTTCAAAAATGTATTCTAAAAACCTGTTTAAGTGGGTTTTTAGGACCCACGGCGCCTTAACGAATTTAGCCATTTTGAATATGTACAATCAAGGTAACGGTAATATAAGCTTATTAAATAATGGTCTACATGAAGTATCAGTCGCTACATCAAATATGGTCCGTATGCATTTCTTTTGCGAAATGAAAGCTTTACTCAGATCTGTGCTATTACCCCACATTATTAGACCATATCGAAGGACAGATTCGACGTAAGCATAGTAGGCTGCTACTGCTGTAGGTCTTGATGCCACTATTGTTAATATGTAAAAGTAAAACTATTCACCTTAGCACATACCCTTTCAATTTCATCTTTCCAATCTAACTTATCATCTATGATAGTACCGAGAAACGTAGTCTTGTTAGTGCTCTGTAATGATTGTCCATTGTATTTAATATGTAATGATTTTTTGGAATTATTGTAATTAATGTAATATGTTTTATTTAAATTAATTTGTAAATTATTATTTTGTAGCCTATTTTAAATATTGTACTATTTACTTCTGATTCATGTCTCTGTAATGTCATGTTCTTATCAGTTGCAACTATTACTGCAATGTCATCAGCAAATAAGATAGTTTTATGATTAATCAAGTCAGGTAAATTATTAATATAAATTAAGAATAATAGTGGTCCAAGTATACTACCCTGTGGTACTCCGAATTCATTTTTCTGGTACCCAGATTAGTATTTTTTTATTCGTCGAATCCATTTCGGCTGGGCAGCGTTCGGGAAGCTTCGCAATATCTTTACGTCCCAGATACTCCAGTGTCTTAAGACCAAGGTCTTCGACCAGTGTGTGTTGCCATTGATGACATACGGAACTGAGACATGGTCGTTTACTATGGGCCTCATAACAAGGCTCAAGGTCACTCAAAGGGCGATGGAGCGAGCTAAGATCGGAATTTCCCTACGCAATCGAATCAGAAATGAAAAGAATCGCTAAACTAAAGTGGCAGCGGGCAGGGCACTTAGCTCGTAGAACAGATGGCCGTTGGGGTAGTAAAGTTCTCGAGTGGCTACCGTGCACCGGAAGATGTAGCGTAGGTAGGCCTTCCATACGGTGCACCGACGACCTGGTAAAGCTCGCGGGAAGCCGCTGGATGTGGGCAGCGCTGGACCGGTCGTCATGGAAATCCTTAGGGGAGGCCTTTGACCAGCAGTCGACGTCTTTCGGCTGATATGATGATGAGTACGTGAGCATGCTTCACTGAGCCTTCAGCTCTTTGAGTAGAAGCCACAATTTAAATAGCATTCGTATCTTTATAAAGACACTATAATATAATCTGTCTAAACGGACTGGAATATTTTGCATGGAGATTGGCATATTCACATATTATAGTGACGTATTCACAAAAAGTGACGTATTCACATAAAGTGACGTATTCACATAAAGTGACGTATTCACAAAAAGTGACGTATTCACATAAAGTGACGTATTCACATATAGTGACGTATTTAGAATTCTCAGTTTGCGTGTTCAATCGACTTGCAAAAAGAAGGAGGTTCTCAATTCGACTGTATGTTTTTTCTGTATGTTTGTTACGCGATATCTTCGCAGATTGTGAACCGATTTTCATTAAAAAAAAAACAATAGGATATGCTCCTGAATTGTTCCTATATAAATTTTATAAAAGTCAGTGTAGTATTTTTTTAGAAAATTAACAAAAACCAAAAAGAATGAAGCAAAATTGTACTAAGTTGTTGCAATGGAAGTCGGTTTAAACGTGTTAAGCGTTTCCAATTATTTAGTTTATAAGTGCTTTTTTATAATGGGTTCCGTACCCAAAGACTAAGACTTCGCTGTCGGTCCGTCTGTCTGTCCGTCTGTCACCAGGCTGTATTTCATGAACCGTGATAGCTAGACAGTTGAAATTTTTATAGATGATTGTTTTGTATGGAAGAGTCAAAGGCGTGCGGTTACTGACACAAGTTTTATTGCACTCTGCCGGCGCAGCGGCAAATCACCCTCTTATATCTAGTCGCGTCATACACAACATCCCTCCACCTTAGTTTCTTAAGAGTATTTCTTAAAATCTACTCGAGGAATATTCCTCAGGCGAATGGGATAACCTGGGGCTACTTGTCTGAAATTACGCTCTTCTGGAGAAGGGGGCGAGCCAGGTAAAGAGTTCCTTTCCTCACCATCTGTGGTTGCAGCATTTTCCTGCATTAACTCTGGTTCGGTTTCGGTTAAATTGGACGAAGTCTCGTTCTCCTCAGAAGCTTGACTCTCAACTAATCCACCCTGGACAGCAGAAGTAGATGGAATTGTTTCAGCTTCAGTCCACACTTCTTCCTCTTCAGACTCCGTAGTCGGGGCGTGGGTATGAGTTACATTTGTCGTCGGTAGTGCCCAGTTCTCCCATTCATCGTTATCATTTATTACGTCTAGTCGCCCCTTCCAACTATCATTTTTTTCAACATTTAATCGATGTAACTGATTTTTATGTTTTTTGACAATACTATTTGTGTCTGGTAAGTACACTTGATACAAACTTTTACCCATTTTTTTTTGTATTATACCCTTTATCCATTTGTTACTACTATGTAGTTTCAATAGTACATAGTCCTTTATCTTAAATTCTATGTTTCTGTTTCCTCCGTAGTATTTAGACTGCAAACACTGTTTATTTTTTACAAAATTTTGAACTTCCTGTGACGAAGGTGACGGTGAATCAGTTTTTTCTAATTTTAATAAATCAAAACGAGAGCGCAATGATCTACCAAACATTAACTCAGCTGGCGAGTTATCCGTCGTACTATGTTTTATATTCCTGTATCTAAATAAGAACTCTAACAACCGCGAGTTAATTTTCTCTGACGGAATATTTTCAGTTAATAGCCCCTTCAAATGTTTTTTTACTATTTTGACACAAATCTCGGCCTGGCCATTGCTTGCCGGTGAATACGTTGGTGACGTAAGGTGCTGTATGCCATTCAATTGACAGAAGTCCGCGAACTGACTGGATGTGAATGAACTACCGTTGTCACTTACTATAATTCTCATTAATCCGAAACGTGACATCACTTCTTGTAGTTTGGCAATTACAGAGGTACTACCATAGTTATTTGTCATCGGAAAAACCTCTAACCATTTGGTATATGCGTCTACTATGATTAAATACATTTTACCTTGCACTGGCCCAAAGAAATCTAAATGAACCCTGTACCATGGCGAGGGAGGAAACGGCCAGGGAGTTAGCGGCGCCTTCGGAGGGGCACTTCTTAATTGCATGCAAACTGAACAATCGCTCACCAAAAACTCGATATCCCTGTCTATGTTTGGCCACCAAAATCGTGCACGAGCTTCCGACTTAGCTTTGTTTATGCCTAAATGAGTCCTGTGAAGTTCTCTTAATATTTGCCCTCTCAATGACAATGGTATTACAATCCTATGTCCCCGCATGATGCAATCGTTTTCTACTGACAATTCATTTCGACAGTTAAAATAGCTTTGGATGTTTATGTTATTATTTTTTCGTGGCCAACCATTAATTATTAATCTTTTTACCTGTTGTGAGTTCTCATCTTTTAGGGTTTCAATACGTATGTGAGTTAATGAGATTGGCAGGTCTCCCTCCGTAACGAAATTAATGTAACTAGCCCTATCTAACCCTTGATCAACCGGTTCTGAATACCTAGTAAGTGACGTCACCGATAGCGCCTCATTGCATCTGCGAATTCCGCTATCAATACCACACCCACACGCGCAGCAGTTGTCGCACACAGGCGCAGACGTGACCGATCGACTTAGAAAATCAGCATTATTTGCCGCGCTCGGAACGTATTCTATTTCATAATTATAGCTATTTAAGAATATCGCATAGCGCTGAAGTCGATTTGCCGTCATCTCTGGGACTCCTTTGTGTGGGTGAAAAATAAACATTAAAGGCTTGTGATCGGTACGCAAAATAAAAGCATTTTCCAGGCCATATAAATACTGGTGGAAGCGACGAATACCGAAAATAATAGCCGTTGCTTCCTTTTGTATTTGGCTATAGTTGCGTTCTGCTTTAGATAAAGAGCGAGACGCGTACGCGATCGGGCGCTCATCGCAGTCCTCTATCTGCGCGAGCACCGCCCCTAGCCCCGAGGGCGATGCGTCTACTGTTAAAACTAACTTCCGCGTTGGGTCAAAGTGCGCTAAAACTTTCTCTGAAGCGAGCTCGTTTTTTATTAAATTAAATGATTTTTCATGCTCACTAGACCATTCCCATTTTACATCCGCTTTCAATAAATGGTTTAAAGGATTTAGTACAGAGGATGCGTTCGGAACAAACACTCTGTAATAGTTCACTAAACCCAAAAAAGATTTTAGTTCCTGTACATTTGTTGGCGGTTTCGCATTTAGCATCGCTTGAACTTTATCAGGTGACTTGTGAATCCCTTTTTTATCGATGACGAATCCTAGGTAGGTAACCGAGTCTTTAAATAAATTACATTTTTCCTTGTTCAGTACTAACCCCGCTTCTTGTAACCGAGTAAACACTTCTTCTAATCTTTGTGAGTGAATTTTTTTTGTAGGACCAGTCACCAGTACGTCATCTAACAGACATAAGACTCCTTCGATTCCATGCAGTAGGTTTTCCATCGTCTTTTGGAAGATAGCAGGAGCGTTTGCTAAGCCAAAACCCAACCTTGTAAATTTAAACAACCCCTTATGGGTATTAATCGTTGTCAAAATTTGCGAATCTTCTTCTAGCCTTAGTTGTAGATAAGCTTTACTTAAATCTAACTGTGAAAATTGTTGACCCCCATGCAATTTGGCAAACAGTTCCTCAGTTTTTGGTAAGGGATACTTTTCCACTTGTAACACTTTATTTAAAGTTACTGAATAGTCAGCACATAATCGTATCTCTCCATTGTGCTTTAAAACTGGAACTATCGGGCTTGCATAATCGGAATGGTCTACTGGCCGTAACACGTCAGCATCCACTAATTTATCTAATTCTAATTCGATTTTACGCTTTAGCGCAAATGGGACTGGCCTGGGTCTGAAAAAAATTGGTTTACTATCGGGTTTTAATACTAATTTTACCTTAAATTTATTTAAACATCCTAATTTCTCCGAAAATAATTCTGAGTATTTGTTCACAAAATAATCTACTTCTGACTGTTCGGTACAGTGGTTAACTCTAGAAATCTGCAAGTTGAATAATGACAGAAAGTCTCGCCCTAACAAAGATGGTCCGCCATTTTTAATAACATAGATATCCATATTTTTACATTCACCGTCATATCTCATTGATACCTGCAAAATACCTGCCGTTTCTAATCTTTCTCCTGAATAGGATTTTAATATCATTTTCGGTTGTATTAGGGGAATATCAATAAAATAGGCACGATAAAGATCATATGGAATCGCCGTTGCACAAGACCCACTGTCAACCTCAAATTCGACTGATTTCCCACCTATCTCGACGGATAACTTCATCGCTTCTCTATTAAAGCTACGAATGTTACAAATTAGAATATTCTTACCATCGTCACCGTGAACTTCGTCAGAAGTCTGCAACATATTTATGTGATTTTTATTTTCATTACAGACGCGTTTTAAATGCCCTTTTACACCGCACTTATTACATTTAAAGTTTCTGTATCGACACTTTTCGGCATTATGATTAATTTTACCGCACACTGCACATTTCGCACTATTAGACGGTATCGTGGACACCCTGTAGACGTCCTCCAGCGGCGTGAGCGGCGGGCCCGGGCGCCCTGTGGCCGGCGCGGGCGCCTGCCCCGCGGCCGCTGATTGGAGCGCAGCCTGCCTCGCCGTATGCACCGAAACCGCAATATCCAACGCCTTCATTAGAGTGAGATTCTCCGAGTCCTCCGTAAAAATTTTATTCCTTTCAGCTCCCGGTTGCATCCCCAGCACAAAACGATCACGTAACATTTCGTCTAATGCTGCTCCGAAATTGCAATCAGCTGACAATTGACGGACTCGCGCCGCCCACTGCGAATAATCCTCACCGATCCTTTGAGTCGCACTATGAAACTTAAACCTCTCGGCCAACAATGATTTTTTTGGCAAAAAATGTTTGTCTATTGAAGCAATAAGCTCATCAAAAGTGTAGCTATCTACTGTTTTTGGAGCTACCAATTCGCGAACCAGCTTGTACGCCGCGTCGGAGAGTGCACTTAGTAAAACCGCGCACCGCCTATCGTCCTTTTGACCTTCCTCCATTTTGATGGAATTTGCACTAAGCCACTGTTTAAACCGTTCTTTAAAAGTGTTCCAGTCATTTCCCACATCAAAGTGGGGAAGATTCCCGATCACTCCGAACATTTTTATATTAGTAATTCACGCGTGAATTTAAACTGTTCTCGTCGCCACGTGTTTTGTATGGAAGAGTCAAAGGCGTGCGGTTACTGACACAAGTTTTATTGCACTCTGCCGGCGCAGCGGCAAATCACCCTCTTATATCTAGTCGCGTCATACACAACAATGATGTATTTCTGTTGCCGCTATAACAAAAAAATTCTAAAAATTTTAAAAACTAAAAAAAACCGGGTTCTTCATTAAAAAAAACGTGTTTTTTTAAACGTGAAGAAACTAGCGCGGAACCCTTTGGTATGGAACCCTATGTGTGCGGTTCTGATTCGCACTTGGCCAGTTTTTATATATTAAATAACAATATTATTTATCTATCTATATACATACTATGAAACTATTTCAGAATCAGTCGCGCAAGATTTTACCTATATGTTGCAATAGATGATGAATATACAAATATATAAGTATAAAAAATATAGCACTAATTTCTATCTCTTTCACTCTTCTTGAAATATCTCAGTAGGTCGTTCGCATTTCTATCGAAATATATGGATAACTACCTCTAGTACATGACTGCATAGGTAGGTAACTTTTTGCTGGTGATTTAGCTCATAAAACTGAACACCTTTTCCCTAGGAACCACAAAAAACTGTAGGGCTTGCCATACTAGCTAATTGAACATCTGATCAACTAACTTTGTATGGATTTTTTTTTAAATTATGTTAATTAAGCAGACTGATTAGCTAGTAATTAATAGGCTGATAATTTAGTATAGTATAGCAAGAAGGCATACGTTCCTTTCATAGTTCTTCAGTTTTATATGTTAAATCACAAGCTAAGAGGTTTTTAGTTATGTACTAGTCCCTCTGTAACATTATCATCATCATCAGATCAGCCGAAAGACGTCCACTGCTGAACAAAGGCGTCCACCAAGGGTTTCCACGACGACTAATCTTGCGCTGCCGCATTCAGCGTCTTCCCGCGACCTTCACCCTGTAAATCATGACCCTGTGACCAATTTGAAAAAAATGCCGTTATGCCGCAAATGTTCGGACTCCTTTACCGATAGGCCTATGACGTGAATAGAATTGTTACGGGTGATATCACAGCGGTGCTGATATGGTCGATCACGCAACCCGATCGTCAACTGAGCATTTTTTAGCTTAGGTTTTATTTTAGGCTCATTTGCATCGACAAAGGCACAGTATTACAATATAGCGGCTTACAGTATTGCAACGAATGTACTTACGTAGAGCAACGGAAGGGTACTTGCGGGGCAGTGGGCGGCGGGGAACAGCCTGGAAAATTTTATTTTATTCACAATTGGTAAGCCCTTGGCATCATCTCACCTGATGGTTAGTGAGGATAATGCTGAAGATGGAAGCGGGCTTACCAAGATTCCCCAACGCAATGGGGAACTGGCTATCTTATCTACAAGCCGAAACAAATCAATGTTGTTAACACTGATGTTTGGCGGCAAGACTTAAATAAGATGGTGGTAGCTAGCCAGGCGGGCTTTTTAAATGCCCTACTACCAACCAAACCGAGTCTTACAAGTTGAATCCACTGGGAAACGAACCCGCGACCACCTTGGTGAAGCGAATGGACCAACCATTACGCCACGGAGGCGGTTAAAAAACTCCGCGAGTTTGCCAGGTTGGCTACAGGCTAGTATCGCTAGTACCTACGCCGTGGCGGCATCGTTCGACATCAAAGGCGTTGCGCTACTCTAAGCCTTATCGTTATACTGTGACGAAGGTCTAGGAAAGAAATAGGTTAGTTGCTAGGTTGTTCTGACATCTGGCAAACGATTTTGTTTAAACGTTGCTTTTATATCTAACTAAAACATCTTTAGAAAATCTATCCTATATAAATACATCAGGACAGAAAGAAACCGTTGTTTATCTAACTTAATGAATAAAGTAGAAGTTGTACAACGGACACATGTTTACCCGACTGTTAAAAAAGGAGAGTAATGTCCTTCAGGTGTATGTTTGTCTATTTCTTTGGCTGAGCCCGTAGGCTAAACGGCTTGAAGGATTTTGGACTGAGAGGTGTCGTTACATTCGTCTTTATTCCGCGTGAATAACAAAGGATAAATTTTTACCCGGCTGGCCAAAAAGAGGGTTTAAGTTTTTACGCAGTCGGGTTTTTAATTTTTAATGGATTGCTTAAGTTATTATACGTCTTACTTACCTCCTATTACCTACGTGGTACTCAAATATGTAGTTATTTGAGTCACTTACCGAGCAATGTGACCTAATTACCTTAGGAAGTATACTCTTCATGCTAAAACAATCGATAATAAATTCTAAAGTAGGTTCACTAGCTTTCTTAACAAATAGTGCATGTATATGTCACCGTAAGATTGTAAATTCCGTTACATTATAGTCTAACGGGATTTATTTCGCGATATTGTGAACTTCCTCTTGTATATCTACCAGATACGCTAAAACTACCAGGTTTATGATATAGCGTCCCAACTTACCTACCCTAGGGCATAACAGTGGGGGCCGCTATTCCTGCCAACATCATAAGGTGAAGACAAGGACCAGTTACGGTAGGTCTTGCCGCCAAGACACTTGTCCCGGTACTCTGCAAGGCGAGTGCCTCGTGGAAGAGAACCACTACCTACTGTCCAGGTAGGTCCCGGAGCTGTAGGCGCGCTCCGCTCACCTCCCGCGGCTTTCGCTGCTGGCGGTTCGATCCCCGCTCGGGACGCCAGAGAAGCTGGCTCCCACATATCCGGTGTGGTACCGGAGCTGTAGGCACGCTCACTTCCAGGCGCTTATCGCACCGATATCGATATTGTGAACTGTCGAAAGATTGTGAACTGTAACATATTGTTTACAATTTCGCTAGTGACATTTTAAACTCACTAGTGACATTACAATAAAACTAAGCGAAGGAAAAAACACTAAATAAATGAGCCCCAAAAGCGAGCAATGTTAGGTTCGGTCAGGTTTGATTGATTTAACAAAAGAGCCTCCCTCCCCCTGGGTAGCAGAATGCATCGCAGCAAAAGAAATTGTTGGTTTTATTTGGAGGTACAAGAATAGGCCGTGAAATTGTGAACCGATTCACAGTTTACCGTAACATCATAATCTAACTAGTGAGATTGTAATATCGCGGTTTTCACAATATCCCGGTGACATATAAATATATTATCATCATCATCATATCAGCCGAAGTGCGTCCACTGCTGAACAAAGGCCTCCCCCAAGGATTTACACAACGACCGGTCCTGCGCTTTCCGTATCCATCTATTTGTCGCATATAGTGTTATTCGTCATTTTAGAAATGGTCAGCCAAATTATAAAATGTTATACGCAGATTTCTGCTACTCATGAGGGGAGCCTCGATTCTCGAGGCTCTTTGATTGTATAATCAATCAAACATGACCGGACCTAACATCGTTCGCTTCGCTCGCTCATTTACTATCTGCATACGGTATTTTACAATCAGCGTACAGTATTCTACAATTTTTCATTTTTCAAACACACACTACTACATATAGACTATATATATACGGCATGCGTCACCACGACAGAAATCGGTTTTACGTGCGGCTATAGATGTTTCACATCAAAAACATATACAGGGTGTAACATAAAGGTGTGGTGATACTTTAAGGTGGGCTTATACCCATCAAACTGAACAACTTTCTCCATGGAACCCATAGTCAAATCGCAAAAAAAAATTTGGCTCTCCCATACTAACTCGATCAGCTGATCAGCCAACTTAGTATGGGAAGTTCAAATTTTTTTTTTCGATTTGACTATGGGTTCCATGGAGAAAGTTGTTCAGTTTGATGGGTACAAGCCCACCTTAAAGTATCACCACACCTTTATGTTACACCCTGTATACATTAGACGTGAAAACAATAAACTCCTTTTTTGGGCAGTCGTGTAAAAATGTGCAGAGATCTAAATGGGTAGGTTACAAGTTCTGTGGTGGTTTCTTAAATCACAGCTACGAGAATTAAAACTATAATGTTAATTTCAGACTTCTTCAAATAATATAGAACAAACAACGGTTTTCAGTTGTTTAAAAATTATTATGTTCTGTGCTACAAATGATGTATCTCGGAAAGTTTTCACTTACTAATTATATTACATACTAGTGGATGCCCGCAGCTTCGCCCGCGCAGTTGCCGATTTTTGCGGTTCCCGTGGGAATTTCCCAAAATCCTTTCTTAGCGGATGCCTACGTCATAACATCTACCTGCTTGCCAAATTTCAGCCCGATCCGTCCAGTGGTTTGGGCTGTGCGTTGATAGATCACTAATCACTATGTCAGTCAGTCACCTTTGAGTTATATATATTTAGAAGAATTGGCGTTTATTTTAAAAAGTAATATTTGCTTGCTTAGGGGCTTGCCTACATAAATTAAACAAATTTTATGTTACGTGTAGGTCGAAAGTGGCCCAGAATAGTTCGTATAATGTAAAGCACGGCCGGTGTCGCCGCTTTCCTTTACGAACTTATCTAACACACTGCCGTGTGTCTTGATGTTCACAAGTACCCACGCCTACATTAAAATATTACAACTGTTTGTTGCAACCTCAGGGCTAAGTTCTTTTTAGAATACCTGACTGCATAAAAACTTAATCCTTTTTTTTTGGTCAATCGGGTAAAAATGTGTCCAATGTCAATCAAGGGATCAAGGCACTCCAAAATCCATCAAGCCGTTTAGGCTACAGAGCGTACCAAAGAAATTAATAACCTCTTTTTTGACTGTGCGGGTAAAACATTATCCTATGTCACTCACGGGATCAATACGAATCTAACGACACCTCGCACTCCAAAATCCATCAAGCCGTTTAGGCTACAGAGCGTACCAAAGAAATTAATAACCTCTTTTTTGACTGTGCGGGTAAAACATTATCCTATGTCAACTCACGGGATCAATACGAATCTAACGACACCTCGCACTACAAAATCCATCAAGCCGTTTAGGCTACAGAGCGTACCAAAGAAATTAATAACCTCTTTTTTGACTGTGCGGGTAAAACATTATCCTATGTCACTCACGGGATCAATACGAATCTAACGACACCTCGCACTACAAAATCCATCAAGCCGTTTAGGCTACAGAGCGTACCAAAGAAATTAATATACATACATACATACTAAACTCGAATTCAAAAAAAGCTTCGGTCGCTCAACCGGTAACGACTCGGTCCTTCTAACCAGAGGTACCGGGTTCAAATCCGGACGGCCAATGTACCAATGAGTTTTTCAAAACTTACGTACATATACTCACCGATTGCTTTAACGGTGAAGGAAAACATCGTGAGGAAACCTGCACACACCTGCGAAGAAACTCGCAGGTTGTGTGTGAAGTCGACCAACCCGCACTGGGCTCGCGTGGCTGGCTGAGGTACGATTGCCCTAATTCAGGGTAGGCTGGATCGAGCCCCTCGGTGGGGACGTATATGAGCTGATATGTTGATACTACACTCGAAAAACCTAAACCTTCTTCTAGCGCAGTAGGGTAAAAAGTGCACCATATTTCGTTAGTTTATCCGTAAAAAACTTCAGTCCAAGCAAGTCGTGATAGAGCCTACTGCAGTAAATAATTCACTTCACCATCGCCATGGCTAAATTAGCCCCTACGTAGGGTGGGTACCAAAAACGTGCAATTGTATAACAAGACACAGAGATAGGTGAACATGTATAGTTTTGTAAATGACTAACATTTAGATAAATGGATAGATTGACGTTGTGTATTGAAATGTGAAGATCATTACATTGACATTTATTTAATAAATTAACATTGGTTTAATAAATTCTTACTAATAATATAAATGTGAAAATGTGTTTTTTTGTTTGTTACCTTTTCACGCTTCATCAACTCAAGTAATCTTGATGATATTTGGCATGCGGGTAGCCTGTGTCACTGGGAAGGACATAGGCTACTTTTTATCTGGTGATAGAATAGTCCGATGCAATTTCTGAGGGAACTGAAAAAATACTCTTCTTTTGGTTAATTTCTTTAACATCGCAACGGAACAATCGATTGTTGCGATTTTTTGCACAGAGATGGTTGTGAGATGACATAATTTACTATTTAGCATATCCTGACATAGTTCCTGAGGGATCTGAGGATTTCCACGCTCGCGCACGTCAACGTCGCAACGGATTGAAGTGATTTTTTTTTGTATAGAATTGTTTGAGAGGGTAGAAAGTGACAGACTGCTAATCAGAATAGCTGGATATAGTTCCTGATGGATCTAGAGAAAACTCATGTCGACGCTCGCGATCCGCTTGCGGCTCGCGCACTACTCACCCTCAAAGACAGTCATAAAAACGATGTCCACGCGGGTGAAGCCACGGGCAATAGCTAGTAATACATAAATGTACCGTGTAAAAACGGAAAAAGTTGCTAAATGCATGTTGGACTAAGCGCAAAGTAGTCTTTTAAAAATCTAAATTTTAAAAAAAACTAAATTGGTTTTACAGTTTGTAAAAATATTTTTGGAAAATCCATGAGTTGTTTGATTATTACTCCTAAACTCAGTTGCTTTTAATTATATGGCCTATTAACATTTTCAAAAAAGCGTCGGTGGCTCAACCGGTAACGACTCGGTCCATCTAACCAGAGGTACCGGGTTCAAATCTGGACGGCCAATGTACCAATGAGTTTTTCAAAAACTTACGTACATACTTACCGATTGCTTTAACGGTGAAGGAAAACATCGTGAGGAAACCTGCACACGCCTGCGAAGAAACTCGAAGGTTGTGTGTGAAGTCGACCAACCCGCACTGGGCCCGCGTGGTCGACTAAGGCCTAATCGCCCTGATTCAGGGTAGGCTCGAGCCCCTCGGTGGGGACGTATATGAGCTGTAATGATGATTAACATTTTGTAAATAAATCAATTTTCAATAAAAATATTCTTCGCAAACCTATGCATCAATTTAAAAAATCCCTCTCCCCTTTTTACATGTAGGGCAGGTTGTTTTCATGTTTTTTACAAATTTTATTCCATATGTTCAAATACGTCAGATTTGTAAAACCGCCAAATTTCAGCTTTATATCTGTAAATGTCTTTATGTAAAAAGGCTGTGACATACCGACGGACAGACGAACGGACATGGTGAAACTGTAACAAAATATTGTTTGCCAAACATGCTATAACATTTTTGACAAACAAAGCGTCTGCGAACAAATACATAAACAAATAAATAAATGACTCATGTAATGTAATAAGGGGGCTTACAGGCCAACGTGGGGTTTTTTCCGTCCGTCTTTGATAATATGTTTGGCTGTTTGTGATTTACCAAACAATTAGGCCACACCCACATTTTGTTACAATAACCTGTTAGGTGTTAGAAAAACACGAAAACACAGCGCAGCGAATGCGGCTTTAGAATTCCTTGTTTCACTACGTAACCAAAGTATATATTAGTATTATCATACATTATGGAAACTCCCTGCCGCTCTCTAGATTCCGACCTCACACCCTCGTCACCCACATTGATACAAATTGGTTCTAGTTTGGTTCTCGAACGTATAGGATTTCGCGGTCATTTTGTTTGCGCCTTCATTTGTTTTTAGAAATATCATTTCTCGCCCCTTGTATGCAGTGTCCGGGGTGTGACGTAACCTGAAAATGGTAGGGATATATAACTCCACTTTTTACTGTGCCCTGCACTTTCTGACTCAACTAGGGCGTTTAAATTTTCAACCACTTTAGGTCGATTTATGGTGAAAAGAAATAAAGACATGACCTGTGTTTATGTAATGTAATGTAAGTAGGTCTCTTATTGCGAATATTTTAATTCTGACCGCTTTAGTACAGATATAAACGCGGAAATACTGTGATGGGCCGAAACGATTTTGATAAAAAGCCCTCATCTTAATTCTAGGAGAGACTCTCAAAGAGACTCTCAGTTATCAAAGGCTCATAAAATTAATAAATAATCAACCTATTATTTTTAATCTATTGATATTTTAAACAATAAGTTCAAGTTCATTTATTTCTAAGCAACATATACATTTCGTTGAAGTCTTGTATAATTGTAAAATAAAAAAAAACCTTATAGAATAAGAATAAAATAAAATTAAAACAAATAATTTCCCGACGTCAGTTAACAAGCACATATCAAAAATAGATACCTACACGTCAAGAATCCATTAGGTACTTTCAACATGTCAAAGTAATGTAAAAATGAAGTAGACATAAATATAAAATAAAAATAACGTACATAATCAAAAAAATAAAATATACCTTAAGAATATTATAATATTACTAGCTGTCCCGGCGAACTACGTACCACCTTACATTACATTACACTGCCTTACCCTACCCTAACCTACACTACACTACACTACACTACCCTACCCTACACTACCCTACCCTACACTACTCTACCCTATACTACACTACCCTACACTACCCTACACTACCCTACACTACACTACACTACCCTACCCTACACTACCCTACCCTACCCTACACTACCCTACCCTACACTACACTACACTACCCTACCCTACCCTACCCTACCCTACCCTACATAAGAACCTTCTCCTGACAATAACGAACTCGACAAAAAAAGAATTAGCGAAATCGGTCCCGCCGTTTAAGAGGAGTTCAATGACTAACACACGGACAGAAGATTTATATATATAAAGATACCTTAAGAATGATCGCCACTAAATTGTTATATTAATTTCTACATCACATCGTAGTCGTTACCATTGTATCTAAATAAATGAACAAATGATAAACATTTAAAAAAAACACCACAATAATATGTATTATTTTTATTATTTTATTTATTTTACAATTTATCGTACACAGAAATAGGGACAGACAAATATTAAACTAGATAAGAACATATTAAGGTCAGTGACTTTTATATTACTGGCGTAATTAAAGTACAGTTTATTTCTATGAGAAATTTCTACCAGCAGACCTTGGAAAGAGAAAATTACAAAAGAATATTAATAAATTGAATAATTGTTACTCTTTTTATCAAGTCGTCTTTAAAACTAAATCTAATTCGGTTTATCCGTTTGGGCCCTACGATGTCACCGAAAGACACACAGAAACACAGGTACACACGTTAAAATTATGGCACCTCTCTTTTGCGTTGGCGGTTAAAAAATAGCACTTGTCTATGTAATACGAGTGATCCAATAGAACATGCTAATGGAAGTATAGTTAAATACAAACGAGAAATGTATCCTTTGATCCAATCTTTGATCTCTTTCAATGACTTGAAAACTTAAATTACACGTCCACGAGTATTATCTACACCCGTAGTTACACTATCATATGCACTAATAGGCATAATGTTTTCTTTTGCAGGAAAACCGAGATGAGGTGAACTTCAAGCAAGCTACTCTTCGATGGAACGATGGGTTTTGTTAGGAGCCCACCTAGAGTTCATAGATTTTTAATTACCGTCAAAAAATCGGTGTTTGCTGTTTGGATATGAATATGTCAGGCTGCATAAAACTTTCAAACGAAATGCAGATGTACACGCGGCTACCGCGAACGCGTCTCGGCGCGCACGCTTGGCATCCGAAACGCTCGAACAGAGCCGCGCGTGTGTGACGACCGCGCAAGTGGAGCCCGCAGCCAAGGGCGCCCCCCGCGCGCACTCTGCCGACCACAATCTAGCCTTCCCTATCCAGACAGCTACACTGCAATGGGTCATTTCGCAGTAGGTAGGAATTGTAGGACCGCTTTTTTAAATAGCAGTGGAATAATAGCGGCTCAATTGCTTACAGGTGACACTCTAAACGGACAGCGGCTGATAGAATTCCGCCTCGGACAGGAGGCGGATCAAAGCGAAGGGCTGTCAGTCGCTTCAGCTGAGCTGATGGTGCGCGCTGAGACGTCACCCCGCGCGCGCCACCTGCGGTACACGCTGTGGGCTTTTACGGTCCTCGGGAACGCAACCGTCGGTGAGCTTGCCGGGTCGGTGCGGCGCGACCCGGCACGAGGTTGGCAGCGGATCGACCTCACGGCCGCCGCAAGGAAATGGACGAGGAGCGGCGCGCGGCAGCCACTGCGTCTGCTGCTGGACTGCAGTGGCTGCGCCGGCCGCGTCCGCTTACGCCTCGGTGGAGGCCAGGCGGCGCGGCCGCTTCTCCGCCTGCGGCTGTCCCCGCCGCCGACGCGCCGCCGTCGCGCTCTTGACTGCGACGCTGGCTCCCAGGGGCGCTGCTGCCGACAAACTTACTACGTGAGCTTCCGCGCGCTTGGCTGGGACGACTGGATCGTCGCACCCGAAGGTTACTACGCGAACTACTGCCGTGGGGCATGCGCCCCGTTCCTGAGCTACCACTCGCAGGTGGTGGAGGCGGCAGGGCAGGAGCGTTCGGCGTGCTGCGCGCCGGTGCGCTTCTCCGCACTGTCGCTCATCTACTTTGGCGCTGACTCGAACATCATCAAGCGCGACCTGCCGGAGATGGTGGTGGAGGAGTGCGCCTGCCCTTAGCGACGCCGGCGCTGTACATAGCCTGCCCGCCCCCCGCGCCCGCGCCCGCTCTCGCCGCACGCCGCGGCGCGCTTCTGCCGCTCTCGAATCCGATTTATCCGAATCGATTATAAATAATATTCTCGACTTGTGTAATACTTTGTTCCTCGCGTTTGAAAGACTATATCCTGAATCGAATAAAATATCGCCGTGTGCACTGGGACCGTGCGGCGCCGCGGGGCGGGGGGTGCCGCGTGGCCGGACACTGGACTAGGCGCCGCGCGGACTCCGTTGCCCCGCTACGACGCACGGCCCCTGTGCATGCGCCCTAAATAATTTAATACGCCATTTTCTTTCACCACGTTTGGTGATCGCTTGTAATTATTGTAAACTGTATTATAATAATTATTATAATTACCTATAATTTATAATAATAAATCAACTTTTTCATAATTACTACTAAATCTTTTCTTACTTAATACCCTGCTATGTCGACCTATATATTTAGGATAGGTACGAGTATAAAGTGCTGTATTAATTTTTTTTGGGGCTGTATATACTTAAAGCCGTCGTGGTGGCGAGTGTCGACCGCGGACCGAAAGACGTAACGTGGGCAGGCCGCCGGATGCGGGCAGCGCAGGACCGGTCGTCGTGGAAATCCTTGGAAAGCCTTGGTCCAGCAGTGGACGTCTTTCGGCTGATATGATTATATAAAGCCGTTACATAAACAAAAAATACTTAAATCCTTACTCAATAATGTGTTTTTGGTTTGTTTGTTTGTTACCTTTTCAAGCTTCAACACCTTGACCAATTTTGATGAAATTTGGCATGCAGGTAGCCTATGTCAATGCGAAGGACATAGTCTGATGCAGTTCCTGTCTGAACAGAAAAAATACTCTTTTTTGGTTAATTTCCGTGATATCGCAACGAAACACTGGATTGTTGAATGAATGTTTATTTGCAGTAAATATGGTACAAATAAGGTAATAAATTTAGCCAGTCATATTTAGTCATTATAGAGTTAGCATGCAAATATTCAAAAGTTTCAATATTATAATACAATATACACAAATGTCATAAATGAAGTTTAATGTCAGGAATAAACTCATTTAAATAAAATTAATATTCTTATTGCATTTAAAAAAAAAACCACTACATAGTCTATAACATTTATGTATATAATAAAAATCTATGTTATAACATAAATGAGACTTTTTAATGATATTTAAAAAAATACCTAATCTGTAGCAAAATATTAGCAACCATTTAAATAGCTCGTTATATTTTTTTTTACCTTTTAGTTGCTTTACATTCTTTTTCAGTTTGTTATATTCTGATACACTTAAAGTGACGTTGTAGTATAGTTGTGAGAGGGTGGGAAATGACATAATTTACTAATTAGCATATCCTGACATAGTTCCCGAGGGATCTGGGGAAAACTTATTTGCACGCTCGCGCACGTCGGTGCCGCAACGGAGCAACGAACTGAAGTGATTTTTTGTATAGAAATAGTTGAGGGCGTGGGAAGTGACATAGATTGCTAATCAGAATAGCCCGATATAGTTCCTTGAGGACCTGGAGAAAACTAATGTCCACGCTCGCGAGCAGTTTGCGGCTCGCGCTCCACTCACCCTCAAAGACACTCGGCAAGACAAAAAAAACCGGCCAAGTGCGTGTCGAGCCACGCGCAATGTAGAGTTCCATAGTTGACATTATCACGTTCATATCTAATTTCCAAATATAGCGGTTTAGTTGTCAGGGGGTGGGGATACTCGACTCCAACAAAATTTAGCACTTTCAAGCCATTTTTTCGAAAACGGAACCCTGAATAATAAAATGGTCTTCGAAGCTCACCACTATTTTTTTAAGCTCTAACCAACGATACCCCACACGACTGGGTTTGACGAGAAAAATATCATCTATATTAGTTCTCTTCGCTTTATTATTATTATATATATAATTGGAATTGGAATTAATTGATGTGCTCTTGTTAAATTTTATAATATTGTTGTGTTTATTTTTTATTATAATAATTACACACTTTGACATGTAATATTTGAAAATATTATGAATAAATTGAATATGAATATGAATATATGAATTAACTCTTTACTAATAGTCTAGGAGCTAGGCCACGGACAGACAGACAGACAGACAGACGGACAGACAGAGATGACGAAAGTATAAGGGTTCCTTGTTGTGCTTACAAAGTTTCTGACTTTTTTCAGTTTTTTACTTATATTTTTTTAATCTTATAAACTAAGCATATTTTGTGTACCACATTTCATCACAAATTTGGAGAGCAAAATTTTTTTAGAATCAATATTAACGGAGATATACAGCCGATCAAAGTGAGAAAGTAATCGCAAACATCTCTGAAAGGCTCTAGGGTTCTTGCTAGACACCTGCATCATCTTCTTAATTTCCATTAAATTCGTAATACTTTCCAGGTTTCCCCACATATTCTTTCGACATATCAACTGGCTTATTATAATTTTTTTAATAATATATATGTCGGAGGGTCATTGAAAACGCGACCAATACCAGCTCGAGATAAGTTTACATAGTTACACTTTGTTTGGATCAAACGTCAGGTATTAGTACCTGGGTGAAACCGGTGGTGGCGTGACGATCGCTTGTACTCGTGGGACGATCGTTTGTGGTAGCAAGGATGATGTATTAACGGAAGGCTGTTTGTGCTGCCACACTGAGTTGAGAATTTATTAGATCTGTGGAGAAGCCAGATTAGCTGGACGTCAGTCTCGGAGCGGACACTTTTTGACGGAGCGTCGAGCAGAACACAAGTAGTGGTGATCTGTGAGCAAAAACGGACGTGTCACGCCATCGCTGTGATCACCGCGTTTGCATCCATTGTTATCCAAGGCATCCTGTACAATTTCGATTACCAAATGATCAAGACGAAGGACTTGAAGAAGGACTTCTGTGATATAGCTGCATTGTTATTTCGACGCCCAATACCGAAATAGTTAAGGACGTGAACCACAAGGCCATCCATAACCTAACCTAACCAATACCCCTTCGACATCAGAAGTTGGATAGTTCCCTGCGCTCGCAACAAGTGGACAACGACGGGAAAATGTGAAAATTGATGATGGAGCAGCGAAATAAAAACCACTGGCAACAATTCTTCGTGCTACAGAACCAGAACATGCTGCGATTGATTGAGGTTATGCAAGCACCATCGACTACATCTGCTGCAATCATATTGCCAGCATTCAACCGGAATATACCGGAAGCTAATCCACGTGCACGGCGCTCAACTGTCGATATCTCCCTTACGGAACGACCATTGGAATGAGGTGACAGCGTGGGCTGTGCTGGCAGCAGCGGAGATGCACGCGAGCGGCGCGTGCGGCTTCTGCGAAGTGCGTGATGTACGCGGTGTTACGAAAATCCGGTGAGTCGTACCCCTTTTGTTTTGATAGTGGTACTAGAATAGTACGAACGTAGTACTATTACCTAATCTGTAGTGGTGCCTACTGTTCTCTCGTTAAAGAAAGTTTCGTGTATAGACTTTCGGGAGTGTGTTCAGTGCAAACGCACGATTGACTTTTATAGGCAACGCTCACGTTTACTGTACAGAACAAATATTGAGTGAGGGTAGTATTGACGGGAATCATTCAGAATTTTTATTTTTTAGTTATGCCAGACGAGTACCTACGTGCCAACCTACGTACAACAATACGTGCCAACAATATTATGATCGGTTCAGATATTTTAAATCTAGGATTGACGGTATTCTTAAACGAGTCTGTCAATAACAAAACAGCTTGACTGTCGGTAAGGATGCGAATAGAGTAGTTAGTCCCTTACCCTTCTAGTAGTGATTGCATTAGCAGCTAAAATGATGCCTTGTGGAAGGTACTCTTTCACATGCTTTCGGATTTTTACTTGTGACACAACGTCGTGATTGAACGGAAGATTTAAAAAGAGGACTCATTGTAAATATGATGATTCATTTAGTTAACTAGTTTCGGTTATACAAACCTTAACCAAGATTGAAAGTATTGAAACCCCTTTAAGCTTTTATAATATTGAGACTGACATTTTTACATGGAGTAAAAAAAAAAACCTTTATTAGCTTTCGTAGTATTGGGACTGATATTCTCATTGAGCATAGGCCAAAGTTGTTGCCTATTTTTAATAGCTTTCGCGATGAATTTGTCAAGGGCATCCTTAATGCCCCGCTATCGTATAGACCCTATGTAGGTAGATTAATTTCGGTGACCCCAATAAAATATTTTGTTTACCAATTGTAAAAAAAAAAAAAAAAAAAAAAAGAATAATAACAGGGTAGTATGCGGAGTGCAGTGGTGGACGTCTTACGGCTGATGTGATGATGATACAGGATTCATGGGCTGGAGGCTGCGAATGTCATAAGCCCCGAAGCTTTCCCTTTTTGACGGCCTTATCATGCTGGTAAAGAAAAAGGATAACATAGAACGCAAGTGTTGATAACCGTGAAAAAAAAAAAAAAAAATGATAACATGCCTGAACGGAAATTGCTTCCTCTGATAGCTTGGAACATCGATTGACTTCATAGGTGGTCACTATTTCACCACGTCAGGCATAGCTAGTGGTTACATCAGGTGCATTCTTTACCTATTAAATCGAAATGACTGATTTTGTAACCTCTGTTCAAATACGTCCACGTGTCATTCGATCTACGTAATGCCCCCTTGTATTTGAACTTACGTTCATAAACGCTTTAGGCGCGTGGCAACGGTCAGGTGAATCTTAGCACGTTTAAACGTTGGTACTCTTAGTTAACTGTCCTTTAAAATATGCTCACTTCCTTCGAGTATAGTAATGAGATTTCAATGTTACAAGTCCTTCCATGATGATCATTTGGCAGTAACCAAACTGTTGGGTTAACCGAGTTACGAAGTACAGCCTCCTGGAGTTGCTTCTTGGTACGAGTAAAGTAGCCTAACCTCTAAATGTCATGTTTGTCGATTACACACACAGGCTGTAATTTTATCTAAGTGAAGCACGACAACATACTAGTGATAATACGGAGAGTAACGCATCCTATTACAGGAGTTGTTAATCAGCTTGCTGCTGATGTGATAATAGACATGGGCCTCCCCCATGTTGGAGCGGTTTCACCAATTGTAAAAAAAAAAAAAAAAAACAAAAAAAAAAAGGCTACGCTTGGCGGGCTGTTTGGCGGTACAGTATGAGCGTGAAGGACGATGTTGCTTGTCCTCAAATTTTTAGTCCCTTAGTCACTTCTTGTGAAACCCTTGGGAAGAGATGGGGTGGTGTATTGCTCTGAGGCAGCGCCACTGGCTGATTTCTAGACAAAAGCTTAGTTTCACAAGTTACCTAACTTTGTGTTGTTACAAATGGAGAAGCGTTACCTACCACTTTAGATATCAAATACCGTCAGTTATTGAGGACAGACTACGTTAAATGCCCGATAGTGACAGTATTATTGACTTGGACAGAATTGATGATGGAGAGACTGAACCTCGACCATCTACTAGTGCAGATTAAGGACTTTTGTACTTGACCGTGATTTTAACGTTCACTAGTTTGTATTTTGAACCTTAGACGTAAACAATTTTTCGTAACTGGATGCCAATAGCCTCAGCCATTCGTAGACGTAGGCGTAAAACACCGAGTTGATTTTCTCGTTGCTGTGCGGCCACAACTGTGTGTGGCGTGCGTTTGGCTCGCAGGCGTATCACCGGGGAGGTGATGTTGGCAATGACCAGAAAGAGGTGATGTTTGAGATCGCCGCATGGAAGCGATAGTGTGGTTGGACACCGGAGGGAGGTGGTCCAAGAGTCGCCAGGTAGGGTGACTGTGTTTTTGGGCGGACACCTGAGAGGTTGTCTGAGAGTCGCCAGGTCGAGTGACTGTGTGTTTGGGCGGGCACCGGATGGAGGTGTCTGAGAGTCGCCAGGTTGGGTGACTGTTGTTTGTTTGGGCACCGGATGGAGGTGGCCCAGAGTTGCCAAGATGGGTGACTGTTGTGGTGATACAAAATGAGGAGCGTAACCAAACCAAGTTAGATCCCAAATACCGAGGGCCGTTCAGGGTCGTAGAGGTCTTAGAAGGTGACAGATACAAATTACAAGCTTTGAATTTGAGACGAAGTTACAAGTATGCCCATGACCGTTTACGTAGTATGTCCGAAGGTTATTTGCCTCCGGATGTTGACGATGAATCTGGTGCAGAGGCGTCTACCTTTCAATGTTAATTGTATTGACAGATCGTAACTCAATCAATTGTATACAGTTGTAATTTTTTTCTTTATCGTTTATTTTTGTGTGTAGTACTGAAGTATTCCAACATGTTTCGGCGGTAAATGAAGAGTGCTGAATGGCGCTATATGTTTGCATGAATTGGCTGCTGCTTGTTTTGTCAGACTCGTTCTGTCATGATGTGTAGCAGGTACATTCGTGTTTTTGTAAAAAAGAAGTATCCCGTTTACCGGCTGAAACTGTTGATGGTATTCCGTCGCCTGTATTGGTGATGATGGTGTTCCATTGCCTAGATTGGTGATGATGGTATTCCGTCGCCTGTATTGGTGATGATGGTGTTCCATTGCCTAGATTGGTGATGATGGTATTCCGTCGCCTGGATTGGTGATGATGGTGTTCCATTGCCTAGATTGGTGATGATGGTGTTCCACTGCCTAGATTGGTGGTGATGGTGTTCCGTCACCTGGACTGGTGATGATGACTGATTGGTATTCCGTCGCTTGGCGTTAGTGATGATGATTCTTTGTGGTGTCCCGCCACCCGGATGTGGTGATGTTTAAATCTGGTGTTCCGTCGCTTGTGATTTGCGATGATGATTATGTTCCGTTCTATGTGCCCCTAAAGGTTGTAAATGGTTGTAAGGTTTCAAGCCTTGCAGCTGTGATTTACCTTGGAGACCTAAACTGATTTGAGATTGTTTGAGTTACGATGCTAATGCTGAGGTTTATTTAGTTTACGAGAGTGAAATTATTTTGGTTTTTTTGAGGCTGTTAAAATGTGTTGTTACCATGATTGTAGTCTTGAATTAAAGCTTCACATTATTAGCGTTGCTTTTATTCCTTGAGCTGTGGACCTTCCTAATGAAGGTCAGGATTGGCCGAACGAAATGGAATCTACTGGTTACCCTTTTCTTTTTCAGGTTAATCACCCGAGGACGTGTGACTCGCAGGATGGCCGTGTCGGAGGGTCATTGAAAACGCGACCAATACCAGCTCGAGATAAGTTTACATAGTTACACTTTGTTTGGATCAAACGTCAGGTATTAGTACCTGGGTGAAACCGGTGGTGGCGTGACGATCGCTTGTACTCGTGGGACGATCGTTTGTGGTAGCAAGGATGATGTATTAACGGAAGGCTGTTTGTGCTGCCACACTGAGTTGAGAATTTATTAGATCTGTGGAGAAGCCAGATTAGCTGGACGTCAGTCTCGGAGCGGACACTTTTTGACGGAGCGTCGAGCAGAACACAAGTAGTGGTGATCTGTGAGCAAAAACGGACGTGTCACGCCATCGCTGTGATCACCGCGTTTGCATCCATTGTTATCCAAGGCATCCTGTACAATTTCGATTACCAAATGATCAAGACTATTGAAGAAGGACCTCTGTGATATAGCTGCATTGTTATTTCGACGCCCAATACCGAAATAGTTAAGGACGTGAACCACAAGGCCATCCATAACCTAACCTAACCAATACCCCTTCGACATATATATACTGGTTGTAACAAAATTGGTGCAAGTCCCGTTAACAGGGGCTTCTACTTATCATACTCACCCACTTTTGTCCTATGACTTTGCGCAATTTGCAAAAAAAATTACTGCATACAAATCAATCAGCTGAATATAAATTTCTTTTTTTTAGAATTGACTATTGGTTCGGTGGTGAAAGTTGTTCAGTATGATGAGTAGAACCCCCAATTAACGGGTCCTACACCAATTTTTTTACAGCATGTACAGTAAGGTAATTTTTCATACTTATTATATTTTGTAAAGGTCAAACATAAAAGGTATAGTCCTCAATTTATTTTTCTCCAGTTAATCATTATTAATATTTGCTCTTCCAGGAATCTATCTATGAAACATAATATATACGGGGGTTAAAAATGAGTTCAGAAAAATCATATAAAATACACTCGACAGCAAATAAAACGGGTCGGTAACAAAAACCTCAATAACTTCCAAAATGTTGCAACCAGCTATAAAGAAAATTTTATACTGTTTAAATAAAAATAAAATAAGTCGTAAAAAGTTTATTTTGAATAAAAGTAGGTTAAGTACAAATGACAATTTTTCACTAAATTTCTAAAAATGTGCTACGCTGTCAAATGTGCAATTTTAACACATTTCAGTATTTTGTATTACCACCACGAGCTATTCAAACACGGTTTGGCATGCTTTCCACCAGATTTTTGAGACGATGCTGAGGAATATTCTCCCATTCCTCTATCAGTGCTTTTTTCAGTTCACAAAACGTGATTTCAAGCGGAAATTTCGCTGGCGTACACGTCGTTCCAGTTCATCCCAATGATGCTCAATGGGGTTCAAGTCTGGGCTGCGTGCTGGCCGCTCCATGCGTGTGGTAGCGACATAATGGTAGTCAAACACTATCCGAGCTGCATGGGGACGAGCGTTATCTTGCTTGAAGATGGCGTTCTCGCTCATGTTTACTAAAAATAAGCCAAAATACTCATTTAACATTTCATTCACGTATCTCTCTGCAATTAAAGTTCCATTTTCGATCACCACTAGCTCGGTGCGGCTTTCGGAAGAAATTCCAGCCCACACGTGTATAAAGCCTGCGCCGTATGACAATTTCTCTTCAATGCGAGGTTATAGCGCTCTCCTGGTCTTCTGTAGACTGTTTGCCTCCCATCGTCCTTGTATAGCATGAATCTCGGCTTGTCCGAAAACATAACTGTTGACCAGTCATCGAGAGTCCAATTCATGTGTTCTCTAGCGTAACTCAGCCTTGAATTTCTATGCTGCCTTTCGAGTTTTGGACTATTGGCGGGTCTAAATGGCTTCAAGTATGCTTCATCAAGACGCTGCCTCACTGTGCACGTGCTCGGATTGCTCCCTACAGCACGTTTAAAATCACTTTTAACCCCCGACGCAAAGAGAGGGGTGTTATAAGTTTAACGTGTGTATCTGTTTATTTGTGTGTCTGTCTGTGGCATCTTAGTTCTTAAACGAATGGACCGATTTTGATTTGGTTTTTTTGTTTGAAAGCTAACGTAATCGAGGTGGTTCTTAGTTTTTTTTTTTTTCTAACAAAATACAAAAAAAAAATATCATCTAGCACCATTAAACCTGAATGGTTATAATTTATGAAGAACTGTTCAGCCCTTTGGAGATCATCAGCTCTTTTCTAGGTGATGAAGGGAGGTGGGCAACTTCCATCGGTCTGATCGAAACAAAATTTGGTGTCCTATAACTTTAATGATATTACAAGAATATAGTTACCTTGACCTGATGCTGCAGCATCTCCTGGAATCCTTAGGATACCTAACTCCTCACCAACTTTCAACTAACAGCAGAGGTATCGTGTTTGGGCTCAATAGAATAGTCTAAGTGAATAGGTGTTAGATAGAATTTGATTGATCACATGCTACAGCATGTCCTGGTTTCTGCAGGATACCCAACTCTCGAAAAGTAGGAACACAACGTTCCTACAAATATAAAACATTGTTATAGTAATATTTCTCAGTCGTAATATATCATATTCATCACTATTATCATTAAATACATTAAAATACATTATTCCTTGTCGTAAAATTACATGTTATGGTCTTCGACATACAAACAAAATTATGGTAAGAAAATTCTTTGATTCAGTAGAAGCATCTTTCTGAAAGCCATGTATAAAATTTGATTCTAAAAAGCTTAGATGGAGAGTTTCTTATCACTTGGCAATCGGTTATAGAGGATGTAACAAAAGTGGTGTAGGTCCCGTTAACTGGAGCTTCTGCTCATCATACTGAACAACGTTCTACGACTTATCTGAAATCGCAAAAAAAAGTTTACTCTTCATACAAATCGATCAGCTGATTGACCAATTTTGTGCATTTTAGTATGAAGGGTCCTTTTTTTTTTGAGAATTGACTATGGGTTTCTTGGGGTAAGTTGTTCAGTATGATGAGTGGATTCCTAGTTAGCGGGTCCTATACCAATTTTTTACACCTGTATATCTTTATTGACATGTAGAAGCAATTTTTTTTTCAAACACTGCACAGTTGCATGCTGGTATTAATAATCTAGTTGGATCTCTTGTTCTCGGTCTAGGATAATATAGCCACAGGCGTTTTGAATAAAGTTGCATTTTGCATAACGAACATACTAATTTCAAGAATATATATGCACGGCAAAGTAAGTCTGTTTAGCTTCTGGAAATGGGGTCTTCAGAAATCCATTGGGCCCAGACATCGACGAACAAGGCCCAGACCACAAACAGCTGTTTTTTCTACAATATAGGCTTGCAATATGTCAATGCAATTGCCCCATATAATAAGGCCATAACACATGTCATTTACCTCCTTGTACTTCTTATCGTATGGCACAACTAACCGTGCTATCCAAGGGATAGACGGCGGTTGCCTAGTGTTTTACTTAACATCACCCGTGGTCACGTGTAGGCCTACACCTACGGGCGTGCGCAACGCGACCTTCATACACATCTGGAATCAGATGTACAGGTTTCCTCACGTTTTCTTTCACTGTTATATCTATCGTTAAGTATGTAAGTTTCGAAAAACTCATTGGTACATTGGCCGTCCGGATTTGAACCCGGGACCTCTGGTTAGGAGGACCAAGTCGTTACCGGTTAAGCCACGGAAGCTTTAGTTTACCTCCTGAAATGCGTCCGTTGCTCAACAAATCACAAATTCTAATTGTTGACAACATAACCAGGCAACGACATTTATAAAACAAAACCTTTGTTTACACTTTTAATATCGTTGTAACCAGGTGCCTGAATTTTATTCTAGAAAGTATGCACCGCATGGCTATACAATTTATTTAACGTTGATTTCTGTATTTTAGACTGGCTTGTGCCAGCAGCTTCGCTCGTGTGAACATAGTTTCTATGATTGTCTTCGAGGGTGCACAGTGCGCGAGCCTGTATGTTTGTATCCAGGTCCTAATATGTTAACGTACCAAATTTCAGCCAGATACGTTCAGTAGTTTTTGCGTGAAAGAGTAACAAACATCCATACATACAAACTTTCGCGTTTATAATATTAGTAGGATAGTGATGGCTATACAATTAATTCAATGTCGATTTCTGTATGCCTGAAAAATGATGGCTACGCGAGGAAGTATGTACAGCGTGGTTATACAATTAATTTACGAACACAACAAATTTAACTTATTTCGAAAGTATAAACAATAAAAACTGCGTCATAAAACCTTCGTCATCATGTCAGCTCATATACGTCCCCATCGAGGGGCTCGAGCCTACCCTGAATTAGGGCGATCAGGCCTTAGTCGACCACGCGGGCCCAGTGCGGGTTGGTCGACTTCACACACAACCTGCGAGTGTCTTCGCAGGCGTGTGCAGGTTTCCTCACGATGTTTTCCCCTTCACCGTTAAAGCAATCGGTAATTATAGTTATTGAAAAACTCATTGGTACATTGGCCGTCCAGATTTGAACCCGGTACCTCTGGTTAGAAGAACCGAGTCGTTACCGGTTGAGCCACCGACGCTTTTTAAACCTTCGTAAAAACAAGCAAATCAATCAACTCACTAGCAAGCTTCGGACGAGAAGGTCAAAATATTTTTCAGAGATTGTTTATGACTGTGTTATTTCGGGAAACAATTAGAATCGTGCGAAAATAACAGTTTTGATGATAGGGATGACAAATGCTAGTCATCTAATTTACTTTTTATCATCTGTCAAAAACGACATTTTTTCCAAAAAATCTTTGAAATAGCTAGGCGTGGCGTCATAGTTTTGCAGCGTCATTTATGTACTCATTTTGTGATTTTGATAAATTAAAAATCGAAGACTTGATGGAAAATAAAACGAGTAAGGTTTTCCGAAGTTTCAGTAGGAGGGCAGTTTAGTGATCAAGAGTTCATTATTTATTTCTGATGATGTCGTCATCCCTTATGCTGCTTGTCGATATTTCCTATCACTTGTTTCGCAGAGTGAGCGCAGGATGTGATTCCAGCAGCTCTGTTGTACCTTCGCCGTCGGCCATCCAGACGCAGCAGGGTAGGCTCCACCTTTAATGCAAAAGTTAATACTCAATAAGTACTCAATTATTTATTGCATCCACGAGTTTTTACAGGTGTTAGAAATAATAAAAGTGCTACATGGACCCAGTTTGGGCACAACAATATTTGAATAGAAGAGGACTTAAGTATAGTAAATAATTTAAGTTCTGTGTATGTAGCAGCATACTTTTTCTGTATTTATGCGAACTGAAAAGGACTGAAATTCTTGTATAGCTTCTGAGTATACAGGCAAAGTATACATGGTGACTTTTAATGAGTTCTTGATAGCAAAGTATAAAAAAGTACTCGTGATTACAAGCGACTTTCCCAAAGAAACTATATGTTAAATCAGAAAAAAAAAATTGGTCCCCGATTAATAGGTAACTAGTTATCAAATCGACAAAAATGTACAAAGGACCACTTTTTTTTTCATATTTGACACATAGTTTCATAGTTTTTTTGTATTAGCTTTACGAAATTGTTTTGGTGTACTATAAGTGTAAATAAATAAATAAATAAAATAGTTTCTTTGGGAAAGTTGTTTGTAATCACCAGTACATTCATGTCCTTTGCTATCAAGAACTAATTAAAAGTCACCCTATATACATTAGTACTAACGTAAATACAGGTATCTATCTTCAAGGCGACAGAAAATCCTACGAATATTATAAATGTGAAAGTTTGGTTGGATGGATGGATGTTTGTTATTATTCAACAACACCAAAAGCGCTGAACGCATCTGGATGAAATCTGGTAGGTAGTCAGATCAGGACCTAGATTAACACATATGCTACGTTTTAACCCGATATCTTAAGTGGTTCCCGTGGTATCCCACTCTGTTAACTCTATTTTTTGTTAATTTCTGTCACGCCGCTATGAAGCGAAGGATTGGCGTGCTATTTTGTACAGATATAGTTGTGGGGTTGGAAAGTGACACAGACTGATGATGGTGATGATGAGACACAGACTGATAAGCATAGCTCGACATAGTATGCTAATAAAAAAATGCAAATGTCCAGAAGATGGTTTTTATTATTATTTTTAATTTCCAAAATTTACCAATTTTTTCACAAAAACAGGCATCTACGAGTATAACGCTTTAGCATCATTTTAGTAAACTTATCGACAAGGTAACTAAAAAAATCGGGACTTGATTTTTTCCATATGAAATTGTTGAAATAATTGTATGGGACTTGATGAACCTTTTTAAAATAAATCTGTATTTTTTTTGTTACTTTTAATTTGATATTTTAAACTTTTATATCTTGTTGGAAAGCTGATAAAATGTGTCAGACGTGATTTAGGTATCAAGTTATTAAAAAAAGGAAACACATTTATGTAAATAGGTATAAAAGTATTATATTGTAGTATTGTAAATAATTGGCTAGGGTAAATTAAATATAAAAAAGTAGTGTGTGGTTTTATGAAACCACGGTAAAAGTGAAACTTTTTTTCACATTAAAGACATTTACAGAGGACGAAACGATCATACCGACCGTCACGCGACACACAGGCGAAAAAAATTGAGACGATGTAATAAAAGTTTCACTTTAATAAAACTCGTAAATTACCAAAATATTCAGTCTTGTTTATTTACCAAGTTTTTCTAGGAAATTTTGACATAGCTCTCTTTTAAAAAAATCTTTAAAAAATTAGTAAACATAAATTTTCTTTCTTCCGGTATAAACTTAGAAACAGAAAAATCATAACAAAAATCGCTAGGGTATTTTTTCTTTAAATCAGTAAAATTCATCCTTGCAATCCAGGCAAATTTGCGCCGCAAGAAATATCGAATTTCGGATGCATCAGTAGGTTTCAGCTCTTGTTTAGCGCAGTTCAAGAACTTTCAACGATAGGCTTCTAGTTTCTTATTCGTACAAGCTACCAATGTATCAATCATCTCATTATCCAACAATTTTTTTCAAAGTTTTTCATATGCAAGGGAATTGCATCTGATTAGCATTTGGTCTTGGCTAAGAAACAATGTTATGTGCTGCTGTTTGCGACGTTCTTGAGAAATCCATCCTAGCCCAAATAAATCCATTTTTACCGCGGTATCAATCTCGGCCTGACGATGACGATGACGAAACTCTCGATCGCACTCTCATTCGTAACTATTGTTTTTTTTATTTTTTTTTTATTAACAATTGGTAAACCCTTGACAACATCTCACCTGGTGGTAAGTGACGACGTTACCGAAGATGGAAGCGGGCATACCAAGATTCCCCAACGCAATGGGGTTTGGGATCCCGAGTCTCATCTTCCATTCTTTCTTCTTCTGATGCTGATATTTCATGAATCTCCTCTTCAATAACATAGTCTTTGTCAGATAAATCATCGTCGAAATCACTCTACTCTTGAAATAACACAGAAAGACCTCTTCTAACCATCGTTGAATTTGCTGATCACTCCTTACTAAAATGGCCTTTCTTTTTTTCGTAGATCTAGCCTCTTCGCTCGCAATCTACAAATAATAACGGTTTTCTGAGCTGAACCTTTTTAAAAATATTTAATTCAATTTATTTTACTGACGTAACGTCTCTAAGACAGTATGAATATAATTAACAATAAGTTGAAACAGTACTCTAAAGTTCATACATCTTCGTTTATACATATAAAATTAACATAAGAAAGTATTTCTCAAAATCATATAAAATTTATTTTTGGGATTGCGTGTACTACCTTCAACTACTCTTTACTCGGGAGTTAAACGACCCTGAATTGTGAATTTATAGAATGGCTCTGCAGCCTGAATCCGGCACTGCACGCATACAGGGGGTGAAACTTCCTTCGAGCCGCAATAGGGTGCGGTGCGTGGACAATCAGCGGCGCCGGTCTGTCGCACGAGTCCCGTAGAGTTCGGCTCCGCGATCGATGGCAGGCGGAGACGCCGCGGCGCCGGCTAGCCGCTTAGGGTAACTAGTCGGCAGGAAGAGATGGGACAGTTCTAGCAAAGTATACATATTAGTACTAACATACAGTATGGATACTCCCTGCCGCTCTCTAGATTGCGACCTCACCCCCTCGTCACCCGGATTGTTACAGTTTGGTTGTCGAACGTATAGGATTTCACCGCCATTTTGGTTGTTCCGTCATTCCTTGTTTTTAAATGTCAATTCTGGCCCGTTGTCACTTACCATCAGGTGAGATGATGCCAAGGGCTTACAATTTGTGAATTAAAAAAAAAGTGTCCAGGGTGGGGTTTTGGAATAATTTATTTAGGTGACCGTTGGGGTAAGTAGTAAAATTCTCGAGCGATAACCGTGCAATGTAAGACGTGGCATAGCCAGGCCACTCAGTGAACTGATGAACTGGGTGAATGTTGCAGAAAGCCACTGGACGTGATCAGCGCGAGACCGGTCCATGCAGCAATCCTTCGGGGAGACCTTTGTCCAGCAGTGGACTTCTTTCGGCTGATGATGGTGGTAGTAAAAGCTATAACCGGTAAACTGAGCACAACAATATACATAGAACCAACATGTAGTTATTATTTTATCTGGTTGAACCATATTATTGTCTTAATTGGATGATTTGTTTATGCTACTTGTATGGCTCAAGGTAAATCACTCGGTCAATAATTGAGTACACTAAACACGATAAAAACAATCGACTTTAATCACAACAACAATTTTGCTACATTTTATTGCTTTTGTTAATTTTCATCATCATGTCAGCCGAAAAACGTCCACTGCTGGACAAAAGCCTTCTCCAAGGATTTCCCGATGACCGGTCCTGGCGCTGCACACATCCAGCGGCGATCTTCACCAGGTCATCGGTCCACCGCGTGGGAATCCAGCCTACACTACGTTTTCCGGTGCGCGATCGCCACTCGAGATTGTTTTGTTAATTTTATAATTTCATAATTTGGACTAGGGTGGACTCGGCATCAATATCAACGGCGAGTACATCACCCACCTTCGATTCGCTGACGATATCGTGGTCGTGGCTGAGACTATAGACGACTTAGGCACAATGCTCGATGGCCTCAGTAGAGCCTCTCAACAAGTGGGTCTTAGAATGAACATGGACAAGACGAAAATTATGTCAAACGTCCGTGTCATACCTACTCCTCTGAAGGTTGGAGGCTGTACACTCGAAATTGTTACCGAATATGTATACCTGGGACAAACAGTCCAGTTAGGTAGGTCCAACTTCGAGAAAGAGATCAATCGCCGAATCCAACTCGGCTGGGCAGCGTTCGGGAAGCTTCGCAATATCTTTACGTCCCAGATACCGCAGTGTCTTAAGACCAAGGTCTTCGACCAATGTGTGTTGCCAGTGATGACGTACGGAACTGAGACATGGTCGTTTACTATGGGCCTCATAAGAAGGCTCAAGGTCACCCAAAGGGCAATGGAGCGTGCTATGCTCGGAATTTCTCTGCGTGATCGAATCAGAAACGAGGAGATCCGTAAGAGAACCAAAGTAACCGACATAGCTCTCAGAATTGCTAAACTTAAGTGGCAGTGGGCGGGGCACATTGCTCGTAGAACAGATGGCCGTTGGGGCAGTAAAGTTCTCGAGTGACGACCACGCACCGGAAAGCGTAGTGCAGGCAGGCCTCCCACTCGGTGGACCGATGTCCTGGTGAAGGTCGCGGGAAGCCGCTGGATGCGGGCAGCGCAGAACCGGTCGTCGTGGAGATCCTTGGGGGAGGCCTATGTCCAGCAGTGGACTTCCTTCGGCTGATATGATGAATTAACAAAAACAAAAAAATGTAGCAAAATTGTAGTTGCTGCGATACTCCAAAGTCTGCGCCCAGTGAGCGAGGCGCCTCGGAAGCATCTGAAAGCTGCCAGGGTGCGACTCACACGAGAGAGAGCGCAACGATTCTATCGTGTATTTTAAAAGTTTATTAATTACGATCAATTGAAACAAAAATTGTTTATTTTGGAAATATTCATAAGTAAAACAATTCTGCGAGGCCAAAGGCCGACTTCCGCAAAGGGCAAAGCCCCGAGCTTCCCTCCTGCAAGGTCACTGTCGTCAAAACTGTACATGCCAATATCTCTGTAACTATGTAAGGGTCTACGCCCTTCGTGTTTGGTTGGACTCATATGAATAAGGATGACGACAGCATCAGAAATAAATTATGAACTCTTGATCACTAAATTGCTTCGGAAAACCTTACTCGTTTTGTTTTCCATCAAGTCTTTGATTTTTAATTCACCAAAATCACAAAATGAGTACGTAAATGACGCTTCAAAACTATGACGTCAAGACTAGGTATTTCAAACATTTTTCGAACATAATGTCGTTTTTGACAGATGATAAAAAGTAAATCAGATGACTAGCATTCGTCATCCCTATTGCCTCGACCAGATCTAGGTGCTTGGGGGTCACATATGTGTATACTCATATTTCTGAAACCGTTAATCGAAGACATATCGTTATATAAAAATATTTCAATCTTTAACACTAAAAGCGACTTGCTGACATCGACGTTTCCCGTTATACTAACGGCCGTGCGCCCCGACACAGCCCAGTACGATTTTTAAGGGTTCCGTACAATAAAACGGAACCCTTATAGGACACCTCGTGCGTCTGTCTGTCTGTCCGTCCGTCCGTCTAACAGCCAATTTCCTCCGAATATACTAGACCAAATCAGGTGAAATTTTGTAGAATGGTGTAGATGTGCAAAGTTAACAAATATTTTTTACAAAAATAAGGGTCATTTTCGGGGGGAAAATTAGGAAATTTGAAAAAAGTTTTGCAAACCTCACTGTGTCATATTATTATATCAAATGAAAGGGCTCGTTATGAGAATCTCAAATATATTTTTGTTATTATTGTAAAATAAATAGTTTTGATTTTATTCATGAAAGTAGACGAAAATTGACCATCCCCCCTCCTGATCTCCGAAACTACTGAGCCTAAAATTATGAAAAAAATACACAATATATAGTTCATTGCTTGTAGATTACAGAAAAACCTATAATTCTATCAGGTGAGTTGCAGTCAAACGCACTCAAATTATTAATAAAAAAAAAAAAAAAAAAAATTGAAAATAAAGTGGTAAACTCAATATAATATGTTCACTTACGGAAAATAGTTCACTAAAACACCACTAGATAGCGCTAGTAGTATTTTTGTGGCTAGCATTTGTGTCTTTTGTTTGTCATGTGAATAGTTATTATTGTCATAGTTGTATGGAGAGGTTTGGTGGTACGAAACTCTCATACCGCGAGTCCAACTCGCACTTGGTCGGTTTTTAATCTTTCATACAATCGGTGCCAGCTACATACAATCCAGCCACCGCAAGCTGCAGGCGCCCGCCAGTCCGTCTGCGGTAACAGTAAACACCGTTGGGAAGATAAACTCTAGTCGTTTTGTCGCCCTGTATTACAGGGTGTAAATAAATTGTATAGCAGCGCTGCACTTACTTTCTTGTGAATACGTGTAATCAACAGCATGTGAAAACTACTAAAATGCAGTAGGGTTGTGTCCGAGATACGACCATAAATAGTTTCGGAAAATACCTCGTAATCCAAACTTAATAATAGGGGTGACGACAGCATCAGAAATAAATTATGAACTTTTGATCTCTAAATTGCCCTCCTACTTGAACTTCGGAAAACCATACTCGTTTTGTTTTCCATCAAGTCTTCGATTTTTAATTCACCAAAATCACAAAAGGAGTACATTAATGACGCAGAAAAACTATGACGTCACGCCTAGGTATTTCAAACATTTTTTGAACAAAATGTCATTTTTGACTTTCAGCAGCATTCGTCATCCCTATTCATAACAGAAATAAAATATGATATTTCTAATATTGAATACTGCTAAGTAGCTTTCCGTCTTTTTTTTAACTTTTATATTCGTTGTCAAGTCTTTCACTTGAATAATATATAATCCTTACTAATATTATAAATGTGAAGATGTGTTTATTTGTTACCAGTACACCCTTACATGCCGTAACCAATCTTGACGATTTTTTTTCATTCCGAGAAAATAGTATGGTCCGACACAGTTCCTGAGGAAACTGAAAAAATACTCTCTATTGGTTTATTTCTTAACATTGCAACGGATTAACGTGATTTTTTGCATAGATATAGTTGAGGGGGTGGGAAGTGACATAGACTGCTAATCAGAATAGCAGTCTATGTCACTTCCCACCCCCTCAACTATGTCTATGCAAAAAATCACGTTAATCCGTTGCTCCGTTGTGACGGCGACGTGCGCGAGTCTGGAAATTAGTTTTCCCCAGATCTCTCGGGATATAGTTCTCGAGGGATCAGAAGTAAACTCCTGTCTACGCTCAACACTTAGCCTCAAACTCATAAAAACGATGTCCACGTGGGTAAAGCCGCAGGCAAAAGTTAATAAATAAATCAAATGAAGAAATTCATGTCGGCGCATTTGCTTACGAGGTCATTTCAAAAGATTTATTATATCGATCAATATACCAATGTGATATGAATAATAATTTAAGGCAAATCATAATTGATTAAAAAACGTAATAATTTTTTGACGTGATAACGTCTTATAATTCGATGGAGCCGGCTGCACGCACGAAAAAATGCGTCGTTACCTCGCTCTGAGGCGTTCCGTGTAAGTCTTGAAGTGCAAGCGAGAGCGCGAACGAGCGACAAAGAAGCACAATCGGCCTTTACGTTCGGCAGCGTTCGACATCCGTCTCTCTCCTACTTGAGTGAGCGATGTGTCTGTGTGAACAGCTGCTATACTATAGTACATCTACATGTTTTGATCGAGTATCAAGTGCAGTAAAAAGTGAATGTGGTGTCAATTGTTTATAGCAACGATAATTGCGGCGATAAAGGTAATGATTCTTTCGATATTATGAAACCATTCCATCAGTATTTTCTTATGACGTTGTCACGTTCAACTATCGTCAGTAAACCGACTTTACAGACAACCGATTTTTTTGACGTGATAACGTCTTATAATTCGATGGAGCCGGCTGCACGCACGAAAAAACATGACGCATGCGTCGTTACCTCGCTCTGAGGCGTTCCGTCATGCGTCGTTACCTCGCTCTGAGGCGTTCCGTGTAAGTCTTGAAGTGCAAGCGAGAGCGTGAACGAGCGACAAAGAAGCACAATCGGCCTTTACGTTCGGCAGCGTTCGACATCCGTCTCTCTCCAACTTGAGTGAGCGATGTGTCTGTGTGAACAGCTGCTATACTATAGTACATCTACATGTTTTGCTTTTTTCGCTATGGCGGGAAAAAATAATCAGTTTTCCTATGCGCGCTCATCTAACAATGGCGATCGGCCATAGACTAGAATGAGGTTTGTTTGTTTTTTGCTTTCCGCGGATAGCGTTTTAGCCACGTACAAAATGGGGAATTATAAGTTTTCTTTATTACAGAAAAAAAGTTATATTTGAGTGAAAGTTTTATTTATTATACACTAGCGACCCGGCTACGCACGGGTGCAATGCTGATACTAAATACACTACAGAAAAACTGAGAACGTGCGGCCGGCGGTACCGCCGCAAACGCTACGTCCCGCAATTTTTAAATCTGTAATATCTTCGAAAATATTCACTTAAATCATACGGTGTAACGGGCCATATAGATCTATATTAAATGAACAATGTATTCAAGGTATTTAATTGGATAAGGATTAATGCAGTATTGGTTAAAATCGCTTCGAAAATTAGCCATTATTTGTCGTAAAAAGTAAATGACAAAAAAAAGTTATTGTGGGTTATCCATAAGAGATAGACATATACCATCACGGACTTTTCTGTAGACCTTTTCAATGTGTACAATACTTAGTACATTATTTTGATAAAACTCGTAGGGTTCAGCCTGCGTTTGCAATGTAAGCGGAAAAAATGAAATTATTTACGACATCACATTAGAAACCTAAAAAATAACAGTACTTCTCCACTATTTAATGGATGTTATTTTACATATAAACCTTCCTCTTGAATCACTCTATCTATTAAAAAAAACCGCATCAAAATCCGTTGCGTAGTTTCAAAGATTACTATGTAGTGATGTACAAGTTGAAATTTTCTATTTAAATACGAAGTTGCATGAAATGAGTAAGCAATAGGTACAGTCATTTATTTGCACTATTGAACACGATCTTTTTTTGTATCGAAACTTTTTTAAGAACAAAGCAATTCAACCAATAAAATAAAATAAAACTCTATGACTCACTTGTGATTAAGAGCAATGAAAAAATCACAGTTTGATTACAGGTATCATTATGAGCCTAATTGCGTTAAAATTAGAGCCACTTTATGAGCAAGTGTGTTGAAAAATTATTTTTGACGTGATAACGTCTTATAATTCGATGGAGCCGGCTGCACGCACGAAAAAACATGACGCATGCGGCGTTACCTCGCTTTGAGGCGTTCCATTTAAGGCTTGAAGTGCAAGCGAGAGCGCGCAATGAGCGACAAAGAGGCACAATCAGCCTCCGCGTTCGGCTGCGTTCGACATCTGTCTCTCTCCTACTTGAGTGAGCGATGCGTCCGCGTGGACAGCTGCTATACATTAATACATTTACATGTTTTCGTCAAGTATGAAGTGCAGTGAAAAGTGAATGTGGTGTCAATTGTTTATAGCTACGATAATTGAGGCGATAAATGTAATGATTCTTTCGATATTATGAAACCATTCCATCACTATTTTCTTATAACGTTGTCACGTTAAACTATCGTCCGTAAACCGACTTTACAGACAACTATTTTTTTTATTCCCAATTGGTAAGCTCTTGGCATCATGTCACCTGATGGTAAATGACGATGATGCCAAAGATGGAAGCAGGCTTACCAAGATTCCCCAACGCAATGTAGAACTGGCTATCTTATCTTCAAGCCTATCTTATATTATCTGTAATAATCAGAAATCGAATTCTCCTGCTAAACAGTTGTTCCGGAAGACATACAAAATTCTGAACTGGGTGCCCACCAGACCCCGAACAAAGAAGTACCCTATACAATTCTAAATGAAAGTAGTTCATTAGATGCAAAAAAGCGACGGTGGCTCAACCGGTAACGACTCGGTCCATCTAACCAGAGGTACCGGGTTCAAATCTGGACGGCCAATGTACCAATGAGTTTTTAAAAAACTTACGTACATACTTACCGATTGCTTTAACGGTGAAGGAAAACATCGTGAGGAAACCTGCACACGCCTGCGAAGAAACTCGAAGGTTGTGTGTGAAGTCGACCAACCCGCACTGGGCCCGCGTGGTCGACTAAGGCCTAATCGCCCTGATTCAGGGTAGGCTCGAGCCCCTCGGTGGGGACGTATATGAGCTGTAATGATGATGATGAATTAGATGCAAGCAATATTAATAAGAAGTGGATCGATTCATAAAGAAAATTCAAACAAAAAATGCTGTTGCATGGGGGTTTACCCTTAACAATTTTTTACAGAATAATTAATTCTGCTTTACCGAGCGAGAGTGTGTGTAGCTTGATGGTAAAATTTATTTTAAGGGCGATAAAAGTCTAAGAAACGCACTTGACATCACACTGTTAATAATAAGTATATTATTTATATATTACGTTATAATATGTGTGTGTCATCGCAGTGACAAATAAACGTGTTATCTATCTATATAACTGATTATTTCAAAGTTGCAGAGATCTATCAAAATCAATAAAGCCATTTTTGAGATTTTTGCAGTTTTTTAGGGTTCCGTAAAACAAAAAAAACGGAACCCTTACAGGATCACTCATGCGTCTGTCTGTCTGTCCGTTCGTCTGTCACAGCCAATTTGCTCCGAATCTACTGGACCAAATCAGGTGAAACTTGGTAGGATGGTGTAATCCAAACACAGATGTGCAAAGTAAATAAATAATTTTTAAAATAAAGGTCATCTTAGGGGGGAAAATTAGGAAATTTAAAAAAAGTTTTGCAAACCTTACTGTGCCATATATTAATTCAAGGGCTTGTTATTAGGATCTCAAATTATTTTTTATTATTTTAAAATATTCATTGCTTGTAGATTACAGGAAAACCTATAAGAATTCTATCAATTGAAAATAAACTGGTAAACTCAATATAATACGTTCACTTACGGAAAATAGATCACTAAAACACCGCTAGATAGCGCTAGTAGTATTTTTCTGTTGCTCGCGATTGTGTCTTTTGTTTGTCATGTGAATAGGTATCATTGTCATAGTTATGTGGAGAGGTGTGGTAGTACGGAACCCTCATACCGCGAGTCCAACTCGCACTTGGCCCGTTTTTTTTGTATGGCAGCTACTTTTTCCAAAATTTTGTAAGCATAACTAGTACTAGGTAGGTAGTACTAAATAGTACATTCATTACAATAGTTTTATTCAAGTAGAGACATTTTTGAAATTTTGCATTTTAAATTTTTGGTGTTACCCTTACTAGCAACCCTGTCAGAAGGCGCTCAAAATTCTTCGAAAATCCTTACTAATATAAATGTGAAAAAGTGTTTGTTTGTTTATTACCTTTTCACGCTGCAACACTTCCACCAATCTTGATTAAATTTGGCATGCAGGTAGCCTGTGTCACTGAGAAGGACATAGGCTATTTTTTATCCCGTGAAAATAGCATAGTCCGATGCAGTTTCTGAGGGCACTGAAATAATACTTTTTTTTGGTTAATTTCTTTAACATTGCAACAGAACAATGGATTGTTGTTATTTTTTGCACAGAGATTGTTGAGTAGGTGGAAAATGACATAATTTACTAATTAGTAAATCCTGACATAGTTCCCAGAGCTCTGGGGAAAACTCATTTCCACGCCAGCGCACGTCGGCGTCGCAACGGAGCAACAGATTGAAGTGATTTTTTTTGTATAGAATTGGTTGAGGGGGTGGGAAGTGACGTAGACTGCTAATCAAAATAGCTCGATATAGTTTCTGAGGGATCTGGAGAAAACTCATGTACACGCCGAAAGCGGCTCGCACACCACTTACCCTCAAAGAACGTCATAAAAACGATTCTATTTTATTTATTTATTTATTTATTTTATTATAGCGTCGGTGGCTCAACCGGTAACGACTCGGTCCATCTAACCAGAGGTACCGGGTTCAAATCTGGACGGCCAATGTACCAATGAGTTTTTCAAAAAACTTACGTACATATACTTACCGATTGCTTTAACGGTGAAGGAAAACATCGTGAGGAAACCTGCACACGCCTGCGAAGAAACTCGAAGGTTGTGTGTGAAGTCGACCAACCCGCACTGGGCCCGCGCGGTCGACTAAGGCCTAATCGCCCTGATTCAGGGTAGGCTCGAGCCCCTCGGTGGGGACGTATATGAGCTGATATAATAATTATATTTGGAAAACTTACTGCTATTATACGTTAATGATAAAATAAACTTTATGTATTTAAATAGAATTCGAGGAAATCAAAATCACTCCACATATCCTGTAATTTACAAAACATTTTTTTTTTTCAAATAAACCGACCAACTGCAATTCAGAACTGCACACATATGTTCCGTGCCATCATAGTAGATGAAGCTAGTTTCATGTTTCAAAAACTATCATACAAATGGCGCTAGTTTCTTCATGTTTAAAAAAATACGTTTTTGTATGCAAACTCGCCTTACTTTTTTCATTTTTTGTATTTGTTGTTATAGCGGCAACAGAAATACATCATCTGTAAAAAAAAAATACAACTGTCTAGCTATCACGGTTCATGGAATATAGCCTGGTGACAGACGGACGGACAGACAGACAGACGGACGGACAGACAGACAGACGGACAGCGAAGTTTCAATAATAGGGTCCCGTTTTTACCCTTTGGGTACAGAACCTTAAAAAGGATGATTAGGCTATTTTATTCTTTAGTTCTGTGTATTAAAACAGAATTCTAAGAAATTAAAATCACTCCTCATATCCTGTTAATTACAAAACAAATCTTTTTTCGACAAAAAAAAATATTGATTGAAGAAAAAAAATTGTTACAAAGTTGGTCGTTGGTGCAGGTATGAGCCTTAATCCTTCGTGTACTTGGTTCATTTTCTGAAAATATGCAGCAGGTTTTATCAAAAACTTTTTAAAGGCATCCATACCACCATTCGTATACTTACTTGGAAGTTTTAACCGCCTCCGTGGCGTAATGGTTAGTCCATTCGCTTCACACCAGGAGGTCGTGGGTTTGATTCCCGGCGGCGGGGTCAAATTTGTAAGACTCGGTTTGGTTGGTGGTAGAGCATCGAGTATCGAAGTCTTGCCGCCAAACATCAGTGTTAACAGTATTGATGTGTTCCGGCTTGAAGATAAGATCCCCATTGCGTTGGGGAATCTTGGTGAGACCGCCTCCATCTTCGGCATCATCGTCACTTACCATCAGGTAAGATGATGCCAAGGACTTACCAATAGGGAATGCTAGTCATCTCATTTACTTTTTATCATCTGTCAAAAACGACATTTTGTTCTAAAAATGTTTGACATACCTAGGCGTGATGTCATAGCTTTGCAGCGTCATTTATGTATTCATTTTGTGATTTTGGTGAATTAAAAATCTATGACTTGATGGAAAACAAAACGAGTAAGGTTTTCCGAAGTTCAAGTAGGAGGACAATTTAGTGATCAAGAGTTCATAATTTATTTCAGTTGCTGTCGTCATCCCTATTGTTGATAAAAAAAAATGTTATAAAGATTTGGAGGTAGGAAGTAGTTTTAGTCGCATCACTACCAGAGTCTAAGGTAAGGAAGTGCACTAAGTGAATGAAATGATGTGACCTTAAAAAGCCGGCACAGAGCCGACGGAACAAGTTTTAGAAAGTTTTTTCTGTCCCACTCCCACTTCACCGCATGGCGCGTAGAATGGCGTAGATCAGCTCTCCTTTTCTCATGTACACATTTGATTTCATTCTCGACGTAAATGTGACTCTGCGCATACTATTCACACTTTTTCTTCGCGAATTTGTTTGTTTTCTTGTCGGACAGTGAAACATAATATTTTTTAAACTTATTGAATGTACTGGAATGTTCAATTTTAATGTTTTAGTTTTTAAATTTAAAGTTTGTAGTAATAAATTCCACCACACAATAGATTCTTAGTTAAAGTTTAATGTATATAGGTATACACTTATGATGGAAAACGAAATTGAGGTAAGTGGTAATCTGTAATCCGTAATTCCTTGGCATTATCTCACCCGAAGGTAAATTCTTAGGCGGTAATATTACAGATTTTCGTTATTTTTGACGTAAATTACTCCTAAACGATAGAAAACACAAGGGTGAAATAAATACCCATATTGTTGATGATATTCCTTAAAGTCAAAATTAATTAGAAACACGATTAAGTAGTTTTGGCTCGATAGAAAAAAATCTCAAAGATAGGTCTACACCGTTACTTTCAACTATAGTTATGACTAATATTTTGAAGTATAAATTTAAAAAATATAAAACAATATGTATTTTCATAAAACAAAGTGAGTAAGATTAGTTTTTTGGAGCTTACTCCTTAAGAATTGATTTTAATATATATATATAGGCCCGTGGTATGAAAATTTATGGGGAGTAAAATCAGACTGCGTTATGCGATATTTGTATAGTATATTAATTTTGTGCGCAACTTATTTGGGTGTATGTATGTATGTATGGGGCTTGGAGCCTTTAAAGGTCAAGGTCAAGGGTCAAGGTCAGGTCAAGGTCAAGTTATGTTAAAATTATTAAAAGGACTAGGCTTCCAGGATCTTACAGGAAGTGTTCTAATTCGGTCCATTCTTTATGAGGAAATGCCAAAGAGTTAACTCACCCGACTATGGTCGGTATCTTACATCTCCTTAAACATGGAGCTGAAGAAGTTTAACTTCAGTCGTGTGGTCTAAAGCACACAAGCGTTCGGCTTGTTACACGTTATCATGTAAAATTTGCGTCCGTAAACCGACTTTACAGACAAAATCGTATTATTTAGTTACTGGACCGATTGCTTTCAAAGTCGATATGGGTCTCTGAAGTCCCTAGCCATAAATCCGTTGTCAGAATTGAAATAAGTGGCGCCTTTTTCAACTTTTTAGTTACTGGACCAAATGCTTCCAAAATGATATCTAAGGGTCCCTGAAGTATCTTATCATGAACCCGCTGTCAGAATTGAAATAAGTGGCGCCTTTTTCAACTTTTTAGTTACTGGACCAAATGCTTCCAAAATGATATCTAAGGGTCCCTGAAGTATCTTATCATGAATCCGCTGTCAGAATTGAAAAAAGAGGCGGCCATCTTGAACTTTTTAGTTACTGGACCAATTGTTTCCAAAGTCGATATCTGTAGTCCCTAATCACGAACCCGTTGACAGAATTTTAAAAGTGGCCGCCATTTTAAACTTTTTAGTTACTTGACAGATTGCTTCCAAAATCGATATCTGGGGGTCCCTGAGGTCCCTAATCACGAATCCGTTGTCATAATTGAAAAAATTGGCCGCCAACCCCTAGCACATTTTTAATCGTTAGTAAGGAGTAAACTCCAGTCGTGCGTCGGAGCTGAAAAACACACCTTTTTTTTATACTTACAGTGTAGTTTTTCATTGAAACCAAAAACCATTGAAAAAGTTGAAAAGTGTGGTTATTTTCTCTACTCATTGCACGTAAAAAAAGACAGAGACAACTGTTCCAATCAATACCTCGTCTTAATTCCTAATCATAATTATAACTCGTTTAAAAAAAGTGTGTATGTTAGCTCCGACGCACGACTGGAGTTTACTCCTTACTAACGCATAACGCCTGATTTTATTTATATTTGGTTAAATAATAGTTATTTGTGTAACAAGGGGACAATGTAATACTTTGTTCCGAATAGTGATATTTTTAATTCTGAGCTAAGCGAAAGATGTTAAAGTAGAATTTATATTTTTCGTTTTTCATATATAAACACACGACTGGAGTTTACTCCTGAGTCCTGACTAACGCATAACGCATAACGTTTTGATTTTACTCCCCATAAATTTTCATACCCCGAGCTTATATATAAAAATCGATTCTTAAGGAGGTAAAGTCCAAAATTTGGTCTCCGGGTAAGTTCATTAGAACGTGATAGTCCAGTCACGGAATTTATATAGGTATTTAACTATTATGAAGATGAAAATTATAATGAGGAACAATAATTATTAAAACGAAATTTATTCTTTAAATAGCATTAGACTGTTAGAAATTAAAGGGTGGTAAATATATGCCTATTGTTTAGATATTTTGAAAGCACGGTGGCTTTAAACCCATGAAGTCCGGTGTTTTCACCTGAAAAAAATCGCCTTTATAGAGGCAAATAATACACATTTTTAATTTTAGAGCCTTAGAGTGATCGCAGCAGTTTCTTCCTTACTAATGTACTAATATATATACTGTGCTAATGTCATATTTGGGAATACCCGGCATAAGATTTCGTCACTTTCAGGAAAATTCAAGAAAATTAACTAGTCTATAAAATTGCCCCATCTGACCACTTAAGAAACGCCTTTGGTCCATTCAATGGTACTAGACCGATTTCGCTAATTCTTTTTTTGTCGAGTTCGTTATTTTCAGGAGAAGGTTCTTATGTAGGGTAGGGTAGTGTAGTTTAGTGTAGTGTAGGGTAGTGTAGTGTAGGGAAGGGTAGGGTACGGTAGTGTAGTGTAGTGTAGGGTAGGGTAGTGTAGTGTAAGGTGGTACGAAGTTCACCGGGAATACTAGTTTTCAATAAAAATTGGAATTGAACTTCAAAAGCTGGAATCGGAAATTTCATAGGTAATACCTATTATTTTCAGCAGATTAGAGACCCTTTAGTTTTGCCGGGTTATGAAAATAGTTTTCCCTGCGTAATCCATTTTCTATCTAATAGACATAAGTAACGTCAAAGAAGATCAGAAGTAAAAGAAAAATTTTAAATACCGATATAGTTTCTTCATGGTAAGTGAAAAAAAAATCTGATAGATCGTCAAATAAATTCCTTGTATCATCTATTTAAATTTTAAAAATGTAGGTACTTATAATCCGGCAAAATTGAATCTAATGTACAGTTAAATGCCGTGACTATACGTGTATGCGATTAATATTTTAATTGAAGTGTTTATCTTCTTATTTGTCAATAAGCAATTCGCATCATTTAAAAATTAGCAAAGTTAAAGTTAGTTTAAGCGTAGGCAGACCTCCCCACTCGGTGGACCGATGACCTGATGAAGGTCGCGGAAAGCCGCTGGATGCGGGTAGCGCAAAACCGGTCGTCGTGGACATCCTTGGGGGAGCAGCAGTAAACGTCCTTCGGCTGATATATGTAATGATAATGATGATGAAAGCTAGTTAAAATGTATCGCAAAGTTGTCAGTTATTAGTACTAAGTTATAAGTACCAGTTATAATAATAAGTTTTTGTACCTTTAGGCTAAAACAGAATTTAGCTTTATATATTATACTAGCTGTTACCCGAGGCTTCGCCCGCGCAGATCCCCTTTTTTTGCCGTTCCCAAAATCCTTTGTTAGCGAATTCCTACGTCATGATTGATATCTGTATGCCAAATTCCAGCCAGATTCATTTAGTGGTTTGAACTGTGCGTTGATAGACCAGTTAGTCAGTCAGTCACTGTTTCCTTTTATTTATAGAGATTTTGTATCAGTTGATACCTGTACCTACCTACATCAACTTCTTGTACGTATAAATACTATGTTTTTTTTTTAAATCTCCAATTGATAAGCCCTTGACATCATCTCACCTGATGGTAAGTGACGATCATGCCGAATATGAAAAGGGGATTCCCCAACGCTATGGGGATCTTATCTTCAGGCCAGAATGGCGCACTGATGTTTGGCGGCAAGACTAAGATAAGATGGTGGTAGCTAGCCAGGCGGGCTATGAAAATGCCCTACCACTTACCAAGCCGAGTCTTACAAAGTTGACCCCACCGGGACCCTCGTTAAAATATAAAGGCAGTGTATTTCCTTAAATAGAAATTCTACGTAAGATGGTCGTAGATAGAGTAGATTCAATGAGAAATATCCAAGAAAGACCCTATCTATGTATTGTTGAGAGTCAGCCCAGCACACATCAGTAATTTTACTCAACTAGTCCATTCTGTAATGTTCGGAATTGTTCGTAACTCAGAATTATTACTAAATGTGTAACTCTCAATTAGTTTTAGCAGTACATACTTATCACAATGCGAGTATGTGAGTAGATTCTTGTATAGGTAGAGATGTTACTTAGTTTAGAATTCGGACTAATGATTACTTTGAGGCTGTACCTCGCTTCGTAGAATGTATTCGTAGCGAATGAATGAGCAACTCATAATAAATATGTAGTACATTACTACAGCGGCCAGCAAGAGGCATAATCATACGTAAGTCCATCTATGCCTAATTGTGGCTTGTATAGTATTTTTCTCAAATAATTGATGAATGATTGTTGTTTATTGAAACAAAAAACAAATGAACACTTTGGCGCGTGAAAAATTATTGTTGTTCGTCATTGAGTTTAAAAAATAATTTCAATAATTACTTTTCAAACTCAATGACGAACAACGAACAACCAGAGATTTGTTACCATAGTTACCTCCCCTTATATATAGCATATCTCTGCGAACAACAATAATTTTTCACGCGCCAAAAGGGTTCATTTGTTTTTTTTATTCAATAAACAACATTCTATTTGCAAGTCAGTTCGAAATTTAAATAAAACCTTTGATAAGTTACCTCCTTGGTTGCCATGTTTCGGAGTAAAATGTATAGTTCCATTTTTAAGTTACACCACAGATATGAGTTTACATAGTAATTTATTTGGCCGCTAAACACGACAGATCTGGATTTTCATACAACTTTTGCCGGCCGCTGCTCGCATGTGTTTGGCTAGTACAGCAATTTCAATATATCCCGAAGAAGGTTGTCAAAATAATGCTAAAATTTCCAAGCATGTTTGTGAAAAAGTTATTTTACTTATTTCAGATATCCAAACAACAAGGAACCGAAATAATTGAATCAAGCGAAAATACCAAGACATCAGATTCATCTAAAATTAGCCCAAATTCCCACGGGAACGATTCAAACACGAATGTTTTCCTCCTAATTTGTATAATAGGCGTTTCGCTAGGCATATTACTGGAAATTTTGAATCTACAACACAGAAAAGCGGCCAAAGAAGAGGCAATCCCAAAGTACTGGGTGTATTCTGCCTACAGTGACGTGGAAAACAAAAATGGATTACTAAAACACGTGCATCTAGTAATAAAACGAGTGGGATACGAAAAAAGTACAAATGAAACTCCATGGAATTTGCTATGGTCTCACGACTATCCATTCAGAGTGTTATATCCAAATTTGCATAGACTGAAGCCTCATCAGAAGGTGAACCACTTCCCTGGCACAGGCTTCATCACCAACAAAGTGGATTTGGCCACTACAGACTCAAAGTACATTCCGAAGGCTTTCAAATTGCCCAAGAACAAAGATGAATTCCTAAAATACGCGTCAAAGAATAAAAATTCTCTATTTTTGGAGAAACATAATCAACACAGACATGTTTATTTGAGGAATGTGTCAGACATAAACATGACGAGTGGAGAAAGCTTTGTACAGGAATATGTGCAAAGGCCTTTTCTAGTTGATGGCCATAAGTTTGATATTGGTGTATACGTCGTTTTGACTTCGGTAAACCCTCTCAGAGTTTATTGGTACAAAGGGGACGTTTTGTTCAGGTATGTCGGCTGTTTACTATATTAGCTGCGCCCCGCGGTGTTACCTACGGTTAAGAAGTAGCCTATGTGTTAATCTAGGGTGTCAGCTACCCCTATACCAAATTTTATCAAAATTGGTCAAGCCACTTGAGCGTGAAGAAGTAACAAACACACACACTCACAAACTTTGGCCTTTATAATATTAGTGTGTTAAGCTTTCCTTATCTATTCCTTGACATTTTTATACGGTGTGCTATTTCAGGCATTTGTAATATATTCGCCCTTGACTCGTCAGTGATTTCTAGGAATAATTTCCAATTACCTATTTGCCTACCTATAAGTATACAGGTCTTCGATAAGTTACCTCAATAAAAATATAAATAAGTTTCCTGAAAGTTGTAAATACAGAGTGATTTTTAGGGTTCCGTACATTCAATGGGGGACCAACGGGACCCTATTACTAAGCTTCCGGTGTCCGTTCGTCTGTCTGTCAGCGTACTGTACTTTATGAACCATAACAGAAAATTGGAATTTTCACAGGGTGTGTTTTTTTCTATTGCTGCTATAACAACAAATGATAAAAAATAATAAATAGTGAAACATAAAGGGGTTCCCTATACAAGTGAATTGTACAGCCACGCTGTGCATACTTTCTCGCGAGCCTTCACCGTCTGTCGTGGTCGGGCATAAAAATTTCAACAATAAGCATTACACTTACTTAGTAGCAAAGATTAAAGCTAGGTGTATCAGACTTGATAAAAAAAAATACTAATTTGGGTTTGTATGGAAGGTTCCTTACTCAGATTTTTTCTGGAATAATCGAGTACCCAGTGCAGTAGGCCTTATCAAGTCTTAACTATTCACAGAGTTTCATTAAAATAGTTAGAGCCATTTTTGAGAAATAGTAACAAACAATCTGGATTTGTTTGTTTGTATACCTTATTCTGATTTTTCTTAGAACAACGGACTACCACGTACTGTAGACCATACAGTTTTAAAAATTCCGCATTTTATATATAAATAAATATTTATATATAAAACTAACTAAACTTAACTTTCGTAACTTAACGTAACTTTCCCCAAGGAAAATAAACATCGAATGTGAGTCGATCCGGCCGTTCTATCAAACCGATTTGGATACTCACTATTTTTTTTATGATAGGTATTGATGCATAGACTTGTCATCAGGCATTGGAAATCACCTAACTTTCACCCTTCTTCTTCTTTCTATGCATCTTCCCATTAATTTTTCATGCGCCAGATCTGTCGATCCTGGGTTGTCTCTTCGTTCAGCTGGGCCTGTTCCAAATCCCTTGATATGGTGGACCACCACGTAGCAAGCGGGCGACCTCTACCTCTCTTGTTGTCCGGTAGTGTGAGGGCTTTCTTCACGACATGGTCTTCGTCGCGTCTCATGATAATTTAACTTTCAACCTCTTCAAGTTTAACTCAAATATGTTTTCAAAGCTTTCTTTCTCTGTATCTCCGGATCTACGCGGTTCGTTTTTAACTGACTTCAAAAAATTAGGAAGTTCTATTTTCCACTGTATGTATATTTTTATATATTTGAAGTGAAAACTTCTTTAGGCGCGTTGGCCATTTTTGAGATGGGAAAAAAACATTGAACTCGTTACACTGTAACCGTCACCGACCCCGTACCAGGAACACTTGCAGGATCCAAACTTTGTCTACCCAGTAGTTCGCCAGGAACACTCGGAGGGTCAAAACTTATAAAACTGTAAAAGTTTTCGCTTGAGTCGGCACTCCCGGGGTGTTTTTATTTTTTATGTATGTTCACCGACTACAGTGTCAACTTTGGACCAATTTACAATTTACGGAGGTAGGTACGAATCAAATTAGAGCCTAAAATTTTTTTTGAGGTTGGTGCCAGCAAAGCCTAAAAACGCCTAAAAATGTTAAACATTGTGTGCTGGTACCGACCTCAAAAAAAAATTGTAGGCTCTTAATTTGATTCGTACCCATCTTTGATTTCGTTACTGTCCGTTAATTTTGGTGTATTTATATATAAAAATATTATTTCATAGTAAGTTTCTTTTTGAAGTCGGTTTTTAGGTTTTTATTCATAATTCATAATAATTTATTTTCCTTATACATGGTATAAAAAGATCTTAAAATATAGAACTCATGTTTAGCTTTAGTGTTTAAAATAGCGTGCAAAATAATTTAAATCTTAGTCCGAAGTAATCCAAAAACATACAAAATAACGTCAATCTTAATTCAAAGTAATCTACAAACTTAACAACAAATTAGTACCTACCTTTGATTTCGTTATAATTGGTTTATTTCGTGTATAAAAATATTATTTCAAACTTTTGAGTGATTTTTACATTATCTCAAATTTTTTCGTCTGTGTGTTGCATGTCGCGTGACGGTCGCTTTCGTCTGACGGTATGATCGTTTCGTCCTCCGTACCGTAGCGAGAGCAGCCATGATCGTTTCGTCCTCTGTAAAGTTTCACTTTTACCGTGGTTTCATAAAACTTTTTTTTTAAGTCGATTTTTACTTTTTTTTTACTTTTTTAGTCTAAGAACACTTGCCGGATTCATTTGAGCTATTGCAAACAACAACCTAGGTGTGAACATGATGTGAACATTCAACGCGCACATTCTCACATCACACCGCGCACCGGCGATGAGTCCGGTTATGACTGGTCAGTGCGGAGCCGCGGGCAAAAGCTAGTAAATTATATAATAATTGCAAAACTTTTAGTTGGTGATCTTACTTATGAAGCTGAACTAAGTACTTTTATTTTATGACTTTGCTGAAATCTTGAAAAAAAATATTTTCGTTATTATTTTTTTCGATCTTTTTTATTCTACTATGCTGGTCATATAAAACTTTTATCACAATCGGTTAAGTACTTTTTAAGGAAATTAACAAGAACCAAAAAAAAATACCACAATTGTATTTGGTTGTTGCGTCTGAAATCGGTTTTTTAACATTTTTAGCGTTTCCAGTTATATTTTTTAGGGTTGCCACCATAGTAAAAATACACTTTCCTGTGTTACTCACGGGATCAAGACAAAACTAACGACACCTCGCCCTCCAAAATCCATGAAACCGTTTAGGCTACAGGCTCAGCCAAAGAAACAGACATACATACATACAAAATACAATTAGAGGACCCTGTATGTAGACTGTAGTAAAAACACCTTCCTTTATTGTTAATAAAATGATCAATTTGACTAACGAAACTTTGTATACAGGATGGCCAAAAAGTGAATAAAAAAAATGAAAAAAGACACGTCCATTTTGTATGTCTTTTATCTTTCTAATGGTATCCGAATCACGCTAATGTTTGTTCCGCGAAAGACCACGGTTTTCGATATATTTGAATTTTTATACTTTGTTTAAAAACCAATTTTGCTGGACTTTAACGTCAGTTTGTGAAAAATATCAAGCCAAATTTTACAATACCGTCGTTATTTTATAAGCTTATCTAAAAGTTCGTAAGAGTAAAGTAAAATACAAACTAACTATATATAAATACAAACTAACTTATCTAAAAGTTCATAAGAGTAAAGTAAAATACAAAATAAAAATATATATCTGTAAAAAGGGTACATCAGTTTCCATACTAATTTGTAAATAAATATTTTTTTAATGATTTGAGATTTTTTTTTACAAACAGACGTAAAAGTCCAACAAAGATATTTTTAATTGTTGTTGATACAAAATTTAATTTAAAATCGAAACGAGCGTATCTTGAAAACAGTTGACTTTCGCGGAACATATAATGGGGATTGTTCGGATACCCCATATAAGGTATCCAAAAAAAATTTTGGGCGTGTACTTCCTGGCCACCGAGTATGTATTTTGAAAAAAAGTATTCTGTATATTATCTTCAATAAATAGCGATGCGTACCGTCGGTAAACAGCGATGCGTAAATAGGGTAAGAAAGTTATTTTCGGACATACCTAGTTATCCTTATCGTTCAAACCTTTTTCGAAACCAATTAGTGTAGCTAGCGTTATGATAAACATAGCTACCCAATAATTATTTGTTAGTAGTAAGTAGGTAACTGGATATTATATAAGTTACCTACTTACTCGTAATACTGAAACTCAAAATAATGGCAGTATTTAATAATGCTGCGATTGTGACTCATTTAATTCTTAGGATTCCTTAGTCCAACTGCAGTAACCCGCCAATGAACCTTAACACAAGCGACGACAGAACAAAAGAAATACGACATCTAGAACGCGCTTATAGAATTTCTTCAGCGCTGTGTATATATTCAGAAACCAATCATCATAGATTGGTCCACGACTGGACCCCAGGCATACCACCTCGCCTGGCGGAGATATCTCCCTTTGCTTTCAGCAAACAGGAACGCACTGTTCCTAAAAATCCTTATAAGATCAAAACGATCCGTTCGTCCGTCCGTTAGGTTAGACATTCAAAATCTCATAAAATTTACAATTTTTTAACCGAATTGCATGATTTTTGGTACGAAAATAGTCTCGATATTAGTTCTCATCATCGTGAGATGATGCCAAGGGCTGTTAACAATTGTGAGTAAAAAAAAAGATCATATCAGCCGAAATACGTCTAAAAGGCCTCGCGAAGGATTTCTACCGGTGCTGCGCTACCCACATAAGGTTCCTGTGACCTTCACCAGGTCTTCGGTCCACGAAGTGGGAGGCCTGCCTACGCTACGTCTTCCTATGCGCCATTGCCGTCGAGAACTTTACTATTTTGATTATTTTAAATTTTATATTAATTTTAAGTTTTTTTCGAGTTTAACTACTTTTGCGATGTCGTTGAAGAGGTCTTTTAAAATCAAGCAGAGTTTCCTAACAACATTTTTTTTAATTTTATTAAACCAATTGTTGGTTTACCTACACCTCACCGGATGATAATTTATGCCAATGTAGCCGAAGATGTAACACGCAAACTCAAATAGTGCTTATTCACTCTTGTCTTGAAGATTCCTAAACTATACGAATCGTGGACCGCCAGGGAATTCCACTCCTTGGCCGTTGCATGATTAAGCAAAACGCTTTATACGTATAGGTGAAACATTAACGACAACGGGTTGGAATCGCCCCCCGAACCTGGTCATCCAATGATGGAGTGTAGAAGAGGGTATGAGGTTGTGAAGCTCCAGGGCACACTCTCGTAAAGGAATCCTGCTAAAAATCGATAGAAAGTCAACTTTACAGTGATGCTCGAGACATTAGAACTTGTTTAATACGAGTTCCACGTCGCGAATGAGTCTCCTAGCGCGTCGGTCGATAGAATCCAAGGCATCTAGCTGGTAATGAGCCGATCGGTCCGATAAATGAGAGCAGTATTTTATACATTCAATATAGGGTTCAATACCAATGAGTTTTCGAAAACTTACGTACATATACTCACCGATTGCTTTAACGGTGAAGGAAAACATCGTGAGGAACCCTGCACACGCCTGCGAAGAAACTCGAAGGTTGTGTGTAAAGTTGACCAACCCGCACCGGGCCCGCGTGGTCTACTAAGGCCCGATCGACCTAATTCAGGGTAGGCTCGAGCCCCTCGGTGGGGACGTATATAAGCTGTCATGATGATTCTCTATACATGACTGAACTTGAGCTTGGTATTAGAAGCTGCTCTGGTGTGAAATAAAGTGTACTCATTTGCAAGCTAAGGCCTCCAAAGTTGTGGACTGTTAAAGTGAAACTTTTATTACATCGTCTCCAATTTTTTCGTCTGTGTGTTGCATGTCGCGTGACGGTCGCTTTCATCTGACGGTATGATCGTTTCGTCCTCTGTACCGTAGCAAAAGCAGCCATGATCGTTTCGTCCTCTGTAAAGTTTCACTTTTACCGTGGTTTCATAAAACCACACACTTTTTTTTAATATTTCCCTTCAAATGTAATCTGGTGATGTACTCTCTACCTGTTAAACAGGTACTGCCCGGCAAAGTACTACCCGTTCGATCCCCGGAACCTGGACCAGTACGTGGTAGGAGACGACTACTTGCCGACCTGGGAAGTGCCCTCCCTGACGCATCCCTACACCGCGCTCGGCCACAGCATGAAAGATGCTTTTGACGTCTACGCTAGGTCTAAGGTCTGTCATTATTTCATTGGCTAGGGCCGCCAGGAGGCTCGAGTTTCCATACAAACGTAGTTCCGCTTTAATACAAAAACTACATGCCAGATTGAATCCAAACTTTGCAAATATATTGAGGAGACACGTATCGATGTTTGTAATTAGTTTTCGATGTACTAATATAAAACGGAAAAAATAAGAGCAGCTTCAAACTTTCAGTACAAAACTAATTTAAGCTTTCATTTAGCTACGTTAAAATTTACTACGATGAAAACTAATTACAAACATCGATATGTGTCTACTCAATATACTTAAAATGTTTGGACTCAATCCGGCATGTAGTTATTGTATTAAAGCGGAACTTAAAAAACAGTTTACCTATACAAGCTGTTACCCGCGGCTTTGCCCGCCTGGTAGTTGTTTGTTTGATTGTAAACTCTTTATTGCATTTAACAAAGACAAATAAGTTAATAAATATCAGAATAGCAAAGGCGGACTTATCCCCTTCGGGATCTCTTCCAGTCAACCTTGGAATGCTAAAAGGATTTCAGAGTATACGGTCAGGCAAAGTTTACGACTAAAATGTAATTTTAACTATAATTTTATGTACTTAATCGTCTTTTTACCCGACTGACCAAAAAGGAGGGTTAATGTTTTTCGGATGTTATGTATATATGTCTGTTTCTTTGGCTGAGCCTGCAGCCTAAACGGCTAGATGGATTTTGGATCCCGTAAGTGACATAGTAGGATACTATTTTACTCGACTGCAAAAAAAAGAGGGGTATTGTTAAGCAGTCGGGTTAATATAATATTAGCCTTCTTATGTTCATCCTACACAAATAAATAATAAAAAAATAATATATAACTGTACAAAAACCCTCGTCAGCGACAGTATTATATTATTATTATTGAAGTGAAAACAGTGCGACTCTAGTTTGCACAAAAAGGGTTCCGCACCAATACTTTATCTGCCAACAGAACAAGACCTCTCAGTACATACTTTGCTCTTGTTAGATAGGATTCTACTTATTCTGGACTTTGTTAATTTTATTTTTCCTGACGTGGCACTTTTGATTGTCTTATAGGTTTTCCTGAGATTTATGCATTGAATTTCATATACTGCGATTTTTTTCTAGATTTTAGGATTTTAGGTATTTTAGGTAGGTTAGTAGTTTCGGAAATAAGGAGGGGGAATGGTCAATGTATGCCTATTATTACAACTTCAAAACTATTTATCTTAAAGCTATAAAAAATATTTTAGATTCTCACAACAACTGCTTTCATTTGATATATCGCACAATATAGTTTGCAAAACTTTTATTTTATTTTATTTCAATTTGCCACCCAAATGTGACCTCATGTTTAAAATTCATTTATTTACGTTTCACTTTTGTTTTTGGGTCCTGACTTACATATACTGCGTAAGTGTACCAGATTGCAATTCAATCGGTCCAGTACTTTTGGAGCATATTGGCTGTGACAGACGGACGGACGGACAAACAGACATGCGAGTAATTCTACAATAGTTCCGTTTTTACCTTAACAACTTAAAACTAAATCAAAATCGGTTCATACGTTTAGGGAGCTACCATGCCACAGAGAGACAGTTGCACAGTTAAACTTATAACACCACTCTGTTTGCGTCGGAGGTAAACAAGACTTACCCACCAGTTGCTCACCACATATAAGACATATTTTTTGTCCTGTGCGGTCCTGTTTAATTAATGATGCAAGAACACCTACGAATACAGGTATTTGTTAATATTAGGTATCAAAAGTGTCATAAAAATGTATTTTTCAGGGTAAAGATCCATCGAAGATGTGGAGGGAGGTGGAAAAGGCCATCGCTGAAGTGTTTGTGATGAAGGAGACGCATATTCTGGAAGCTGTAAGTATCTTTACTTTCTCATAATAGGATTGTCCTCGGCGACTCTAGATCCTTTTTAACACATTCACTGCGCTCCACTCGGTGACGAGTGCTGAGGTAGGTGCCGCCCACTCGGATCAGAATGAACATTCCTACAGTTTTGTTTGAATGGTCAAATTACGGTTTCTGTGGCGAGGGCACGTCAGTCCGCGTGGCAACTCTGATAACAAAAAAAGTTGCAGTTCCTTGAATTTTAAACCGCCTCCGTAGCTCAGAGGCAAAGTTCACTGGCTTTACACATGAGGTCGCGGGTTCGATTCCCGGCGGGGTCAATTGTAAGACTCGGTTTGGTTGGTGGTAGGGCATTTTCTAAGCCAGCCTGGCTAGCTACCACCATCTTATCTAAGTCTTGCCGCCAAATATCAATGTTGATATCATTGGTGTGTTCCGGCATGAAGATAAGATAGCCAGTTCCCCATTGCGTTGGGGAATCTTGGTAAGCCCGCTTCCATCTTCGGCAACATCGTCACTCACGTCAATTGGGAATAAAAAAAAAATTAAAAAAAATTTGCTACACTCATTTTGAAAGGCAGTGAATGTGTTAAAGTATTGTCATACCACTAGTAAAGTCCATCGAAATAGTCTTTTTCGCAAACCTTTTTTGTCATAAAGTCATAACTTTGTAAATTAATAATTTTCGAAAAACATAAAAAAATTTTTGGAACAAGCTTTAATTCGAAAATAATTTTAATTATTTCGTATTTTTCTCAGCAAACCCTTCTTTCATTTGATACCCACATTAAGGGGATGCATAAAAAATAAGCCAGCTATCTTTGGGAGTCCGCCATATTGGATTTAGAATAACGTCACAGCTTGCCATGAAATGTTCTTTTAGCTCAATCGGAAATCGGGAAGTGGTTCGAATTTAGCTTTCAACATTTGTCCCAAACTAACAGACAGACAAACAGACTAACTAACACATCAAGCTAATAAAGCTTTTAAAAACCGGACAAGTGCGTGGCGTCCCACTACTGGGCAACGTTCAGGTTTTGGGATAAGTATGAATTTAAGGCCTTAAGCACAGTATTACGATATGGGTTGCAGTAGCGCAACGCCTTTGATGTCGCAAGATGCGCCACCGGCGTAGGTACTAACCCATACTCGCGGAGTTTGCCAGGCTGTGCCCCGCCGCCCTTTCGTTGCTCTGCGTAAGTACATTCGTTGTGCTACTGTAAGCCGCTGTATTGTAATACTGTGCCTTAAGATAGGTCAAATGACAATATTCAATTTAAATTATTAAAAGACTCTGTAAAGCTATCAGTATGGAAAAAATATATAATACAGTTAAAGTAAAAAATTATCGATTTATTGGAATACAATTTAAAAATTATTACCACTTTTTTGATTTTAAAAAATATACTGTAGACCCTGTTTTTGGCATTAATTGCAAAATTTCTCGAAAACAAGTTAATGTTGAATGAAACCAACACACAAAAATCGGTGACTTTAAGAACCTTTATTTTATTCAAACACATTTTCTTTAAACTTATTTGAAAGTGAAGGAAAGCAACAGGAAATAAATAAAAATCGAGAATTGGGCGTTCGGTTTCAACGAAACAGCCGCGTTGAAGCCCGCATTGATTTTAACTTAAAATTAATGGCCTTACGTTCGATATTATTTTAACACGTATCAACCTGCTCGGATAAGCCTAAATGAATGTAGGATTTCAGTTGAAAATACAAATTTTGCAGGTTCTTTGTTTCTCGGTTCTTGCAGGTTAGAACATAATAGAAATATCTATATATATAAAATTTTCGTAAACTATGTATGTATGTATGGATGTTCATCTGTTCCCTCGTATTTCCTAAACCACTTAACCGATCTTGACAAATCTGGTATCTTTGGGTTTGTGCCATCACTCCGCGTGTCATAGGATATATCTATATATTGTCACAGTGTTAGTGGCCATACTCCTCCGAAACGGCTGGACGGATTACCATAAAATTTTCTGTGTATATTCAGTAGGTCTGAGAATAGGTATAAAAAAAATTTCACCGGGTTCTGAGCGGGCGAAGCCGCGGGAAACAGCTAGTCTCCATATAAAACTTATGTGCAAAGTTAGAAGTTGGAATAATAAACAATTCGTTTTAGACTTTTAAACTGTTGATCGACTACATAAAGTACATCCTGTCGTATAACAAATTAGCATAATCCTTAGAGCGTATAATTTTTGTAAGACTTTTTTCCTTCACTTCTCCTCCAGTGCCTCGCCTTAATAACACATGTTCTGTGAAAATTTCAATCGCCTACCTAATGATAATTAATTACAGTTTCAAAAGATGCAGTTTTTTATCAATAGGACAGATAGACATTTAGACAGTTAGTGATATGGTCCCGTCGACACTCTTTGGGCACAAAACCCTTTAAATTTTAACCACCTCCGTGGCGTAATGGTTAGTCCATTCGCTTCACACCAGCAGGTTGCGCGTTCGATTCCCGGCGGGGTCTACTCTGTACGTTAGTACTAATATATATACTGTGACTCTGTACTACTCTGTTTAGTTGGTGGTAGGGCATTTTTATAACCCGCCTGGCTAACTACCACCATCTTATCTAAGTCTTGCCGCCAAACATCAGTGTTAACAGCATTGATGTGTTCCGGCTTGAAGATAAGATAGCCAGATCCCCATTGCGTTGGGGAATCTTGATAAGCCCGCTTTCATTTTCAGCATCATCGTCACTTACCATCAGGTGAGATGATGGCAAGTGCTTACCAATTGTAATTTTTTTTTAAAGTACCTAATTCCTGTACTTAAAACATGTAATTTCTCAATGAGATTCTCTAACACTTAGTACCTACCCTAACCCATTTACCGACGCTCATATCGCAAGTCCTCAACTATTTAGGCACTCAAAATGTATAACATGTAGGCAACCCTAGTAGAGACAGAATAATATCAAACGCAACCTTGGACTTTGAATAACTATTACCTACTAGACGAGAGGCATCACAGATCTGAGGTTTGGATTCAGATCACACATGCATACCTATCTATCGGTCTGAGTAAAATTTTCAGGATCTAAGACAACACAAAAAAAGTATGTACCTATGTACAATACAATACAATATAGAAGAAAGCCTATACAATAGGCGGCCATATTGCTAGGTAGCAATTTCTTCCAGGCAACCTTTGTGTAGGGAAACAGCGAAAGAACAAGTAAAGGGACGGTGCTATAACTTAAAACAGAAATATTTGCAAATAAACAGTTACATAAAATACTTAAGGCGAGGCACCGGTGGAGAAGCGAAGAAACCCATTTGCTAGATCATACTAAATATCGGTCTTGCAAGAAATATTGGACATACTTAAGGATATTGTCTGAGGAATGTGCTAATATGTTACACGATCTTTTTTATGATCGAGTAAAGTACACGTTACACGTGTACTTTACTCGATCATAAAAAAATCCCAAAAACAGGTCTAAAACGTCTAAAATTAAGATCTAAAACGAATTGTTTATTAATAAAATTTCTAAATTTGCACATCATTACAGCTCATATCCGTCCCCACCGAGGGGCTCAAGCCTACCCTGAATCAGGGCGATTAGGCCTTAGTCGACCACGCGGGCCCAGTGCGGGTTGGTCGACTTCACACACAACCTTCGAGTTTCTTCGCAGGCGTGTGCAGGTTTCCTCACGATGTTTTCCTTCACCGTTAAAGCAATCTGTAAGTATGTACGTAAGTTTTTGAAAAACTCATTGGTACATTGGCCGTCCAGATTTGAACCCGGTACCTCTGGTTAGATGGACCGAGTCGTTACCGGTTGAGCCACCGACGCTTTTTAGCCACCGACGCTTTTTTTGTAGATATTTTATTTTAAGTACTACAGAGAATCTGCTAAATTTTAGTTTTTAAATTGAAGTCTTAAGAGAAAAAGTGAGGTTATTTTCTTCACTCTTTACACGTAAAGAAAAAAACAGAGACAACTGTTTTACAAATGCGCCTCGCTTTAAAGTACATACAATCACAGAGTTAAAAAAATTCGCGAAATCAAATCTTTGAGTACAATACCTGAAAGTACATACAATTCACAGAACATCGACCGTCACAAAAAGTGAAACACTCTTGCGCAGCTGTGTGTCAAGCATTTGCATATTTCTATGTAAATGTATAGCCATCGCAACTACTTATACGCGCTAACTAGTCGTGACTTTTTTTGACTACTCCGATTTTTGTGGTCGTGACCAAGTGATTGACCTGGTGAACTGCGGTTCGCCGTGGTTAATTTTTTTTTTTAATACGGTTGCTCGAAAAGTGGTGCCGAAGATGCCGAAGATGGAAGCGGGCTTACCAAGATTCCTAACGCTATCTTATCTTCAAGCCGGAACACATCAATGTTGTTAACACTGAAGGAAATATGATGATAATTTAATAGAGCAAACACAAACGCGTCTTATCAGTTTGGATGTACTACGACAGAATCGCAGAGTTTAATCTGAGCCGATAGCTGCTTGGCGGTAATATTACAGGTTTTCGTTATTTTTGACGTCAATTACTCCTAAAAGATAGAAAACCCAAGGTCGAAAAAAATGCCCTCATTGTTGATGATGTTCCTTAAAGTCAAAAGCGTTTAAAAACACGATGAGAAGTTTTGGCTCGATAGAAAAAAAAAACAGATATACAAATCTTATAGACCTAATATTTTGAAGTATAAATTTTAAAAACTTAACAATATTTGTTATGGTAATACGAAGTGAGAAATGTTATTATTTTTTATACTTTCACTAGCTTTTGCCCGCGGCTTCGCCCACGTGGACATCGTTTTTATGAAGTTCTGTTAGGGTGAGTGGTGCGCGAGCCGCAAGCGGCTCGCGAGCGCGGACATGAGTTTTCCTCAGATCCCTCAGGAACAATATCGGGCTATTCTGATTAGAAGTCTATATCACTTCCCGCCCTCTCAACCACTTCCATACATAAAACCATTTCAGTCCGTAGCTCCGTTGCGACGCTGACGTGCGCGAGCGCGGAAATGAGTTTTCCCCAGATCTCTCGGGAACCATGTCAGGATATGCTAATTAGTAAATTATGTCAATTCCCACCCCCTCAGCCATCTCTGTGCAAAAAATTACAACAAACCATTGTTCCGTTGCATGTTAAAGAAACTAATCAAAAAAATTTTCAGTTCCCTCAGGAACTGCATCGGACTATGCTATTTTCACGGGATAAAAAGTCTTCGTGCGCGAGTCAGACGCGCAATAGGCCGGTTTTTTTTAAACTCTTGATTTTTATTAATTTGAAATAAGGAAAAATTTTAAACAGACGTAAAAATATTGTTTTTACAACACTAGTTATGTACGTTTGACGCGAGCCCGCAGCGGCGAGCGGCATTTATCAAAGATGCAGCGAATTCAGCGACCGAACTTTAATAAATATAATAGGTAATAAATTAACTCATTTGTAGGTAGGTACCCATCTATCTAAATTAATGTTCAATACATACAAAATCGTTTGCCCTGACTAACTACCAACAAACAGCTCAAACCAATGGACGGATCAGGCTGAAATTTGGCATAGGATTTATTTGATGACAAAACTTGTCTGAAATCTGACCATTTTTTTAAATAAATAATTTCCATTCAAAATAGATGATCCCTAACCTAGTCAAATCATATGCTAATTTTATGTCTATCAAACACCCACTAGCTTCTTAGCTTCTAGCTTCTTGGTACCCAAAATACGTGAACTGGTTGAGATAGATCAGTTGAGATAGATCAGTTGGTTGATGGTGACTGTACTTACAATCCGTGGATGACAGAACTTTGGGATTTTCCCTACTCTCAAAACAATATGTTTTTCTGTCAGATAACGACTGTAACACACACATTATATTAGTCATGTGAATTCCCGAACTAAAAATATGTAAACATAAAACTTTTTAGATAAGAGTGGTCGGCATAGGTACATCGCATTTATTAAGGAAAACCACACTTCAATAACAAGAGATAAATAGCTTACGTGGACATTTGATAGTTGTTTGAAAAACGGTTTTAAAAATATGCAATTTAAAAGTAAAAAGGACCCTAGGTCAGTCGGGCCAATGGAGAAAGAAAAGATAAGCGAGAGAGAGGACCTACTTGGAATCTGAAGATTGTCTGAAAATTTCATCGAAATCGGTCCAGCCGTTTTGGAGTCTATAAGGAACATTTTTTTTTCCTTCACATAGCACAGAGATAGACTGGATTCAAGTGCTAATAACTACAGCCTCCCTGATATAATAAAAGGATTTGAATGTAAATCACATGTTAAACGCTCATAAGAATTAGAAATGATTTGAACGATTAAAAATTATTCAAAATGATTACAAATCAAATCATTTTTAATCCTTTTTAATGATTTTGTTTAATCAGGGCTGTGATTAAAATAACTAAAAAAGAGATTATAAGGTTTTCTTATTTGTTTACTTAGCTTAAGTAATAAAAATATGTATCGTTTATTTAAGTAAATAAACTTTAAACAAAAAAAAATGTTATGAGAAAGTGGTAGCCCTAGTTTTGATAAGCATTGCTATTTAAACGGAGACGGAGGGTCGAAATGATTCATATTGTTGCAACCATTCCGGTCAAATGGAGTCCCAAAAAAAAACATGTATCAATTGTGGCAGAGTGTACGATTTCAGCCCATTTTGGAGGTGGTGCAGAGACTGCGGAATAAATAAATTTATCGAGGAGGAGAAGAAAAAAAAATAAAATAAGTGTTAATCTTCCGTTCACACATCATGAATTTCGTGTCTAACATTTTTTTTGGTGTTTGTCTAAACGTACTATCCTCATAGATAGCAGTGAGAAGCCAGTGCTGTCGTTAGCTGGTAAAGATATTGAGTAAGTTAGTATTCTCAAGAACCTGGAAGCTATTATCGATCCGACTCTGCAATGATCTGAGAACAACCGGACTATACGCTGTTATCGCCGATTCCGGGTACATCAATGTACAAGAGCTCTTTTCTTGTCCTTGGAGTTGCTTTCTGGAACTTTGTGCCACCTGCTGTTTCAACTGCTGCTTCCCTGGATGAATTCAAGACGATGCTACAACCACTTACTTGCTATTGAGCAAGCTAAGTCGCGAGTGCATAGTTTCTGGTGTGTGATGTGCTGGTAGGGCTGTCAAGTGTTATATGATACAATACTTTTTGTAAATCGTTTTGTTTCTGTTTTTTTAAATGCCATGAGTTTTATATTATTTTTGTCTTTATTTTAAAAAAAAAGGTTGAGCTAAAGCTTTTGTATTTTGTAATGATAAAGCCTACTCGAGGGTAAGCAGGCTAAAATCTTAAAATATTAAAAATTTTAAATACAGAACATAATTATAAAAAGCGTCTGATTATGGAATCTATGTAAATGGAGAGGCATCAAGATTTAATTAATAAAAGGAAAGATACAGAAACCATAGATAAGATCTACCATGATTTAATTAAATTAAAATAATCTTTAAAAAGTACCGTTGTTACACTTTCTTGGTTAATTAGTTGGAAATTTAAATTTGCGTTTGTATTCATGTAATTTCAAAATTTGTAATTGTAAGTGTCTTTTAAACTTTATGATTATATTTATGTAGTTCAAAATTGACAACCCTGGTTATCTGGGTAGGTGATTTGAATGACTGACTGTATAATTTGTAATATTACCAACTGTACATAAGACCAGTGTTAGCACACGGTTTTGGCTGTCAGTTGACCAATAATAAGATTTATGAACGCATTGTTCATGTGACTTTATAATTTCTTAATATTATAGTGTTTTTTAACTAACGTTAAGATAATTAAAGTTAATGAATTAATTAATTAAGTTACATAGTTGGACTCACATGAGTTTATTTATTTTAATATGGTTCCAAATTTAACGGACAAAACAGGTTATAAGTATTCACCGCTATAACCTGTCCTCAGAACATTTTTTTTTGTTTAAAGTTTATTTACTTAAATAAACGATACATATTTTTATTACTTAAGCTAAGTAAACAAATAAGAAAACCTTATAATCTCTTTTTTAGTTATTTTAATCACAGCCCTGATTAAACAAAATCATTAAAAAGGATTAAAAATGATTTGATTTGTAATCATTTTGAATAATTTTTAATCGTTCAAATCATTTCTAATTCTTATGAGCGTTTAACATGTGATTTACATTCAAATCCTTTTATTATATCAGGGAGGCTGTAGTTATTAGCACTTGAATCCAGTCTATCTCTGTGCTATGTGAAGGAAAAAAAAATGTTCCTTATAGACTCCAAAACGGCTGGACCGATTTCGATGAAATTTTCAGACAATCTTCAGATTCCAAGTAGGTCCTCTCTCTCGCTTATCTTTTCTTTCTCCATTGGCCCGACTGACCTAGGGTGCTTTTTATATTAATAATATGTATGTTGCAGTCGTTATCTAACAGGACAAAGTATTATTTTGAGAGTAGGGAAATTCCGACGGAAGTACGGTACTGCTATTGGTTTCTGGCAATTGCATGACACCACCTCGTGGTCAAATAATATAAGTAAAATAGTCTTTTTCTTTCTAATTTAGAGGTAAGGGTTAATTTTAAGGGTCTTAGGAAATGAAAATGTAAAAAAAAATACATAAAAGTTATGCAAATTTAAAATATGCGACATTAATACCGTAGATAAGTTTATATAGTTCAGGATCGTGTATAAAGATATGCATAGAGCTACTGTTTCGTAATTAATGTTTTACTTAAGAAGAAATAGGTCATAGATATAATTATAGAGTAATTTAGGTTTCTTCTTTGTTTGCTAGTGAAAACTGCCAATGTTTTTATGTTATTATTTATTATCTCGAGTTGTAAAAGGATGTCTTTCTTTCTGAAACTTTATATGTGTAATTAGACATTATCTTCATTAAGTTTTTATAGAGTGTATAGACTTCCTTTGTGACATTTGATGTGTATTTTCGTTCATTCTCTAAAAAGCTACAAAATTTGCGAACTAGTCACAGATTTGTAAGCTCTCAGATACCATAAAATTCACTATTTATCAACCATTATGATTCAGCATAGAACGATAGCCATTCAACACAATAAATGGTCATTCTTTAGCGCCTACATGTTTTAGAATATCAAAATCCACTGAATATATGTTATGAACCTGATGTGATGTCTTGTTTACGAAAATGCCATTACTCAGCCATAATAAATCATTTCGGATAACATCTGTGTTTCATTTAACGCTCCCTGTACAATTATAAACAGTGCGCATGGTTAAATTTTTTATAAGAATTTTCTAGTTGTTTTCTTCTAATCTTTTGATGCGCACTCACAGAAAATCTCGTCGAGTTTAGTTAAGTCCTTACTTTTGGATCCGAATAAATTCTGAGTGGTATATAAGGTGTAACAAAATTAGCTGAAACTATTTTAACTGGTGCGTCTACCCATGAAACTGAACAACTTTCCCCATAGAACCCGTAGTCAAATATCAAAAAAAAATGGCTCTCCCATACTAACTCGACCAGCTGATCAGCCAATTTAGTATGAGAAGTCCATTATTTTTTTTGAGATTTGACTTTGGGCTTCATGGGGAAAGTTGTTCAGTTTCATGGATAGAAGCACCAGTTAAAACAGTTTCAGCAAATTTTGTTACACCTTATATACTTATTGGCACCTAAGTTGAGAAAGCGCAGCATCTTACGTTCATGTCTCAATCGAAGTGCGGGACGCGGAGGTAGAGCGCAACAAGAGACGCCATCAGCCCCCCGTGTAACCCGCGCTACACCCGCGCGCTCCCTACCGACCGCCCCCCATTTGTTTTCAACTTATACGCCGCGAATTGTACCTACTATTATTCTACCTAACTAAATGCTTAGCTCAGTAGGTTACTGTGGTAGGGAGCTGTGTGGAGGGGGGTGACATTTTGTAACAGCACTGGGATACGGGTGCCCGATTGACCCAACTAAAGGCTAGCTAGTTATGCAACTTAATGGATTTAGATCGGTAAGTAACAAGTTGCGTCCACACGTACAGGCGAATTTACTTTAGTGTTCGGCAGACTTAAGGTATTGATCTATGTAGGGGAGCTCTAAATTGCAATAGAGATTTTCATTCCTTAGAAATCACGGGGCACCCGTGGCTCTACGCATGAAGTGATTTTGAAACGAGCGAGTTAAGTGCAGTTCATACAACCGGTCAAACTTCAAGTTAACTAAATTCGCCTGTACGTGTGGACGCAACTTGTTGCCAATACCGCAAGTTACTTCGCTACGTAACTAAACTGCGTGTAAATTAGCCTTTAAGTCTCGCGTCATTCGCGTGACGTCACCACACTCCTCCCACACCGCTCCACTACCGCTGGAAACCATTACCTTCGCCAAGTAACGACCTTCACTTACCTACATATTGCTGTAACATAACTTACTGTCTTTAGCTGAAGAACTACCCGTCACCGGACAACTTCTTCGAGCTAATGCGCTTCGATCTGGTACTCGACGAGGACCTGAAGGTCTACCTGCTAGAAGCCAACATGTCTCCTAACTTGAGTTCAGCGCATTTTCCCCCTAACCAGCTGCTGTACGAACAAGTGTTGTACAATCTGTTCATGATAACTGGCGTCACCGGTGGGGTTAGGAGGCAATCGAATGATGTGGATGCAAGGTACGATTTTTGAGTGAGAAGTATAATTAGAATTATTTTTTTAATAATAATATCCAACACTTATAGACACAGTGAGCAGGTATGTGTGTAGGTACCTACCTAGTATGTGTAAAAGGACCGCTGGAGGTCCTGATTCCGATACAAACGTCTTTGATTCATTACCAAACATTCGATTTCTTTATATAGTTTTATATCGATAATCGGATGACGAAAAGCTATTCCGGTAAACTAAAAAACTAGTATAAAAAATAAAGAGGAATTCATTAATGATCAGTAGAATTGAAAGGTTTTTGCCCTGTAAACGTCTTTTTCACTCAGCTCGTTATCTATGATAAAGCACGTTTTTTCTTTAACCGATTTCAAAAAAGGAGAAGTTTCTATTTTCCACTGTATGTATGTTTTTTTATGTATGTTCCCCGATTTCTCTGTCAATTGTGCACCTATTTTTTTTTCGAAAGAGTTTACTACCGGTGGTGGTCTTATTGTCACCAAGTCAGGAACTGATGATGAGATCCCAGGGAAATCGAGGGCAACCAACCTCAAAAAAACGTAGGCCCCTAATATGTTTCCTACCTACCTTTGATAATATTATTAAATCATATATAAAAATGTTATTTCATGATTTTGTGTGAATTTTTTTAAAGTCGGTTTTAAGTTTTTTTAAACTTTTTAAAAAAAAACAGCCACGCAGTACCGACATCGGATTTATAATGTATTTTTAATATGATTTTTTTTTAAATACTATGAATTTACTACAAAAAAAAATTAAAAATGGCCTGATTTCTAAATAAACGATTATATTATAATAAACTTAAATCGTCTCCGGCCGTTTTTTGATAAACTATTACTAAGCGAGTTATGATAATTTTTTTAAGAGCGACAATGAAATTGAGCCTCAACCAAAAAGAAGTGATATTCATGGGGATCAATTATTGTCTTACACTATAAAAATAAAAAATGTGTGTGTGTGTCTATGCGTCCGTCCGGTGATGTAGTTTAGGACTTTTAAATGATATGTACCTAGAATTATCAGGCCTATACCTAAGTACCTACCTATGTATTTTAATAATAGGTGATATACCTATTTTCAGAGAGCAAAGAGCTGCCCAAGACATGATATCTTCACAAAAGAACATAGCAGTATGGGGTGATGAGTGCTCCACAGTGTGCAAGGATCAGTGCGAGGCTGCCGAAATTTGCGGACTTTGCCGGCACTGTCTTCTACGCAAATTGAGGGACAACCTGTTGAAGGCTCACCGAGAGTTCCTGCACAGAGGAGACTTCAGGAGGCTGTATCCACCTGCCATGGTAGAGTAAAAGATTTTTACAGGGCCTTGGGTAAAATAGAGCATATCTCTAAGAGGACTTCTGAAACAGAACAACTTTGCTGGAATCGCAAAAAAACTTCGCACACAAAAATAAGCTTGTTTTTTTTCTTTTTTAAGGTATTTTTAATTCAGCTCTATCGTAAAAACGGTTTTATATACCTACAAGCGTGAAACTTGATTACATAACTAACAATAGCAACTTAAATAATGATTTAGAGTGGTAATAATTCTGAAGTAAAACAAACAATTAAAAAACCGGCCAAGTGCGAGTCGGACTCGCGCACGAACGGTTCCGTATCTGTAAAAAAAATCGCATTTCTTGTATGGAAGCCCTACTTAAATATTAATTTTATTTTAATTTAATTTATTATTTTTAAAATTTAATATTTATCTAAATATAAAAATATATTCTGTGATTATTTCAAGCGTCTACCTGTTGCCGTTATCAATTTCAAGCAAAAACGAGCAAAAAAATCACGTTTGTTGTATGGAGATCCCCCCCCCCTTTTTTTTACTTTATCTAATTTTTAGTATTTGTTGTTATAGCAGCAACAAAAATACATCATCTGTGAAAATTTCAATTGTCTAGCTATCACGGTTCATGAAATACAGCCTGGTGACAGACGGACGGACGGACGGACGGACGGACAGACAGACGGACAGCGAAGTCTCAGTAATAGCATCCTGTTGTTACCCTTTGGGTACGGAACCCTAAAAACCGACCAAGTGAAAGTCGTACTCGCACTAAGGAGTCCGAACTAAATTTTAAAAAGTTTTTTTCTGTCGCTCGCATTTATGTATTTTGTTTGTAATGTGAATAGGTATCATTCTCTTAGTAGTATGGTCTTCGTCGGTTTTATTTTATTTTTGTAGCATTCATAACTAAACAACCAACAAGCTGTTGCCTGGTACTTAGGTTTTACTAAATATAGCCTCTTTTTATTTCAGGAGCCAAATCCTAAGACTATGAAGGACGATTTGAAAAACATAAGTTCAATAAACAAATTACAATATTTGTGGTATCAAGGCAAATGCAACATTGATTTTGTATGGTGTTCATAAAGTTTTTTTTTTGTTAGGTAATTCAAAAATTTAAGTTCTAGAATCAAATCATATTACTTACTATTTGGAAAAAAGTGAGGAAAAACATCGCGAGGAACCTGCACATGCCTGCGAAGAAACTCGAAGCTTGTGTGTGAAGTCGACCAACCCGCACTGGGCCCGCGCGGTCGACTAAGGCCCGATCACCCAAATTCAGGGTAAGCTCGAGCCCCTCGTTGGGGACGTGAATACGTCATATGAGCTGATACGATGATGATAAATCCGAATAAGCTGTTTTCCCCCTTTGAATTGCCCCTCGCCGCGTTTTTTTTAGTTTTAAACAGAGATTTGTTACCATAGATATAGCATATCTCTGGTTTTAAAGAAAATCTGACACAAATAGGAGCAAAATGTTAATCTGCTTCGAAAATACATGAATTTTTTTTAAAAATATCTTCTTAATTTCAGGGCTCTGTGGAAAGTGCAAAGAGTTATCATATCTGAGGTTATGTATCATAGTTTGATCTTCAGACTTATTCAAGCGTACGAACTTATTTATAAAACAACATCTGATTCATTGTTGTACGCGGTATACCTACAAGAATTAAAGTTAAGTTCTAAAAGCAAATCTTAAGATCGCTTGTTAGCGATAAGACCGTCTAAAACTCTAAATGTACAACTTTCTCAATCATTGTACAAGTAATGCAATAAAGTGTTTTCAATCAATCAATCTCTAATAAAATTGTAACAGGCCGATGTCTGTACATCGTAGTTATTGAATAAAAACTAATATCTAGAGTCTTCATTAGTAAAACAGAAGACAAAACAACAATTTTTAAATTATTTGTCTGTCTGTATGTTTGTACACGCATCACGCCAACAGGAAAATAAAAACAGCTAACACAGAATTTTAATTTGGATGGAGTTGACATTAAAATTCAAAAAATTCAGGTATTTTTTAATGAAATTATAGACTTTTCGAACGAAGCGTTACGCTTCCTCATTTATTAATTATTATGCGTACAGCGCAGGAGTGGAACTCCTTGCCTGCGTCAGTGATCCCCGATTCCTATAATTTGGAGATCTTCAAGGCAAGAGTGAATAGGCATTGTTTGAGCTTGCGTGTACCATCCTCGACTGCATCATCACTTCCCATCAGGTGAGTTGCAGTCAAACGCACTCAAATATTTAGTAAATAAAAAAGACTATTGTCCAGCAGTGGACGTCTTTCAGCTGGATATTAATCGATATTTTTTCTATTTTAATTGCTAGTTATTTTTTATGAATTTTCAAAGGTTAAAAGTGATGACGTCACATGCCCAAATGCTTTAAAAAAACGGCTTTAGTGCCTACTAATTTCATTATGAAATGAATTCAGTTATTGGGTGTTATTAAATTACTTTTTTACAGTACCTACAAAATCTTTTTATCTCCGAATGGTAGTTCTATTTATGTAAAAGTCGATGTATGTTCCCTATGAACTCCAAAACGGCTGGATAAATTACGATGAAACTTTGCTGTATTGTTGCGTACAAGCCAGATGTTTATAACAAAAAAACTTCAAAGTCCACGCGGACGAAGCCGCGGGCAAGTCTAGTAGGTATCTTTTAAAAAACTTAACGATGCCAGTTGTGCCTTATTTCTCTTTGGTGTTTTTTTTTGTTTGTTTTTTTTTTTATATATATTTTTATTGGCATACTAATGCATTTTTTTTAATCTTTTAACTTGAGTCTCCAGAAGGCTCGCGTTACCATACAAACGTACTTCCGCCTTAATACAAAAACTACACGCCGGATTGAATTCAAACTTTGCAAATATATTGAGTAGACACATATCTAAACGAAGGCTTAAATTAGTTTTGTACTAAAGTTTGAAACTGCTCTTATTTTTTTCGTTTTATATTAGTAACATAGAAAACTAATTACAAACATTGATATGTGTCTACTCAATATATTTGCAAAGTTTGGATTCAATCCGGCATGTAGTTTTTGATTTAAAGCGGAACTACGTTTGTATGGAAACTTGAGCCTTCTGGAGACCCTTAATAACTTTTTTAATAATTCTTGTAATATTAGAACCATAGGTCGTACGACAATGAATAAGGTGTTGTTTTATAGTTATATTGTTATATAGATATGTTTAAATATTTCTAAAGATTTAACTATAGTAACCGCTATCACTTTTCCACATATTGAGAAGACATTTTTCACTTTTACACATAATTTCAAAGGCTAAGTTTCAAAAAAGTACTTATAGTATCAATATAAATGTAGCACTGATGATTCGGAAATTTTATGTTGATTCACTTCTTTTTTATCCGTGACTGTTTTTCTGTAAAATAAAAACAAACGCTAAACAGGCAATCTGGAGGAGAGAAATTGGAGAGGAGAGGGTGGCAACCAGCATTTTCAGATTCAGACGTCGAATTAGTAAGAAAACACCTTTTGACAAAATGTAACATGATTTGCTTCTAGACTTATAACGAAGTCTTTTTTTGATTTCTAGACTATATTTCTTAAGTCAATTTGAATATGATTGATTGGTTAATATATAATAAATAAATCATCAAGATTTTCCATGAAAATTACTTTTTATTGACCCTTACAACTTATTTTATTAACTTAGTCTAAACTACTGGACCATTGACTGCAAAAGTCCCAAAATATAGCTACCCAAGTCTTCATCCTGATTTGTCCATGAGACATAAATATTTTTCTTGTTATCTTCCTCACCCTCAACTTTGATAAGTACAGATTCCACAGATATGTTCCCATCTGATATTGTTATAGTCCAACCAGGCAGTTTCTCCATCAGCAATGTTTTTAGTTTTTCTGCAGTCTGGGCAGCTGGACCCGCATCATTGAAATGGACAGTACTTGTAAAGCGAATCACATGCCTGTTTATGCCCATCTCATCACAAACCTCATCTATGTCCAGTAACGATAGTCTATTGTCCTTCATGCAGAGAATGCCATGAACTACTCGCCGCCTCTTTGGATCAGGAGGCAGAGCATTGTACCTAACAGCTTCAGCTTTAAGCAACCTCAAAGACACATCAATGGGTATCTTCGTTGGTGTGTTGATGGTACATGTTTCACCATTAGCAGGCATAAAGCAGTTTATCTTAAACTCTTTTTCAATTTTATCTTTCAAGAACTCCATCTTGATAGCTTCCCCGTGCACTAGAAGCACATTCTTTGGTTCACAGTACTGTATCAACTGCATTATGCCTTTAGCATCCGCGTGAGCTGAGAATGACATGTATTCAACTGCCATTTTGACTTCTACAACTTGTCTGTTCTCAAATTCAATCTTTTTTGCTCCATTTAAGATTTTATGACCAACAGTGCCTTGGACACAGAAACCAGGCATAATGACCATGTTTTGTTCATAAGGTGCCCACTTCTTGAATATGTTCAGGGACAAGCCTGCATGCAACATTCCAGGTGTGGCAAATACAACCATAGCCCCTGGGTTGTCTATGTAAGATTTGTCAAAAGGCTTAATATGCTTAAAATCAAACATATTTCTGTGGACAAATGTTTTCCTGATTTTCTGATTAGTCCATGTGACAAACATTTTGTAGTAGTTGTTTGCTTTCTCAGTCAGACCCAGTGCAAAGTAGACGGGATATTTCATATTCATTCTCTCCCAGTAAGTTTCAAGTAAAATGCATAGTTCCTGTGCTCTGCCCAAAGCAAATACTGGTATTAGTACTTTCCCTCCCTTCTCAACACATTCATGTACTTTCTTTAGGAAGTCTCTCTCTCTACACCTTTTTGAATCACGGATAGTAGTAGCATAAGTTGACTCTGATATCAGCAAGTCTGGTCTACATTTATCAATCCAAGCTGCACCTAGATGTCTATCAGGTGTCATATTATAATCACCAGTGTAAACAACTGACTGGGACCCCACCCTGATCCAGAACATAGCCGCTCCCAGCACATGGCCTGCATAATATGCTTTTATTTCCAGTTCACTGTCCACCATGACCGACTGATGTAATGTTACCGCAGTGACCTTTTTGATGCAGTCTTTTATCATCTGAGACGTAAAGAAGTTGGACTCCCCCTTCCTTTCAACGGCGACTTTTCTCATATCCTCGAGAAGGATTGGTGCTATTGCTTTGGTGGGGTGTGTCATATAAATGGGGCCGGTGTATCCAATCATCTCTGACATGTAGGGTAGGGCTCCACAGTGATCGAGGTGGAAGTGGGAGATGATGACGCAGTCGATCTGGCTTGTGATGGGGCCTTCAGGTACTATGTAGGAGAAGTCGGGAAATCGTCGCTCGTCATTATAACCCATGTGCATGCCGCAATCTAACATTATATTTTTACCTCCCATCGACAGCAGAATACAGCTCCTGCCGACATCTTGACCTGCTCCTAAGGGCGTAATCTTGATATCAGGCATGGTGATGAAATACCACTTTAGTATGTGCCAAAACCGATCTCGACTCTTATTTGAAATGGAATGTTTACTGGCATATCAGGTGTACCTATGTAATATTTTGTATGAGCATCTGGTTAACGAGGGAACAAAGTTAGGTATCTCAACATTAACAAACAATATTATTTTAGAGAATTTCAACGAAATAATCAAGGATTTCAAGAAAATTTACAGTAAACAATCAGTAATAAAGCAATGAAAAATAACCTCAACAAAAACAAAGCGGATATAAACGAAACACTTAGATGATCGTTTCGTGCTCTGTACCGTAGCTCCAAGAGGATTGAAAGCTGAAAATTGTTTCAGTAACTTAAAATAAGTCCTTATTTTAACAGTCACACCATTCGTAACGCATTCAGTAAGGAATGATTGACTATTGAAGTTGGGCCAGACGACTAAACACCTGAAAACTTTAGTGTTCGTTTAGCATTTTCCCGAGCAGATTTGAAGATTTAGTAACATAGAAAACTAATTACAAAATTGAGCCCGTCCGTTCCATTTTTGCGGGCTATTTACAGAAAAAATAGACACTCTACAAACAAACTAAGTATGCCAACACCGTTACGTTTGAATCGTAACGCTTGTTAAATCTTCAAATCTGCTCGGGAAAAAGCTAAACGAACAAAAAACTAACACTTAGTTTTCAGGTGTTTCGTCGTCTGGCCCAACTTCAATAGTCAATCATTCCTTACTGAATGCGTTACGAATGGTGTGACTGTTAAAATAAGGACTTATTTTTAATTTACTGAAAGATTTTTCAGCTTTCAATACTCTTGGAGCTACGGTACAAAGCACGAAACAATCATGAACTTAGATAGAATAGAACATTTTTAGTTTCTATGCTCTTTTTTATAAGAAAATGTCAAGGTCTTTAGTTTTCACATTCTTTGATAGATGGCGCAACAAATCATTGATATTTTTCTTCATTCCAAAAACAATAATATTTTTATAATGACTCATATTTTTTTTAACTAATGATTCAATATATTTAAAAACAATTTCATTCAACGCAAACTTGACTTGCCCGTGTAACATGGTAGGTATATAATTTAGCAATCTATATCATCTGCTGCTCTATACTCGAATAGTAAAAACATATATGTCGTAAGTTTTAAACATCTGAGAGCGCAAGCGAATTTTAAATTATTTTTTTATATTTATTCTATAGTTCAAACATTCAACATAAGGTGTTGCTTAAAATTCAATCTCACTGTCAACTCTATCTCCGGTATGTAAAACACAGATCTAATAAACCAATACTCTATGGATGTTAGTCAGTGAGAGGTAACAGAAATAGTACGTTGCGTGCCACGGTACTACTAAAGACAACTAAGATGAGACTTGCTTGACAGACCACGTAAAACATTAAAAAGAAAAAGTAGGAAGGGTACGAATTAGTTATCCATAAATATAGAATTGCTAAACTTAAGTAGCAGTGCACATAGCTCGTAGAACCGTTTGTTCTCAGTAACATAGTAATATAATAGTAGTTAATTTCGCAGTTCATTTTAAGGACCTACCTAGTAAACTTTTTCTGTCCCAGTAGTTAACAGATGGCAGAGCGATAAAGTTCCCGAGTGGCGACCGCACACAGGAAGACTTAGTGTGGGCAGGGATCCCACACAGTGGATCGACGACTTGGTGAAGGTCGCGGGAGGCCGCTGGATGCGGGCAGCGCAGGACTAAACTTGGTGAAAATCCTTGGGGGAGGCCTTTGTTCAGCAGAGGACGTCATTCGGCTGATATGATGATGATGATAATAGGGCTACAACTGGTGCAAGTATTACCTTGGCTCATAAGAATTGTAGCCATACCTTAGTGATTATGTTGATAAGACACGTGGTATCAGTCAAGTCCGCGTAGTGCAAATGCATGCCGCCACCGGTGTGTGTGACACGCGGGTTGCCCATACAAGTAATGGATGCGGCCAGTGTTGAAGGAAGATGAGCGCCGCAGAATGCCGTGCACTTCGTAGCCTTTGTCGATGAAGAATCAACGTGAGCCAACCAACACCGTAATGCTTTAATTTGTCTTTAATTTGTACTTGTAGTTTACTTAGACTATAAAGATTTATACTTGCCAATTTTTATTAAGAGTGAACTTGCAACTTTTCATAGAAACGGCGATAGTGATTTTTCACCTCTTAAAAGTAAACCGATTTTTATCAATGAGATTAATAGGTTGCCAGTTAGACCAAAAGCTAGGTTTAGGTGTTTGTTTTTTCAATATAATTCATAAGTTCAAATTTATTTGTTTTTCAGCGTTTTCATACAAAAATAATTTTGGCCACAATTTATTTTGGTGATAAATCTAGCTTTTGTTCCAACTTACAAACGATAAAAAATAAAAAATAAAAAAAAAATGATAAAAAATTGGTCCGAATCGGTTTAATATTAAGAGGTAAAAATCGTTATCGTCGCGCCGTTTGTATGGAAAGTATATTTTTTTCGTATTTTTTCCGTAGGTTCACATTCACTATCGTCTTAATTAGGTACCAAACCTACTTAATTACCTCTATTTACGAAATAACTAATAAGTATCTTATATGTGCCTCTAAGCTCTCTCACACAAATCTAAGTTACCTACAGTATTCGGACTGTCCTAAAGCCCGTAAAAAGTATGAAGAGAAAATTGGAAATGAATATGACAAATGTGTAAGGGCAAGATTTTAAAACAGTAGCGATGCAGCGGCGATCCTTTGTCGTGCGCTGTCGGCTTAAGAAAGTCGCGGCGACTGCTTTGTACGCAACGTTCGGGCTTTTCTTGAAAAACTATGAGAGCTCGTAACTATTGAACAATAAAGAGTTTACAAACAAACAAAACTATTACAAAAAAATATGAAAGGTGTTTTTTTTTTATTTTATTAAAATATTATGATCCTTGAATATTGCCAGATATTTTTATCAACCTGTATAAGGTAGTTTTCGTACAATTTGTCTTTGGTATTGGCCGATACGAATTCATATCGTACACTGGAAACTGTACAGAGGAGGAAACGATCATAAGTTTTATGATCGTTCGGTCCTCTGTGCCGTAGCTCCAAGAGGCCTGAAAGCTGAAAAAACTTTCAGTAACTTAAAAATAAGTTCTTATTTTAACACTCACACCATTCGTAACGCATTCAGTAAGGAATAATTGACTAATGAAGTTGGGCCAGACGACGAAACACCTGAAAACTTTTGTGTTAGTTTTTTATTCGTTTAGCTTTTTCCCGAGCAGATTTTAAATTTCAAAAAGCGTTACGTTTCAAACGTAACGGTGTCGACATAGTAAGTTTGTTTGTAGAGAGTCTACTTTTTCTGTAAATAGCCCGCAAATATGGAACGGACGGGTACAATATTTGGGGGCTATTTACAGAAAAGGTATACACATCAGTTGTTTAAATGTATATCATTTCTCGCTCGTTTTTATGAAGTGTCCGGGGTGTGGCACAAGTAGAAGGTATATTATGTGGAAATATATGAATGTTTGAGGGTCCGTTTCATTGTTACTGAGTTGTGGCCAGTGGCCTGTGGCTTCGTATATTATGAAGTGCGTGGTGTAATCACATTGATGTATAGTACATTTTTCCCCGACTACCACAAATTCAAAAAGAGGTTGTATGTTTTTTTCTCAATTGGTTAAATAAATTAGACACAATACTTTAACCTCTTTAGCAGAGGTTTACTCATTTAAAATGTAAAAAGAGCAATCTGTAATGGATAATTAATTTTTATAAAGCTAAAAATTTACACGAGATTATAAGTGAGAATTGGCGCAAGTCGGTAGCAAGAGAAAGATCAGAAGAATTTTACAAACCGTCAAGCGTCATTTGCAACAACTTCTGAAATTAGACTAAGTAGCTTTGACGGCATATTTGTTGTACTCAAGGAGTTTATAGGTAAGTTGTACATGACTGCTTAGCCACAGAGGATATTTTAAAAGCCTGACCGCCAGTGGGAATATTTATGGACAGAGCAGTCGAAGTACTGGTGAAATTAGTTGGAAATTAGAGACACGTGCAATGTTTGCATTAGCTTTCTATGGCGTAATGTGTCCTTAAGAAAGTCCTTGGCACGCACAAATATTACGCGACACTGTAACGCCGTGGTAACGCCCGACCCGTTGGCGTCCGATCAGATTATTGGTGTACCGTGTTACTTAAATTAATACAGGCAGCGCAGTTGATTGCACTGCACGGAAATGTCCGGCCTAATAATTTGTGTACCATATACTTTAATTATCAAGTCGGACATTTCTGGTTGGCCATTCCCGTGTTGAATAATATCGTGTCGCGCATTAGTGTCTCCCACCCAGCCAAATAAATAAAATAACCACTGGGCGCTGGTGGTGATAAGCTTATCAGCAGCAATAGCAAAGAATATTGGCTAGCCGGACGTAGGTAGTGATTGATTACATGCTCGCGCTCAGTGTAGCCGGTCGGCTAGGTTTGGTTGAGGAGTGAACGTGTTTTAACTGCTATTTGAGTGTAAAAATCTGAATATATTGAATATTATTTATTTCACGATGTCTGGCGAACCATCCAATGGCACTGGGAATCAAAAGGTAGCGCTTATCACTGGTATAACAGGACAGGTGAGACACTGTTTTTCATATTGTTCTTACAAGGAAATTTGGTGTAGTGACGCGTCGGCTATTTATTCATCTAATCTTCCAATTCCATTAAATTCTTAGATAAGTACCCACACTTATAATTGCCACTTGGGTTTGAAATTGAGTGCCTTATTATCAGTAATCACTAACACCGATAACAGAACTAAACTTTAATACTGTTTTGGTTGGAACACACAAATTTTTTTCACTGAACTGTTGGTCCAGTGGCAGTACTCCTGTCTGCTGGACTGAGGATCATGGGAATTGAAGGACTCAAACAAACAAACAGACGAAAAGATTTGTTTGCTCTGTGTCTGGGTGTTCAATATCTTTTTGAACATAGTACAGGCACAGTATTACAATATAGCGGGTTACAGTAGTGCAATGAATGTACTTACGCAGAGCAATGAAAGGGTCCTTGTGGGCTACAGGCTAGTACTGTTAGTACCTACGCTGTGGCGGCATCGTGCGATATCGTTATGCTACTGTAATACGTGCCATATCGTAATACTGTGGTACAGGGAATCCTAGTTTGGGCCAAATGACTGTTTGATTTGTCACTGAATATCATTATTATGTGAAAACATAAATCTAAAGCTACACTGCTCACTTGTCATGAGGCTAAATGGCAAGAGCTTCTCCACTGGCAGGCACAGTCGGCTAGAGTTCACATGAAATGGGGAGAGAAAACGTCAGACTATTTTGGCATTATTATTTAGTTAGACATTTAACACTACAGTACACGCGCCTGTTTTTTTAGCACGAGTGCTCGCGTGGCCAACTATAGTAGGCCTTATAAAAACATGTTTACTTTTTGTTTACGTACTATATGAATAAAATAGTATTTGGTATCAGTTCTTTATTTATTAGTCTTATGTTAAGAACACAGTTTTAGCATTTATTTGCTTTTTAAACTAGGAAATAATTAACAAATCAAAAACTTAAGAAAATTAACAAAAATATGGCACTATTGAGAAATTTCTTTCCAAAACTTAAAAAATACATCTTTTTAGACTTATTATTTCAATGTCAAACTGAAACCAAACCTATAAAACAAAGAACACAACATTAGAAACATTTTATAATATTTTATACATATTATCATAATAAAGTCACCTACATTTATTTGTCACGCCAGTGCTCGCGCGGACTCCAATGGTAGTCCTGCAGTTTTGGCTCCAAATAGTGGACTCATCCGTACGCGCTGGAGTCGCACCTGTCACTGACCTTAAGCATAATTGTCTTTACGAGGAATAGCTTGAGGCACAACGTGGTATCGCGCGAAATAAAAAAAATGCAATCTTATATGTCACCATGGTCTACTATAGTAGGCCACGCGTGTACTCTAGTGTTAAATACAATCTTATTGTGTAGCACAACTAACTATGCTATCTAAGGCTATCCCTGGTGTTGCACTTGGCACCACCAGCCTCACCTGTAAAGCATTTAGATTTATACCAATGTATAACAACCCTGTAATACAACCCTATGGCGGCTTAGCGACCACGATAGGGCTTGCGACCACGGCTATTACCCCAGATAAAGGGAAAAATAAAGGCTATGATATTAGGCAGAAATCTCATTTTTTCATGTTTTCCGTAGTCAGGTTTTCGTTTTTTTAACTTTATTGAAACACTAACACAGAGTAATAGGCACATCAGCTATTAGCTGCCCCCCTATAACAACGTAATAATAATAAAAATAAAAAAAATTGTATAAAATATATTTTTTACCATTACGATACAAAATTCAAAAATTCAAATTCAAAAATCTTTATTCGTGGTAAACATGGTGATTTTAGATGTTAATAACATAGGAGCTCTCATGTCTAGCTGAGTACAGCATACAAATTAAAATAATAAAAATATAAAAAATAAAAATTAAGACAATATTGGCACAATTTTGTCTAAGGATGTCATTAAATAATGACTAAATAAACAGTAAAAAAAAAATATCGATTAATAAGCTGAAAATTGATTAAAGTTTAAATTGATTGTACACAAAAAATTCATTAATACTATAAAAATTCATATCTAGAAGCCACTTAAATAATTTATTACACATTTGATTAAGATTCATTGTTTTGAATTGGTCTGGTACCTTGTTATATATTTTAACACACATACTATAACTGTTCTTTAGATAAAGTGATGTCCTTGGATAATGGCCTAGAGCTAATTTTAATGGGTGCCTCACTGCCCTTGGGTTGACTTCTGACACAGTTTTAAAAAGAAATGGATGCTGCTTCACAAACTTACATACTTCCAAGACATACATGGAGGGCAGTGTCAGTATTCTTAAAGTTTTAAAGAGCGGTTTACAGCTGTCATAGGGACCAGCTCCGGATATAGCTCGGACACATTTCTTCTGAGCAATAAAAGCTCTCTGTACGTAGGAGCCGTTTCCCCAGATTAGCAAACCATATCGTAGAGCTGAACTCACATATCCATGATACGCAGACAAAGACAAGTGTTGTGAAGCAATGCGTGTCAGTCTACGAAGAGCATAAACAAATTGATTAATTTTTTTACATACTTTATCAATGTGCATTTCATAACTAAGATGTTTATCTAATATTATTCCCAAGAATTTAATATTTTCTACCTCTTCGAAAGTTGTACCCTCGTATTGAATATTCAATTTAATAGCTTTACTTTGCCATGTTTGAAACTGGACATAATTCGTTTTTGTTAAATTTACTTGTAGTTTATTTAGTTTTAGCCAAGAAATTACATTATTAACTGTGTTATTTATATTAGCCTCATAATTATTTAAATTGTCGCCACTAGATGAAACAACAATAGATATATCATCCGCAAATAATGTTATTTTATTAGTTGTAACATCTGGCAAGTCATTTATGTAGAGCAGGAATAATAGGGGGCCTAGAACGCTCCCTTGGGGCACACCGGAGTTATTAATAATGCTATCGGAATAGTAGTCAACAAGATCATTTTTTTGGTTAATTTTACTTAAAACAACACATTGTCGTCTGTCAAGTAGATATGATGTGAACCATGATAAGGCCGGTCCTCTAACTCCATATTTTTCGAGTTTATGCAGGAGAATTTCATGGTTTACAAGGTCAAAAGCCTTTGTCATGTCAAAAAAGAGCACCGTTACATAATTTTTTGCGTCGATATTCTTTGTTATAATGTCAATCAACTTAAATACAGCCAAAGTAGTGGACATACCTTTACGAAAACCATGTTGCTCTGTTTTAATAATATTAAACTTATTGCAAAAGTTTATTAGTCGGGTACACATGCATTTCTCAAATATTTTGGCAAATATTGATATCAGCGTTATTGGTCTGTAATTAGAAAGATCAGTGGTATCACCTTTTTTATGGATTGGCTTAATAATCGAGTATTTTAGTAGGTCAGGGAATATTCCTTTCTCAAAAGAAAGATTCACCAAGTAGGTCAGGATATTTACCAACTCGTTTTTACACTGTTTTATAATGCCTGTTGAGACTTCATCAAAACCACAGGCGTGTGAATTATTTAAAGATTGTATTATATTAGATATCTCGAAAGTAGTAAATGGTTGAACAAAGAAAGAATTTGAGAGTGATTTTATTGTATATTGAGTATTAGTTGGTATGTCAGGAAGTGTTTGGGCAGTAGTCAGATTTGTAAAAAAATTGTTAAATGTCGAGACTATTCTATTAGGATTAGTAATAATGTTATGGTCAATATTTAAGTGATCAATCTCTTTATTGAAGGATTTGCTGACACTCTCTTCTTTAATTACCGTCCATGCAGCTTTGCAGGTGTTTTTACTATTTGCAATATATCTTTTATAGCCAGCTTTTTGTGAGGACGAGATACATTTTCTCAATTTTTTAGAATAATTAAGGTAATTATTTTTACTTAATTCATCTCTATTCTTGTAGTACTGAAAGCGAAGGGTTCTTTTTTTTCTGCAGCTTCGTCTTAAGCCTCTCGTTATCCATTGTGGTCCCTTGCACTTGTTATTTGTTTTAAAGCGAATTTTCGGAAAACATAATTTATATAACATACAGAATAAATCATGGAAATTTTGAAAAGCCAAATTAAGGTTACTTGATTCAAAAACCTCCGCGAACGAAAGAGAGCCAAGATGATTTTTAAATTTCTCTCGGTTTTCTTTAGAAAAATCTCTTTTTGTGATAAACCATGATTTAAATTCAATATTTTTGGATTTAGTGGGATATAACAACATTTGAGCCGTATGGTGATCAGATAGATGTAGAGGTATAGTACTTCCCTTAGCATATTTAATATTAGTCATTATTATGTCTAAACATGAATTGCCACGTGTAGGTTCCTCAATGCTAAATTTCAGGTTAAATTGTTTTGCTAAATCTCTAAGGTGTCTAGTGTGGGGGGTGGTGTCAAGAATATTAATATTAAAGTCTCCAGTGATTACAATTTTTTTCCTCCTATAAGTACTAGTAAGTTCATGGAGAACTGTTTCTAAATTATTTAAAAACTGACAAGCGAATCTTTTATGCGAGTTATAGATACATAAAATAATAAGATTGTAAAATGGAATTTCTACACCCGCACATTCAAAAATTTTTTGGATCGAATATTTTTTAATAGATTTTAATTCTTTATAGATCAAACCCTTTTTTATTAAAATACATGTTCCCCCGCGTTTAGTTTTTCTCGAATAGTTTGCTGCTAACTCGTAATTGTTTAATTTAATATGCATCTCTTCACCATTTTTCACAAATGTTTCAGAAAAACAGATTACATCGGGTTTCACGCCATCGTTGGATAGATCAGAAAGGGATATTTCAATTAGTTCCCTCTTTGATAAGATACTTGCAATATTTTGATGCATAAGCGTGAAATTATGGCTACTCTGTTTCATGGGGGTCTCGAAAAAATGTTGCGTCTTCATGGGGTGAGCTGGATTGTATGGGTGTTTTTGATGTACTAATGACTGTGTGTGGTTTTTTTATTACAGGAAAGTAATCAAGCAGAGTTTTTTTTTGTGGTTTAGCAAGGTGTGTTTTTTTTGGTAATCTTATATTTTTTATACGACGGTTATCAACGTTGTTAGAGCCACTTTTGATGAAATTCACAATATTTTTAAGATTAAGAAATTGAGATTCATATTTTTTACTGTCTAAGTCAATATTGATCTTATTTGATATAACGTGTAAGTAATCCATTTTATTCATGTTGTAACATTTTTTATGACAATCCAAGAATTTGCAATTTTTACAGTTAGTTGTCCACAGTTTTAAATAATAATTAAGCGTTCTCTCATTAAGGTAGCGATTTTTTATGATAGGCACTACATACACATATGCCTTCCTTAACTTATCAAGGATTAAACAGAGGTTGGAATGAAGTTTTTCAGGATTATTATCATTGGCTCCTACAGCTAAAACAACTACATTAGTTTAGTATTTCAGTACTCGAGGCATGTGTGATAATGTGACCAGATGGCATATAGGTGTCGTTCCATTGCCCTTGTCTTAATGACATTAACAAAGATGCCAAACCTAGAATGGTTTCATCGCCTATAACAAATAAATTGTTCTTAGTGTCTTGACTTGTAGCGCCATCTTTCGTCACCTGGTGACGTTCGTGTGAGCAACTTGTACCGTCCGACGGCAGCGGTGCTGGCGATAGCGGCTGCTGCGGCGGTGGACTGATTGTTATGTTTTCAGCTTGTGAAGTGATAGACGAGGAAGTCCCAACATCTGTTTCCAAACAATTCGAACTTTTAGCTAGAAGGCTGTTTTTTTTCGAGGAGCTGGCTTCAGTTTGTTTGTTTTGTGTGTCCAAGTTTAGAAAACCAAAACTATCATTTTTTTCGTGAGGCGAAAAGTTTAATGTTTTTCTTCTTAGAAATCTGTTCTTTCTCCGTGAACTTTTAACTGGTGAACTGCTATTTCCTGCGGAGTTGCAGATGACTGTTAGTTTTTTAATAGTGAGTTCATTTTGAGTAATCTTTTTTTGAAGTTGAGAATTTTCACCCAACAATTGTATAATTTCCGAGTCTGCCGATTCTAATTTTGATTTTAAATCTCTTATATGTTCTTGCATATCCTCAAATGAATATCTTATGTTTTTAGGTATTTCCGGGCAGCTTCTATTCAGGGTATCGCCGTCGTGGTCAATTTCATCAGTTAAGGAGGAAAATGAATTTTCTGTGGAGATATTGATAACAATTTTTTTCCTCTGTGTAATATAATCCAGGTTATTATCGAGAGATTCCGAAGATCCTAGTTCATTCGCAGACTCAATCATATTGTGAAAATCTTCCCAGCATGACTGACATTTCCAGTTTTTTCTGCTCTCTTCCTTCATAATTTGAAATCTTCCAAAGTGTACACCGGCGCACTCTATATCAAACATAAGTTTGCATTTAGAGCAGATTAGAAATTGTCTATTTGCAACTTTTTTGTTACATTTACTGCATTTTCCAGCCATTTTTATGTTTTAATATTTTACAGCAATTAAGCACTGACTATGAAGTGCACTCTAGTGTCGAGTAGCTTGAAAGATTATAGTGCCCTATATGAATGTGTAGTGTAACTCCGTTTTTAGCGCCCTCTATGGACGAATAGCGTTACTCCGTCCAATTTGATCTGCTTCCGATGGTTTTGATGGATGATCCTCAATAGTATGCTTGCTTGTTTTGAGATATTTCGACAGATGGCATTGTTTCTATGCGATATCAAGTCCTTTGTATTAGGTATGACGTGCTTAATGAATTTGAATATTTGTAACGGAAAACCTAGCAAACACTGGCAAACACATACAAAAAAGTCACGATTTACGTAGAAATATAGTACTTAACAGGATGTTCGGTTGTTTTCCGTAAAGTTCATTCCACTGCTACAGTTCATGTGGCTTCAGGACAAATCCAAGAAGTTAATAATATCACCAAAGGGATTCCATCAATTATTTTCCTTCTAATGGAATGCATATGCAGGGTACACCATTTTTATAGCATTACAAAAATTATATTTTATTTAGAAGGTTCAATCTCAATGTATGATATTAGATAAAGTATTGTATGAAACTGTACAACCATCATCATCTTCATATCAGCCGACGAACGTCCATTGCTGGACATAGGCCTCCCCCAAGGATTTCCATGATGACCAGTTCTGCGCTGCCCGCATCCAGCGAATTCCCGTGACGTTCACCAGGTCATCGGTCAACCGAGTGGGAGGCCTACCTATGCTACGTTTGCATACATTACTAGGTATTAAAACACTCATATGATACTATTAAAAACCTTGATTTTTAAAGTCATATTCGTATTTCAATACCCCTCATTATGCAATAGTTTCATAAACTACTATTTTCAAAAGATCAATCGACTAATTTACAATAGTGTGGTACTTGGACTTTCATCAACAGCTTTGGTTAGGTGACATATTCTACAGTAACAATTGACACTAAGAATATTTTATTTCCTTCAAAACCAGGATGGCTCGTACCTTGCAGAGTTCCTCATTGATAAAGGCTATGAAGTGCATGGCATTCTGCGGCGCTCATCTTCCTTCAACACGGGCCGCATCCAGCACTTGTATGGACAACCCGCATGTCACACTGGTGGCCGCATGCACCTGCACTATGGGGACTTGACTGACACAACATGTCTTATCAGCATTATCACTAAGGTATAATTTTATTATGAGCTAAGGTAATACTTGCATCAGTTGAAGCTATACATTTATTTTCAAGCGACTTCCAAAAAGGAGGAGGTTCTCAATTGTTTTTTTTTTATGTGTGTTACCTCAGAACTTTTGACACCGATTTTTATGATTCTTTTTTTGTTTGAACCCTAGTGCTTCCCGGGTGTCCCATATAAATTTTATAACAATCGGTGTAGTACTTTATTAGAAAATTAACAAAAACCAAAAATAATTAGGCAAAAAATGTACTAAGTTGTTGCGGTGGAAGCCAGTTTTTCAACGTGTTTAGCGTTTTCAATTATATAGATTCAAAATGCGCATATTATGAATTTAAACTTTAGAATGTCTGGAGTTGTTTAATTTCTTAAGATATTTATTTACAAGGTATTATCATCTCATTAGTCATTATACAATTAACATTAATGCTAAAATCAAAAAAATCTATTCAGTAGTTTTTGCATGATGTCTGCATGTTCACATGCATTCCCGATACAGTTTTCATGAATTTATTAACGTTATTTTAACTACCATGCTTGACCATATTTGACCTCAGCGATAAACACAAGTCCTGGAATGTGTGGACGGCTATGTGTGCATCACAGTGGGTCTCTTGAATGCAAAAGATGTCACAGTTTGATTTGGAAAGATGGTCAAACAGTTATTTTTTTATGCACCCCCAGGATATTTCAAAGGAAAGGGTTTTCTGAGAAAATACGAAATAATTAAAATTCTTATCAAATAAAAGCTTAAATGTAAAAAAAAATAGATTTTTTGAATTAGCTTATTAAATGTCAATGTAAGGAGCTTGTGAAGTGGTTGTATGTTGTGGTTTACCTCTTTTATTACCTTTAAGGCCTCCCCGAAGGATTTTCACGACGACCGGTCCTGCGCTGCCCGCATCCAACGGCTTCCAGCGATCATTACCAGGTCGTCGGTCCACCGCGTGGGAGGCCTGCCTACGAAATCACCCTCTATTTTTTTATTATCAATGTGTATGTAATTGCCACAAAGCACACACTTCCAAAATCAGAGAATGATTAATAACTAATACACATGTGACATGAGATTCAAAGTACTTAATAATGAACCTTATATCAAATAAATTGTACTGCCACTCTGTGCATACTTTGATATACTCTGATATACAAAAATCAGTATTAAAAACACGCTTACTTACAGACTTGATGAAAAACTTACAAATAATCTGGATTTGTGTGGGAGGTACCTTATTTTTGACGTGATAACGTCTTATAAATCTATGAACGCCGGCTGCACTCACGAAAAAGTGTCACGTCCTTGTCACGTCCCGCCTGAGCCGAGCGTGCGAGCGAGAGCGCGGAACAAGCGATAGAGAGGCACGATCGGCCTAAGCGTTCGTCTTGTGACACGTTATCACGTAAAATTATCGTCCGTAAACCGACTTTACAGACAAACATTTTTTTTTATGAAAGAAAATGGCGGGAGATATCAAAATAAAATTTGCTTGGCCCAAGACTTTATTAGTGTAAGACAATCGAATAAGAAATCTCAGCTTCCATTTTTTTTTGCCATCATAATACCTTCTTCCCTCCTTCGTCGCTCCAAAGTAAAAATAAATGTTTATTGTCCGTCTATAACTGTATCCATGTCCCCAGATGCTCCTGCCACTTCGCCTCGTGCCAAGTGAACAGTGTTGCTTTAGTTTAATCTTTTCAAATAGTAATAATCTGCTACAGATACATGCTTGTTGTATCTTCACTACACAACTTGGGCGTTATTCTAAATATAAGCAACCAACGCGATTACGCGACCATAAAATACCAAACCTATTGAAGTTTATAATTTTATAAGCAACTATTCATCATTAATGTCATGGACTGTCTGCGCTGCAGGAGTTGTTTTGAGGCAGAAGAGACTGTCTACCATGTGATCGTGGAATGCGCTGGTCTGACCGAACACAGGGCAGAAATCCTAGAAGCCTGTGAATGTTAGGATATTCACAGTCTCCTGTACTTCTGGAAGGAGCTGGTTAGGCTGGACTAGCCAACCACACCTGCATGTATAAAGGACCGAAAAGGAGCCACACACAAACAGGTTTTATCGTTAGTTCACGGGAATGTGAGTTCGATGATTGCGTTGGTCGTCTATATTAAGACAACGCCTTTAGACCACTGATTTGGAAAAGTCTTGATTTAATTTTAACATTCTATTTCCCTTATAATACCTACCTTTTATCATTGTAAACAAATACAGATTAGGAAAAATCATATTAAACAAAACAACCCAACTTTTCAGACCCGCCCAAAGGAGATATACAACCTCGGTGCTCAATCGCATGTCAAAGTCTCTTTCGAACTGAGCGAGTATACAGCCCAAGTGGATGCGCTAGGCACCCTTAGGCTGCTTGAAGCGGTGAGGGTCGCAGGTCTGGAGAAGGAGACCAAGATATACCAGGCATCCACGTCAGAGATGTATGGGAAAGTGGTCGAGGTACCACAGAATGAGAAGACGCCGTTTTATCCTAGATCGCCCTATGGTATGTATGTGTAATTAACTGCTGAGTTTGCTCTACGAAAAGAATATTAACCAAATCTTAAACTAAAACTGATCAATTTTCCCCAAGAAACTTATACAATTGGCTTCGACCAATATAACCGCTATGGACCGGCCTACGCGAGCAGCGGTTTTGATGCCTACAGAATGAGCGCATTCGCTCATTTCGTCTTTGTCGATCAGTATTCCCCAAATCAGTTTAAGGTCGAAGTGAGTGAAATTGGTTATCTCATTCGTCCTACATTCCGGATATGTCTCTCTATCTCTGTCATTGTTTATATTTAAACGAGATTCGGTAGACTATAGCGGTGTGAATGTGTGTTGTATTTGACTCATTTTTGAGGAGATTAATGTATGAATAGGATCATTCCATTATATTTGGTTGAAAACAGTTGGAGCAAAAAAAATTATTTTCCATCTTTCCATACAAAATTGACCAATCGAAATGAAAAGTTCGTATTAAGACAGGTTGCTTTTTCTCCGAGCACTGAGTTGTCTGTTAGAAATCGTTTTCAGCAATAATATCGCCCAAATTGTATGTCTCTTAGTTTTACTTTTTGTTTTTTTTTGTTTATGTTTGATATGCAATAAAAAAAATTATGATTTTGAATTTGAAAAATAGTAAATAGCAAAAACTTTTTGTTGAGATTGTAAAGCTTCCTCGGGGAAAGTTGTTTAGTTCCTGTTCAAGTAAATAAAGCCATTTGAGTTAAGTTGATCCCGAGTTAAAATTTTGACAAAATTTCAATTTCATTTCCTGTGTAAGTTTAAACAAATCTTATTTTTGAGGATTATAATTTCTTTATCATAATGATTAATTAATCATTATTTTAACCGCCTCCGTGGCGTAATGGTTCAGTTCATCAGCTTCATATCAATCTTCATTGCGGGTCCGACTCCCGGCGGAGTCTAAATTTGTAAGACTGGTTGGTTAGTGGAAGGGCATTTTCTAAGCCCGCCTAGCTAGCTACCACCATCTTATCTAAGTCTTCCCAAACATCCATTTTATTTTTTTTATTTACAACCTCATCTCACCTGATGGTAAGTGACGATGATGCCGAAGATGGAAGCAGGCTTACCAAGATGTAATGGCTTATGTTAAGAGTATTGATATTTTCCGGCTTGAAGATAATATAGCCAGTTTTCCATTGCGTTAGGGAATCTTGGTGAGCTCGCTTCCATCTTCGACACCATCGTCACTTATGTATCATTAGGTGACGTAAAGGGTAACAATTGTGGATTAAAACACTTGGGTAAACACCCGATGAACAAAGGACAATGTTTGTATGGAATTTATTCGCTGTAAAACAGGGGTTCATATCACTGCCCAGCTTTCATAAGAATAATAAACGGCGACGACGTCCGTATGACGCAAAGCTTGATCAAAGAGACAATGCGTGTTACTACTTACCAAAAGAATCAAGAAATCCTTACTAGTCATATTAATGTGAATATGTGTTTCCTTGTTTTTCAAGATTTAAGGTATTTATTCAAAATAGGTGCATATTACACTCTTTCTGATAGTTATGAAATAATAATAACATAATGACATTTGTGGCAAATCAAGAAATAAACAATCATTAGTTAATAACGTCAAAATTCAATCCCTCGAAATAAACCAGATTATGTCATTTGAACATGAAAACAATATGAATCGAAAATTTATACAGGATGTCCAGTGGGAAAGTTCATATTTTAAAGTTTTATAAAGTAAAACACGTAGTATATAAAAAAGTGTTTATGTATATCAATATTTACAAAAAATGAGCGGGTTTCATTTTTTAAACAGAACTCCTTCCAAATGTTTCCAGTCCATTCGCACGCATTGTTCCAAACGTGAATGCAAATTTACGAGCAGAGTTGCAGAAAAATGTTGATAATTTCGCGTCGAATATTTTGTTTCAGCGCCTCGATTGTTCGTGGTTGGTTGGAATAAACTTTGGATTTTAAGTAACCCCACAGGAAAAAATCACAGGGAGTGAGGTCGGCTGACCTGGGTGCCCAGCTGATGTCTCCAAACTTTGAAATTACTTTTTGAGGAAACAGTGCCCGTACAATGTTCATCGACTCCCTAGCCGTATGAGCAGTGGCCCCATCCTGCTGGAACCATGTGTTTCTGTTAAAGCGGGAATCCCTCTGCACAATAGGAGTAAAAAAAAGTTTCGATCATGTTTCTGTATCGTTCAGAAGTAACTGTTATCGCTTGGCCATTTTCATTTTCAAAAAAATACGGGCCAATTACTCAGTTGGCGGATATGGCGCACCAAACAGTCACCTTTGAACTATGCAACTGTTTTTGATGTTTCTCTTTTGGGTTTTTGGGCCCCAATATCTGCAGTTCTGCTTGTTTAAATATCCCTCTAAATGAAAATGAGCTTCATCGCTGAAGATAACGCTATTAAGTCTGCGCTGCGTAGGAAACACTTCCAATATTCTTTCGGCCCAAGTTCTTCTCAAAACATAATCATTTTCTTTCAAGCCTTGCACTAATTGGATTTTATAAGGATGAAAATGCATTATTTTTTTCAAAATTATTTGAATCGTTGACTTGGAGATACCCAAAGCAGCCGAATGTTTCCGAAGAGAACGCCGTGGATTTTCAAGAACGGATACACTCACGCGATGCACGTTTTCATTCGTTGAAACGGTAAGCGAGGGGCCCGGAATGGGCTGGTTAATAGCGGAGCCCGTTTCACGGAACTTCGTTATCCATTTCTTTATCAAATTAACACTCGGAGAATCTCTTGGTCGGCGAATATTTTACCGAGAACAAAACTTACGACGGGCTGCAGCGTAGGATTCACCTACCGTGAAATAAGCTTCAATTACAAAAGCACGATGTGCTCCCGTCCAACGCTCCATCGTTACTGCAAAACCCGCAAGTCGGGCGCGTTGATCGAGACCCCTCCCCGCTTCCCCGCATTAGCCGTTGCCCAGTAATTGAAATTTGAAAACAGAACTTTCTCACTGGACACACTGTATATAAAAATTAATATTAATATTCTCAGACAAATCACACATGGTCATCTGGCCCCAAAGTAGGATTCCCTGTGTTATGGGTTACCAGAGACTGATATACATACTTATATACGTTTAAATACATACAATATATAGATATTTAACACCCAGACACAGAGCAAACAAATCTGCTCATCACACAAATGCTTGCCCTGGGTGGGGATCGAACCCACAACTCTCGGATCAGTAGTCAAGGGCACTAACCACTGAGCCACCGAGTCAGTCAATCATTCATGTTAAATCATTGAATGTTATTAATGCCTTTGACAAGAGTAGGCCAGTTCACACGTCAGCCATCAGAGTCAGCTTTTCACACTTCTACACCTCGACCAATCTTGATGAAATTTGGCATGCTGGTAGCCTGTGTCATAGGCTACTTTTTATCCCGTGAAAATAGCATAGTCCGATGCAGTTCCTGAGGGAACTAAAAAAAATCTCTTTTTTTGGTTAATTTCTTCAACATGGCAACCGATCGGATTGTTGTAATTTTTTGCACAAAGATGGTTAAGGAGATGGGAAATGACATAATTTACTAATTAGCATATTTTGACGTAGTTCCCGAGGGATCTGAGGAAAACTCATTTCCACACTCGCGCACGTCGACGGAGCAACGGATTGAAGTGATTTTTTGTACAGAATTGGTTGAGGGGGTAGAAGTGACATAGACTGCTAATCAGAATAGCCCGATATAGTTAGGGATCTGGAGAAAATAAATGTCCACGCTCGCGAGCCGCGCGCGCCGCTCATCCTCAAAGACAGTCATAAAAACGATGTCCACGTGAGCCAAGCCGCGGACAATAGCTAGTAGATAAATAAAAGGCAGTGATATGCTTATAGGTAAAGTAGGTGATTAGTTAAATAAAGTCATACAAAAGGATGTTACTTGTTAATAGGTACATGCAATTAGGTACTTAGTCTAAGTCTATGCTTCGTACCCGGCTCAAGTGCCCGTCATTATTAGATAAAATGTTATTGATTCTACTATATTTGGCGGAATCGCCATAAGGAACCTTATGGTTGGCATATGCCAACAAATAAGAGGTGAGTTAAAAATACCGTATTGTTTAGTTAACTCTTCATCATTATCATATCAGCCGAAGTCACTGCTAGACATAGGCCTCCCCCGAGGATTTCCACGACGACCGGTTCTACTCTACCCTCATCCAGCGGCTTCCCGCGACCTTCACCAGGTCATCGGTCCATAGAGTGGGAGGCCTGCCTTCGGTACGTTTTCCGGCGCTCACTCGAGAACTTAACTTTAACCCTTAATGAATTAATAATTGACAGCGCTAACCACGTTAAAAACCGATTTCAATCGCGACAACCTATTACAATTTTGCTTTTTGATAGCATTTGTATAGAAACAACCTGGAGGCATTTCGAAAAAAAAGAGAATCGCTTCACAGCTGGCGAAGATATCGCGTAACAAACTCACAAAAACTTACAGTCGATTTGAGAACCTCTTACTTTTTGGAAGTCGGTTAAGAATATACGGGGTGATTTTTACCCAGAAACTTACACAGTAGGACGATTTATTCAAAAGAAGGATTTAGCTTCACTCCAGGGCAAAGAATAAAGGTTAACTCCGCAAAATCATTTGAATGAATGGCGACTCTTGCTACGACCAAACTGACGTATCAATAAAGTGAAAATTTATGTCGCACAGCGCTAATTACCTACAGTTATATTCACCTACAAGTTGCCTCTCTTTCTATCGCGTAACTCTTATCTCTTCTGAATGCTGAATTTGCACCTTGCAAGGTACATTTTTAACATTCTCATACCTACAGCGCAGAGTGCGACAGGCCTGTCCAGGGTACACTCTTCGAATAGAATCCTGTAGAACACCGATAGGCAGGCGATTTTGCGGCGATCCTCAAGGTTTTGGAGCTTGTTTGATACAAGATCCTCGTCGCCAATGAGTCTCATACCGCATCGCTTGATAGAATCTATAGCATATAGCTGATAACGAGCCGATCCGTCCCATAGTTAGAAGCTGCTCTGGTGTGAAGTAAAGTCTTACCTTCGAGAGGATTCCGAGCTTTTTGTTTTTACATTAGATTCGATGTATTTCCTAAAATTTGGTTCGGATGTTAAATGTACGCCAAGGAGCTTAAGATGATCGGAGATTTTGATAGATTCTTCTCGGAAAATAGAAGTTAGTTAGGGTAAAAGGACTCTTTTTATTTTTCATAATTTAAAAAAAAATATTCGTGCGTATCCCTTTTGTACGAAAATGTACAGTAAAAAATTGGTGGTGCTTTTTTTTGAGTTAGTGTATAATTATGTGATCTAAGAGTATTGTGTAGGAGACCCATTAACTGGGGGTTTTAATTATCGTACTGAACAACTGTCCCCAAGGGGAACCTATCAATTAAAAGGGACCCTTACAAAAACGCACAAAATTATTCGATTTGTATGAAGAGTTAATTTTTTTAATGCGATTTCAGCAAAGTCAAAGAACAAAGGTTGTTCAGTATGATGAGTAGAAGCCCCAGTTAACGGGACCAACACCAATTTTGTTACATCCTGTATAAAGTCACCTGTTTGTTCACTGAGTAACTGTTTGTCAACAGCGTGCGCCAAACTATACGGCTACTGGATAATGGTCAACTATCGCGAAGCCTATGGAATGTTCACTTGCAACGGCCTCCTTTTTAACCACGAGAGCCCGCGCCGAGGCGAGAACTTCGTCACCCGCAAGATCACGCGCGGAGTGGCCAAGATCACGCTTGGCCTGATGCAGTACCTCGAGCTGGGCAATTTGGACAGCAAAAGGGATTGGGGGCATGCTAAGGACTATGTCGAGGTAAGTTTCTACTTATACAATTGCCGGCGCTCTACATGGGTCGGAGACAATTGAAAGTTCATATGTATTTTTTTTATTCACTATTGGTAAGCCCTTGGCATCATCTCACCTGATGGTAAGTGACGATGATGCCGAAGATGAAGCGGGCTTTCCAAGAGTCCCCATCGCAATGGAGAACTGGCTATCTTATCTCTAAGCCGGAACACGTAAATGTTGTTAACACTGATGTTTGGCGGTAAGACTTAGATAAGATGGTGGTAGCTAGCCAGTCGGGCTTAGAAAATGCCCTACCACCAACCAAACCGAGTCTTACAAGTTGACCCCACCGGGAATCGAACCCGCGACCTCCTGGTGTGAAGCGAATGGATTACCATTACGCCACGGAGGCGGTTGTATGGAACGGAGAAGCTGTATAATAAAATCAAAGTTAGTATTAGAAGGTGTCCGACCCGACAGACTCTACAAAAATATGGAAAAGTTATAATAACAGGTCGGTCGGCAAACAGAATTATATGGAAATGGTATAGAATAAAACAATTAAAATTAAAGTTTTCTAAAGAAAGTCGAATATATTGAACACACAGATGAGGTGTCAGTAAAGCAAAGAAGTTACAATAGGAATTGCCCACACAATACATATTATAACATGGCTACATCGTAAAACTAAAAGTGAATACTTAAAGATAACATGCATATTCACATTTAAAGTTAGGTATCTACAGAATGATTACATATTTACAATATTTATACGAAGCATACGTGGGACGTAGTCACCACACAGTTAAATTAAAAAAATATAAATTTACGGAGTACTTATCGTCACTTCGCATCGGTTCCAAACTAGGCACAGCTCATCTTCTAATATCTAAAAATGAATCGCTAATGTGTTGGTAAGCGCATAACTTGAGAACGGCTGGACCGATTTCGCTAATTCTTTTTTTGTCGAGTTCGTTATTGTCAGGAGAAGGTTTTTATGTAGGGTAGGGTAGGGTAGTGTAGTGTAGGGTAGGGTAGGGTAGTGTAGGGTAGGGTAGGGTAGTGTAGGGTAGGGTAGGGTAGTGTAGGGTAGGGTAGTGTAGTGTAGGGTAGTTTAGTGTAGTGTATGTAGGGTAGTGTAGGGTAGGGTAGTGTAAGGTAGGGTAGTGTAGGGTAGGGTAGTGTAGGGTGGGGTAGTGTAGGGTAGGGTAGTGTAGTGTAGTGTAGGGTAGTGTAGTGTAGTGTAGGGTAGGGTAGGGCAGTGTAATGTAATGTAAGGCGGTACGTAGTTCGCCGGGACAGCTAGTTATATATAAAAATATATCTCTATTTCCCTTGGTCATCGCATCACGCGTGAATGGCTGGACCGATTTCGCTAATTCTTTTTTTGTTGAGTTCGTTATTGTCAGAAGGTTTTTATGTAGGACAGGGTAGTGTAGTGTAGGGTAGGGTGTGTAGTGTAGTGTAAGGTGGTACAAAGTTCGCCGGGACAGCTAATCTTTATATATAAAAATGAACCCCTATTTCTTCTGGTCATCGCATCGCGCGTGAGTGAACGGCTGGACCGATTTCGCTAATTCTTTTATTGTTGAGTTCGTTTTTGTCAGGAAAAGGTTCTTATGTAGGGTGGGGTAGGATAGGGTAGTGTAGTATAGGGTAGGGTAGTGTAGCGTAATTTAGGGTAGTGTAGGGTAGGGCAGTGTAGTGTAGTGTCAGGTGGTACGAAGTTCGCCGGGGCAGCTAGTAACTTTATAATAATGTCGGGAAAAAGTTTCTTCGTATTTTGCAGTAGTGAAATCTCTTTGCTTGTATTATTTGTACCTGGCTGGTTATAACAAAATTTAAAAACCGGCCAAGTTCAAGTCGGACTCGTGCAAAGTAGGGTTCCGTAGTTTTTACAAACAATAATTATATATTTTAAGAAACAAAATTATATTTTCAATTGGTAATAGAACATTTTGTATGGAAAATCTATGAACTTTTTACTACTTTTTACGTCCGTGGCGTAATGGTTAGTCCTTTCGCTTCGCACCAGGAGGTCGCGGGTTCGATTCCCGGTGGGTCATCTTTTAAGACGCTGTTTGGTTGGTGGTAGGGCATTTTTCTAAGCCCGCCTGGCTAGCTACCACCATCTTATCTAAGTCTTGCCGCCAAACATTAGTGTTAACAGCATTTACGAGTACGTGTTCCGGCTTAGAGATAAGATAGCCAGTTCTCCATTGCGGTGGGGACTCTTGGAAAGCCCGCTTCATCTTCGGCATCATCGTCACTTACCATCAGGTGAGATGATGCCAAGGGCTTACCAATAGTGAATAAAAAAATACATAATATGAACTTTCAACTGTCTCCGACCCATGTAGAGCGCCGGCAATTGTGTTCCGGCTTGAAGATAAGATAGGCAGATCCCGTTGGGGAATCTTGGTAAGCTCGCTTCCATCTTCGGCATCATCGTTACTTAACATCAGATGAGATGATGCCAAGGGCTTACCAATTGTGAATAAAAAAAACAACTGCATATCTTAAGTCGACTATTACTCCAAAACTAAGAAAGCCTACTTAGCTGTGGTAGTTTTCCTTTTAAATTGATTACATCCTACTATTTTAATTTTTTCAGATGTTTTGAAAAAGCGGTTTAGCTGGTGGGGGTGGTTTGGCCGTATGCGGCTCACGGAGTTTTTATTCTTCCTATAAACCTTATTCGGACTATTACGAACATTTAAAAAAAAAAATTAGCGAAATCGGTACAGCTGTTCTCAAGTTATACGCTTACCAACGAACACCATATCATTTTCATTATTTAAAACAAGGTGTAGGACCTGTTAACTGGGCTTCCACTCATCATACTGAACAACTTCCCCAACGAAACCATAGTCAATTGTCAAAAAAAATTGGACTCCATACAAAAATGCTCATAATTGGTCGAACAGCTGCTCGATTTGTATGAAGAGTTAAATTTGTATTTTGCGATTTAGCAAATTCATAGAACAAAAGTTGTTCAGTGTGATGAATACACGGCCCCAAATAACGGGATCTACAATAATTTTGTTACACCCTGTATAATAACTTCTCAAATGTTGTTACTAGATGTTGCTAACAAATTTATTTACACAAGCTTCTATAATATTCGAGTCTTCTTTTAAATAGTCTTTGGTCCAATGTTCATTTTCCTCGAGTGACGAGGATACGATAGAGAAGAAACAAATGAACATCGTCTGGTATCCTCACTTTCAGGCCATGTGGCTGATGCTTCAACAAGAGGCACCCGATGACTACGTGGTCGCGACAGGGGAAACTCACAGCGTGCGCGAATTCGTGGAGCGCGCGTTTGCTTGCGTCGACCGCCGCGTGCGGTGGCGCGGCGCCGGCGTCGACGAGACGGGCCACGACGCCGACACCGACCAGCTGCTCGTTCGCGTCAACCCCAAGTACTTCAGGCCTACTGAAGTGGTAAGTCCCTAATAGCTGCGATCAATGCTTTTGGTCTATACAGGCACTCGAGAAGAGTCGATATTTTTTATCCACAACAGGGTGTTTGACAGTATCTCAAATAAATTAAAAAGTATTATTCACTAAATAGCATGTCTCCTACAAAATAATAAAAACTTATTCATTTCATATTTTAATTCAATTTCAATTTTATATTTATCAAAATCACTTAATTATTACGTCACAAGTTTGTAACACGAACAATTTCAGAACAAAATGTCGTTTTTGACAGTTGATAAAAAGTTACTCAAATGACTAGTAGTCAAATACCGGATTGTTAAGCCCTTGGCATCATCTCACCTGATGTTAAGTGACGATGTTGCCAAAGATGGAAGCAAGGATTACCAAGATTCGCCAACGCAAGACAAGTTGGTGGTAGCTAGCCAGGCGGGCTTAAAAAATGCCCTACTAATAACCAAACCGAGTCTTACAAATTAGACTCCGCCGGGAATCGAACTCGTGACCTCCCGACGTGAAGCGAGTGGGATAAGTCATTACGCCACGGATGCAGTTAACGCTCCAGAATTTAAGACTTATTACCACTACTATTTCTATGCCTTGTTTACAATGACTCGATCCAAATGTATTTCCAGTAAAGATTGAAAATTGAAATACATGTGCAATGTTCAGGGCGCTTACGTTTATTTTCTTTCGAAAATGTACAAAGTTCATAAATGCAGATATCGATGGCAAATAATTGAAAACGCTAAACACGTTAAAAAACGTCAAAGGTTATCTAAATTAGCTTCAACATAACAAGTTGTTTACGAAATGGTCATACCGATTTTCCCTGCAGGGGCGTCCCATGTCAAAGGTTATCCAAACTTGCTTCTACATTCAACATAACAAGTTGTTTACGAAATGGTCATACCGATTTTCCCTGCAGGGGCGTCCCATGTCAAAGGTTATCCAAACTTGCTTCTACATTCAACATAACAAGTTGTTTACGAAATGGTCATACCGATTTTCCCTGCAGGGGCGTCCCATGTCAAAGGTTATCCAAACTTGCTTCTACATTCAACATAACAAGTTGTTTACGAAATGGTCATACCGATTTTCCCTGCAGGGGCGTCCCATGTCAAAGGTTATCCAAACTTGCTTCTACATTCAACATAACAAGTTGTTTACGAAATGGTCATACCGATTTTCCCTGCAGGGGCGTCCCATGTCAAAGGTTATCCAAACTCGCTTCTACATTCAACATTACTAGTTGTTTACGAAATGGTCATAAGTAGTAAACTCCGGTTCTGTAGACGGCCGAAGGGGTTTAGTCACGTAGACGATAAATATTTATTTCAAAGCTTGTGTAGAGATTTGCAAATTATTGCAAAATATTATACCAGCGTTTTAATAGTACATACGAGTATTTTCAAGCGACTTCCAAAAAGGAGGAGGTTCTCAATTCGTCTGTATGTTTTTTTTTTATGTTTGTTACCTCAGAACTTTTGTCTGGGTGAACCGATTTTTATGATTCTTTTTTTATTTGAAAGCTAGTGCTTTCCGTGTGGTCCCATATACATTTTATCAAAATCGGTGTAGTACTTTAGTAGAAAATTAACAAAAACCAAAAATAATAATGCAAAAATGTACTAATGTGTTGCGATGGAAGTCGGTTTTTTAACGTGTTACGCGTTTTCAATTATAGTCAATTAGTGCCATGCAGTATAATAGTCGAATTTGCAGTTAAGTGCCTACCACGCCAATGAGGATATTATATTCGGTGTCACTAGTTGTCTACGATAGTTTAGTTTATGTATCGAATATTCAAAATAAAGCCGTTAAAAGTCTATAATCAGCGTCATGCAATCACAGTGTTTGCATTGTACAAAGAATTCGAGTGTTTTGGTTAAAAATAAAAGTTTATAAAACAGACTTCAAAAAGAAATTATGAAATAATATTTTTATACATCAATCAATACACCAAATGAACCGACAATAACGAAATCAAAGATAGGTACGAATCACATTAGGGTTCTACATTTTTTTGAGGTCGGTGCCAGCAAAGCGATCGAATCTAAAACATTTGATAGGTAAGTAGCTGTGTGCTGGTACCGACCTCAAAAAAAATTTTAGTCCCCTAATTTGATTCGTACCTATCTTTGATTTCGTTATTGTCGGTTAATTTGGTTTATTTATATATAAACACTAGCTGTTTCCCGCGGTTCGCCTGCTCTGATACCGGTGAAAATGTTTATCTATTATCAGACCTACCGAATATACACAGAAAATGTTATGGAAATCGGTCCAGCCGTTTCCGAGGAGTATGGCAACTAACACTGTGACACGAAAATTTTATATGTATAGTTAGATATCATTTCATACTTTTTAGTGAATTTCTTTTTGAAGTCGGTTTTTAGTTTTTATAAACTTTTATTTTTATTATTTTTACTGATATTGCTATCTACCTAACAATGTTAAATCCAATAACCTACTCGCCAAAAGGAATCATCATGTCATAATGAATGTGATTGATTAACCGATACAGAGTTTTCCATCATCATCTCAGCAGCATGCAAGTTAAGGAATGAAACCTTCCGTCATCAGCTCACCTGAATAACCTGAAAAAATACAACAATCTGTCTATACGTATCTACGTATAATATTTAAAGAATTATCTTCCAACTCCTAACCGTTAAGAAGTTGTACCTTCTATCATTAGCTCATCGACATGAGATGATGACTCCCAGATGCAAATACTTGAATAGCTTTAGAAAATATAATGGAATACGTAATACGTGCCTATGAAATTTTAGAGTTGCCCTCGATTTTCCTGGGATCCTATTATCAGATCCTGACTTGATGACAATGGGACGACCTCGCTCGGGAGTATAAATAAAGAATTTTGAAAATCGGTTCACAATCTGCGAAGATATCGCGTAACAAACATACAAAAAGAAATACAGTCGAGTTGAGAACCTCATCATTTTTAGGGTCCCGTAGTACAACAAGGAACCCTTATAGTTTCGTCATGTCTGTCTGTCCGCTGCCTAGCTCCTAGACTATTAGTAGTTAAGAGCTGAAATTTGGCAATATATATATATAATAACGCGGAGAGAACTGTAACAAAGTTTTGGAACAAAAACCTTTTTAAGTGTACCTCCCCTTCAAGTAAAGTGGGATGTTTTTTTTTCTAGTCAAACCCAGTCGTGTGGGGGGTATCGTTGGTTAGAGCTTAAAAAATAGTTGAGAGTCTTCTAAGACCATTTTATAATTTAGGGTTCCGTTTTCAAAAAAAAAAGGCTTGAAAGTGCTAAATTTGTTGGAGTCGAGTGTCCCCACCCCCTAACAACTAAACCGCTGTATTTGGAAATTTGAAAAAATTCATGAAAGTAGTCTATGTAATGTATTTAAAAGGAGAACTATCACGGCTAAGTAGGCTTTCTTAGTTAAGGAGAAACAGTCGACCAACTTAAGATGTGCAGTTCGATTTGTAAAAAGTTCATAGATTTTTTATACAATATGTTCTATTACCAACTGCAAATATAATTTTGTTTTTTTAAAATAAACATTTATTTTTTGAAAAGACTACGGAACCCTACTTTGCGCGAGTCCGACTCGCACTTGGCCGATTTTCGAAGTTGTTAAAAAGGTTATCTGTCATTGAAGGCGAATTCAAATTGGTAACTTTTGGCACAGTATATATATTAGTACTAATTTGGTAACCTATTGTAAACATATTTAAATCTTTCGACTTTGCAGAAGAGGTGAACTCCGCTGAATAAGTGCTTTTAGCGAGCTTTAACACTGTTTGTGACCAATCAGAGATCATAATTATGATTGCAGTGTTATGAGGCTGATTGACGCGTATTAGTTAAGTTTGATCACAAATCGTATTTATCATTCAGAAAGCCATATAAATGAAATTTTGTGCTTCCCCTATTCTTAAATTTCCTTAAAACAAACTTGTTGACATTTAAATATATTTTTTTAAGATTTACGTGACATAATAATTATAATCTATGTTAAACATTTGCATGCCCTGCACAGGCGAAACCTGATTGCACTATAAAATTATACTAAACATCCTACCATGTTTGATGCAAATAAATTATCATTTTATTTCATTTTAAATAGAATTCTAATTATACAGTATATATTATGTGAAAAAATTAAATTCGAGGCTTCAATACATACATTTAGTACTCTAAAAATGCCTTATTTTATAATCCTCTGTGGTTTATATTTTTAAAGTCAAATATATAAACCTTAAAGACTAACCTTAAATACACAGTTACTGCATGAACTGTTTTACGAGTAGACATATAGGCTGTGAATATAGACAGTAAAAACAACAGGTCGCAGAGATCAGGTGCTTTGTAAATGCACAAATTAACATTAAATAAGACTGATTAAATGAAAAACTTAACTTTATAGTTCAAAATATGTTCTCCCATACATTGATATACGTCATGGTCAATTTTAAAATATGTTCTCCCATACATTGATATACGTCATGGTCAATTTTAAAATCTGTTCTCCCATACATCGATATACATGGTAAATTTTTAAAAATATTCTCCCATACATTCATATACGTCATGGTCAATTTTTTGACTACAAATGTAAGTTAGAAAATGTTTTATACAGTAGTAGGAACCGTTGTTTGTAATTATTTCCTGCCATTGCTTAAAAAAATCTTTGAAGATCGCGCCGCCGCGCCGATAACGTCGGCCCGCCCTCATCGGCCTTAAATCCATCTGCGTTCATATATATCCCGTACCTACAGTGTGCATCTTTTTGCTTTGCATTTAGGTTGAGTGACCTCCTCACTCGCCTCCCCTGCCCGGTGAAGTTGTAAAGGCCCCCACGGCCAACAAGCTTGTCCTTTCGGAAAAAAACGCTACCACAGTATAATAAAGAGTTGCCGCTACACTCTCCAGCAGGAACTTACGGAGCTATGCGCTAGACCTGTAATGTGAACTTATTTTTGACAGGACCTCCTACTTGGCGATCCGACTAAAGCAAAACAGCGGCTGGGTTGGACTCCTAAGGTGACCTTCGAGCAGCTAGTGCGCGACATGGTAGAGGCTGACCTGGCGCTGATGCAGAGAAACCCAGAGGCGTAGGTTGGCGGGCCAGGGCGAGGTCAGAGTGAGAGCGATATGCATGGTTGGTTATTGTTGAGGTATTACAGCACCGAGCTTGAAGGTGGTGAGTTTTTGAGGATACGCTAATATGATGGAGATACTGAAATGCGAGGAGACGCTAAACTATTTGTCAATAAGTCCAAGTTTAAAATACCTAATTGTGCTGATAGATATAGATCTACTTCGGTCGCGCGCGTCCTATATTCGCGTTGTCGTCCTGTGACGTCACCCCTCACGGCCGCTTACTTCTTTTTCCTCTAACCTTGACAGGATAGTTTCTTAGGAAACGATATGATATGGGCGGTCTGTGCCTGTTTCTGACCATCCAAACCTGGCAAAATACTTACTCACTTACTTCGCTGCCTCAGCGACCCGAAGTGGATCTTGGCCTCCGACATTAAAGTGCGCCACTCTATCCTATTTTGTGCCAAGTTTGACCATTCGGGCACTCCCAACTCTTTGAGGTCTTTGGCGACTTCATCTTTCCAGCGATACCTACCTATAACTTCTCGTGTCATATTGTTTTCATGTTCTAATGACATATTTTTTTTATATCACGGATTGTATTTTGTCGTAATTAACTAATAATTCTTTATTTCTTGATTTTTTACAAATGAAATTATATAATCACTATTTAATGACTATCAGAAAGAGTGTGATTTACACCTATTTTGAATAAATATCTTGAATCTTGAATCTACCTTGGTCGACCCACCGGGCGGCGCCCAGAGGGTTTTCCAAGATATGCTCTTTTGGCTGCTCGATGCTCTCCCATTCTTTCTACGTGTCCTAGCCAGCGAAGTCGGGCTGCTTTTATTTCCCCGATTATGTTCGGCTCGGTCACTAGGTCTTCAGGCTCTCGGTTAAATCTTTGCCTCCACTCCCCGTCCTCTCCTCTTGTTGGCCCCAGAATCTTTCGCAGGATCTTTCGTTCTTTCGGGGTTGGTTCTCCTCTTTCAGTGTTAGTGTCCAAGTTTCGCATCCGTCCATTAGAATCGGCCTGATTACAGTTTTATAGACTCGGATCTTTGTCGTTCTGCTGATTAACTTGGACACCAACACTTTATGGAGGGCTCCGGCATATCTTAGCGCGTTGAAGATGCGGATATTGATTTCGTCCTCCCTTTGATTAGTGTCAGTAATCGTACACCCGAGATATTTAAACCAACTGACCCCTGTATAGATTGTGCCCTGTACAAACAGATCTTTTCTTTTGGCTTTTGGATCCTTGTATCTCTTCATAACTGGAAAAATGCAATCTCAAATGTCATCCACCCGGGTCATCCCTTCCACCACTCCAATCGAACAGACGTGTAGATAATACATATCAGTACGCATTAATATCCTCAACAAGTGTCGTATCAAGACTTTTAAGATGATGATGGCTGACGATAGAAAAAATTAGATTACTCCACAGACAAGAGCAGTGCTCTTAAGTAAAAGAAGAAGATCCTCAATAACTTGCAGCGTACCAGCTATCCTGCACAATATCATAGTGAATGCATGGGTGTGTGTTTGGTTTTTGTGTCATTGATTTGTCGTATTTTTTTTACTGCGAATGTAGATAGTGTTTTCTATACTACTAACTATATGTACTCTTTTTTTACCAGTTTTCTGTTTGTTTGCTTGGACGCTGTGTTACTTAAGTTCTTGCGATCCGTCCTTGCAGAAGCAGCATTAAAACTCCCAGGAGGTAAAAAGTGCCAGGCTGCCCGCATTAGTACTGACACATTACCTTCTTGGCCTGGGAGTTTTAACGCCGCGTCTGCAAGGAAGAATCGTACGGACTTAACTCACTTATATTTTATAAATTTTTCATTATCAGCACCATCATATCATCTTATCAGCTCATATACGTCCCCACCGAGGGGCTCGAGCCTACCCTGAATTAGGGCGATCGGGCCCAGTGCGGGTTGGTCGACTTCACACACAACCTTCGAGTTTCTTCGCAGGCGTGTGCACTGTGCAGGTTTCCTCACGATGTTTTCCTTCACCGTAAGAGCGTCGAATAAACGTATACATATGAAATCTAAATTCGAAATCACATTAGTACGTGGCAGTTTCGAACCACGGCCTCCTGGACAGGAGGTAGCGGCCGTTACCGCTACGCCACCGACGGTCTGATTCATATAATACCACCATCATATAAGCCAACCGTAGGTGATTATATACTCAGTGCTTCAACCGAAAGACGTCCACTGCTGGACAAAAGCCTCCCCCAAGGATTCCCATGACGACCGGTTCTGCGCTGCCCGCATACTCCGGCTTCCAGCGACCTTCACCAGGCGGCCGGCCTACGCTACGTTTTCCAGTGCGCGGTCGCCATTCGAGAACTTTACTACTCCAACGGCCATCTCTCATTTTTGCCTGCACAAAATAGCCTTAGTATGGCTACAGACGAGACTAAAATTCTATTCCGAGTAATGAATAACCATGTCTTATTTATTATTTAAAAAAAGTTAAAATTGTCTACTTTATTCATCCCATCACGCATAAATTTTAAAACTTACACGTTAAATGCTTGTTTCTTTTTGTCGCTATAGATTTAAAAAATGAATTTGAGCATTATACAGTATGTAAAAAATTTGTGTAAGACCCGTTAACTGGGGCTTCTCCTTACCATACTAAACAACTTTCCCCAACGAATCGATATAGTCGATTCTAAAAAAAAATAGGAACCTCCATACATTCTACTCCATCCGTTGTGCATTTTTGCACAAAATTTGATTTGTATGAAGTTTTTTTTTTTTGCGATTTCAGCCAAGTCTTGATGAGTAGAAGCCCCAGTTAGCGGGACCTACACTAATTTTGTTACACCCTGTATATCTGTGACAAATCGCAAATCCAGAAGTTTAGTGTTTAGACCTGCCAGGCGTTGAATATAGTTTTTAATGAAAGCTATATGTTTCAACCTTACAGTGATTGGACAATGTCAGCGAAAAACGACTACGAAAGCATCCTTTCTGCGCCGTGGCGTCGCTTAAAGGCGAAGGTGATCTGAGAAGAAAGCCGACCACCTCAAAGGGTTTTTACGTTGCTGAAGGACATATTAATTAAAATTTTAGTAACGAAAATAAGTAGGTATTTGATTTTTCTTTTGTAATTTGGTCTGGTTGCCATGGTGTTTAAAAGAATCGTGTCCGAAAACTAGATCTACGTAGAGCTAATGCGCCAAAATTGATTGATCGAAAGTGCCTTAACACTTTTACTACGTTTAATTAATAAATTAAGTAAGAAAAACTATTTGTGATCGCAAGCACTCAAAACTAGTCATACAAACCACAGGTAAGCGAATGCGCTGGCGCGAATAACCAATAAGGACACCTTTCAATGTGGCAGGCATCCACGACGGGATAGAATTATTTTAATTTAAAACCAGATACGCACATTCTTTATTTGTTATATAGATATATTTTTTTATCATCGCTTGCGGTCGCGAATAAAACTTTAAGGAACCGATCGACATTGCGGGTTCTTAGGCTTGCTATTTCTATCTATAACATGGAATAAGTTAGCCCCGACCTAGGGCATGGTGTAAGAATCCATACAGTTGTCATAAAACACAGGTCTTTGATGTTTGCATCACCTGTCACTGGGCATGCCTTCTCTGCCACCACCTGTATGAATTTAATTGTTTGTATTGTACCGAGCCTATAGCAGTTTGGTACCTGACAGCATGAAAATTAAATTACGAAATAAAATTCACGAAATAGCCCTGTGTCTGCAATATCAGAAAAAAAAACGTACTCATTTGGTTTTCCATAAACATTTTCTATTTTTAATTTACCAAAAACATAATTAGTACGTCAACGGTAATGAAAAAGTATGACGACATAGTTGAATATTTCTAGCATTTTTTTTGGAACAAATTCTCAGTTTTAAGAGTTTATAAAAAGTAAGTCAGATGACTAGTAGGCAAGTACCGAATAGGGATTTTGGTGTCGATTCGGTTTTGCACAAATCAACTAAACTAAAATTAGGTTAAGATGTGTCAAAATTACGTTTGATATTCGGAAAAACTCGACTTATCTGACAGACCTAAACTAAAATCGAACTAAATTAAGTTTAGAACGCCATTTTTTCTATTCGGAACGACCATATTTTAGATGTGTCAAACTAAAATTGAGCCAATTTTGATCGCGACCTATTCTGGTGACCACTAAACTTTAATTGGTCTTGGAAAACCACAAAAGTGCAAATTTTGTGATGAATACCTAAGTAAAGTGATGGTATACACCCTGATAAGTACTCCAGGACATTGTACCTTTGACCTCAGGTTCTCATGATGACAAGGTTAGTTGGTGACTGACCACTGTATAAAACAGTCAAAGCTAAATGTTTAGCGTTTGGACCAAGATGCATCAGCACACTGCGCGACTCTGACCCAAAGAATTCTGATCTGAGGGTTTGACTGATGATGATGACCAGGTCAATAAACCAGGTTGGAAGACGTCTGAATTCGTACGATAAATGACATATGCAACAGAGACGGAGTTATAGAAAATTATATGTTTTAGGGTTCCGTACCCAAAGGGTAAAAACGGGACCCTATAACCAAGATTTCAATGTCTGTCCGTCTGTCAAAAGGCTGTATTTCGTGAACCGTGATAGCTAGACAGTTGAAATTTTCACACATCTATTTCTGTTGCCGCAAATTAGGAAAAGTGAAGGTCTCCACAAAAAACGTGTTTTTTTTTGAAACGTGAAGAAACTACCGCTATCTAGTTTGATAGATAGTACGGAACTGAAGAAACTAGCGCCATCTAGTAAGATGGTACGGAACCCTACGTGTGCGGTTATGACTCGCACTTGGCCGGTTTATTTTCTTTGACGTTGATGTGGAACCCTTCATGTGCGAGTCTGACGCGCACTTAGCCGGTTTTTGTCTCTTTCACCTTTATGTCAAATATTGTTCATTTTTTCGTTCAATCTTTATCACATAGTCTGTGAATTCAATTTGATTGTGTTTATTCCTGTCAAACAAGGCAACTTAATTAAGTTTGCGCGCAAAATCGAATAGCACATAAAAACGACTAAACTTATTTTAGTATAATTAAGTCGAGTGTTTTGTTCGAATCGACACCAATGACTGCTATCATCTGAGTTGATTTTTATTATATGTCAAAAACGACATTTTGTACTAAAAATATTGGAAATACCTAGGCGTGACGTCATAGTTTTGCAGCATCATTTGTGTACTCATTTTGCGATTTTGATGAGTTAAAAATGGAAGACTTGATGGAAAATTCTGTTTCAATACGTATTTCCTTACTAGTACATATTGCATGTTCCGATTGAATTTATTTACGCAAACTCACTAGGGCGCATTCGAAAACCGGCGCTGTGGCTCTGGCTGCAGCATATTCTGAAATAGGTCCTGTTTGGCGTCACACTACAGCGCAACGCACACCTACCTCCCATATGTGGCGACGTTAGGTGTCTACCTTTTGTTGTTGTTTATTTTATCTTTTACTTTGTGTATATACATTTTTTTTTTGCTTACTTGTGTTATATTGTTTTGTGTTGAGTTGTAGTGTTATGTATGTCTAATAAATATTTGAATCTAAATCTAAAAACAAAACGAGTAAGGTTTTTCAAAGTTTCAGTAGGAGGGTAATTTAGTGATCAAGAGTAAAGTTCATAATTTATTTTTTATACTGTCACCATCCCAATTGGAGTAGCTCGACCTCCTGCTCCTCTCGCCCCTCGACCCTCACGATTGCCGTCTCCTTTGGACGACTGTGTGGATTCTTAAGACTGTGCCTATAGTAACCAGGGGTAACCCTTGATTTGAGAAATGAAAAAAGGACGTGTATAGATCGTGGCATCTAAGTTAAACAGCGTGCAAGAAGTTCGGGACGCGGGGTCGCGCGCACAAAGGGCATGGCCGTAGCTAGGGGGGGGCATTGTGGGGCAATGCCCTACCTTGAAATCACAATGCCCTACCTTACTAATACCAATTGTTACTAATTGTTCATAGTTTAAGATTTAAAAAAATGTAGCGATAGGTATCTAAACTTTCCGTACATACCACAGTTTGTGACATTCATTTCATATTATAATAATTCTTTTTTTCTGTATAGATGGCATTTGAAGCGCCATAACATGAAGCGAGATGGGTCTATTTAATTATAATATCTGTGATGCCCTACCTCAAATTCGACTCTAGCTACAGCCGTGACAAAGGGACGCCAGACCCCGCTTAATCCGCGTTACACCCGCGCTCTCACCTGCGCGAACGATCGCTATTTGTGTTCAACTTAGACGCCGCGAATTATACTAATATTTGTTTTACTGAAGAACGATCTGCATTTCGTGAGTTTGTATGTTTAATACCAACCTACGTAATATGGATATTAAATGTATAGGAGTCTCAATAATCAGTATAAATTGCGAATTGTACGAACTGCCCTGAAGGCAATGTTTTTACCCTACTGCCTAAAAGGAAGGTAATGTTTTACTAGAGCTTCTACTCATGAAACTGTTTAATTTTTTACGTAAAAATTAATTTAATAATAATACATAGGTGCTTATGCGACGCTCTTACGGTGAAGGAAAATATCGTGAGGAAACCTGCACACGCTGCGAAGAAAATCGCAGATTGTGTGTGAAGTCGACCAACCCGCACTGGGCCCGCGTGGTCGACTAAGGCCATTGTTTAGAATATTGTTGCTTAATGATCGTAAATAAAAAATAATAATAAAACAATGCCGATTGTGAATAAATAAAAATAATAAAACAATTAATTTGACCAAATTAATTAAAAATTTGAGAACTCGACATCATAAATACTAACCCCTCTTTAGTTTTTTTGTTTGTGAACTCTTTATTGTACAACAAAATATACAATTATAGATACATAATAGAAGTATGCACAAAGGCGGACTTATCCCAAACAGGGCTCTCTTCCAGCCAACCCTTAATCGCTGAAAGGATTTAAACTTTAAGCAGAAACAAATTAGTACACAATTTAAAAGAACTAAAAACAATACTCTAAAGTAATAAACAGATAATAAAGTGAGCAGTCGGGTAAAAATTTATGCTGTGTCACTCAGGGGATCAAGATGAATCTAATGAATGACACCTCGCACTCCGTCGTTTATTAACATTAACCTCCTTTTTGGCAGTCGGGTAAAAAGCCCTTTTTACTGACAATGTGATCCTAAATATCATAATTAGTGGGTATTACTAATAATTAAGTACGCACGATAGTTACAATATGTTAGTATATACGCGATCTAGAAAAAATATGTTTTGTCACAAAATATTTTAAGTTCTTAGATATTTGTAACGAATTTTTTTGTGGAGTTTCAACTTTCGTGCATCGTAAATAAAAGGTAGTAGCGAATATTGTTACGGTAGTTATACAGTAGGGATGCATCCGATACCGATTTAACTATACCGATATAAATATGCTCGGCTGGTGCACTGGTGAATGCGTTTCTTCTATAAATACCGACGTAGTGTGTAGCCTACATTAAACTGCGTAAAGAGACAAGAAATATGTTATATTATATTCGGTATGAATTGCGTAATGCGATGATGAATGACGGTGCACGGACAAATCCTTACGGATTTTTGTCGCACCGGTATCAATGTGTCTTAATTTTAAGTTTTTTGTTGTAACAAAAAATATATATATCGGCGATCTTTTGGGTCTGCCGATATATCGGCATCGGCGACATTTTTATTGCCGATACAACTATAAATCAACTCGCGCTTTAAAAAAACGCGCCTCTTTTCGTGTATTTTCTTGTAAACAAGGCACGAGCTGTAGTCTCTGTTGGCTTTTGTTTTGACTTTTCCATGCTAAATAAAATACAAAATTACTTATCGAAACAATGACTTCTATATTACTGGCGTAAGGACCCGGTCTACGCGCGCGACTAATGCTCCCAGCAAATTGGTGCGAAAATCGAAAGTTTCGCACACTTGCGACTCAGTCGTCTGCGGGAAATTGTAGAGGGCGGTGGAAAGATACTCCATATAAAAATACCTTATTGTATTTTTAGAGGCAGTAAAAATCATGAAAGAAAGGCTAAAAAGAAACATGGAATATCGTATCATCGTTAAGTAACCTTACATTGTATTTTTTCTTGTAAACAAATTAAATAAACGCATTTTTAAAACGACAATTCTACCAAGGTCCTTTTAGCACGGCACTGACGTCAACTCTCGCCCATGCTAGTTCGTACGAGTTATGTCAGATGGCGCTACTTTTTGCTTGTATGAAGATAATCTGGGTAAAATATGGAGACGGGCGAATCCTTCTGTCTAAATCTGTGTATCGAAATTAATTCGTTTGCGTATGAGTATTTTTCATAACTAGTTGGTTGAATAAATAAAATAAATAGCAAAATAATTTCAAAACGCAAAAGTGCTGTAATGAACAATATTGAAATTTCGACATTTCATTATTTCCAAGAAATATGTATGTATTGTAAAGAAAACGTGCCACGTGGCATAAATTTTAAAAATTATAACTTATAAGACATCAAACTTGTATATTCACATTAAGAGGTACCATCTAAGTGAATTGGACACCGCGCTTCAGCGTCGAAAATAACTATCCAGAAAATAAAATTACATCCATGTGAATTGACATCGTGCTTCAAGCGTCGGAAATAACTATCCAGAAAATAAAATTCACTAAGAGTATTGGTACCGGTAACGTATCGGCAAAAAACCGTATCGATGCATCCCTACTAAATATCCTATACGTTATATCAACCAAAAGAAACCACAATGTAAACAAACTTAGTAGGGATTTGACAGTTTCAAATGTCAATGCCATATTACTTTTGTTTACCTTTTGATTTTTTTGTTGTTGATATAATGATATACGTTGACAAGAACAGGGAAAACCAAGGTTAGTATAAAAACTTATCAATTTGTTACATTCAAGAAGGTGCTTGAAGGGACACCGTAATTAACGAAGGCGTTAACGGCTGAGTAAAGGCATGTAGTGCAAGTAGACAATTTATGTGTTTGTTAGCTTGAAAGCCCTTATTATCTATCTATGGAGGTGTGAAAAAAAAGGTGTAGCACCCGATAACTAGGGGTTTCTACTCATTAGTATAATAAATATGAAATGCTGTTTGTTGGTAAGCGCATCACTTGAGAAAGGCTGGACCGATTTGGGTATTTTTTATGTTCGTAATTAGAGATATAAGGGGAGGTTACATGCGTCCTAAAAGTGAAGCAAATAAAATTATGCCAATTGGCATCTCTTTTCTTAGTAGCATTCGGTGCAACGGAAGCGGACTACCTATAATGTTGTGCGTGTAAATGGGTTCGATTTTCAAATGATGTTTAGTGCATAACCCATACATAGGTTACAAGCGTCCTAAAAGTGAAGCAAATAAAATTATGCCAATTGGCATCTCTTTTCTTAAGCAACCCAACGCACGAGGTGTGCAGACAGTTACGGAATTTATATGTTTAGCAGATTCAAGTCCCTTTAATGGGTTATGAAATTAGTTTTCCCTGTTTCATCCACTTTCTATCTGATAGACATATACAGGGTGTAACAAAATTGGTGTAGGTTCCGTTAACTGGCGCTTCTATTCATCATACTGAACAACTTTTGTTCTACGACTTTGCTGAAAACGTAAACATTTTTTTATTACTGTTCATTCAAATCGATCAGCTGATCGACCGATTTTGTGCATTTTAGTATGGAGGGCCCAAATTTTTTTTTAGTATTGACTATGGGTTCCTTGAAGAAAGTTGTTCAGTATGACGAGTAAAACCCCCAGTTAACGGGACCTACACCAATTTTGTTACACCCTGTATAACTTTAAACAAGATCGGAAGCTAAAGAAAAATATTAAATATCAATGTTGTTTCTTCTTGGTAAGTATAAAAAATAACTAAAAAAATCTGATTGTCAAAATAAATTCTGTGTCAAATATTAATTTTAAAAATGTAGGTATTAAGATTAAAAAATTAAGATTAAAATTTAAGATTCGTGAATCGGCTAAACAATAAAATTACGTGACTGTACGATCGCAACTTTTTTCTTGGTCCTACATCGGGGACGAGTACAAGTTGACCCATTCGTCCAGTGGCAGTGCTCCTACCTGCTGGGCTGGGGTTCGTGGGTTCGAGGGCAAACATTCGTGTGACGAACAGACTTGTTTGGTCTTTGTCTGGGTCATCATATCAGCCGAAGGGCGTCCACTGCTGGACATAGGCCTCGCCAAAGGATTTCCACGACGACCGGTTCTACGCTGCCCACATCCAGCGGCTTCCCGCGACCTTCACCAGGTCAAAAAAATGCATTTTGTCTGGGTCTTCAATGTATATTTAAACGTATATAAGTGTATACAGCATATCTTTTAATTCGTTCAAGATAACAAACGATATGCATGTACTCGTGATTACATACAACTTTCCCAAAGAAACTATATGTCAAATCAGAAAAAACAATTGGTTCTCGATACATATTAAGTTATCAAATCGGCAAAAATGAATAAGGACCAAAATATTTTTTTCATACTGACTTAAACGAGTAGTTTCTTTGGGAAAGTTGTTTATAATCAAGAGTACATTCATATCCTTTGCTATCAATAACTAATTAAAAGTCACCCCATATGATAGATAGATAAATGCTTTTATTCAATACACAGCAATATAACCCTTCCCGCGACAAACGGCCATCTTGGGATGTTTAACGAACATCGCTTGTACGACCAACAACCCATTTGGGTTGTTTTTATATGTACTTTAAGGCGCTTTGAATATGGTTGAAATTAGTATATAAAACTGCGTCTATCGTTAGGTCTTATTTGGCAAAATTGTTGTGAACGTGTGGTTACACCTAATTGAAATACTTTACATCCCATTTGATAGAAGAATATTTTTTAAAACGAATATTTGTTTCCCGTTTTCTGTGGTTGTCAGCCATTACGTCAAATACGTGTGAAGATGTTGTGTTGTGGTTTTGTGTGTTGGATCATGGAAAGGTAAGTAAATTGAATTTATTTCGATTGTTAGATGTTATTGCTTTACAGTGTAGTGTTTTTATCACCGTATCTTTCACGATAAAACTCTTAGAAACGCATTGAGTTGGTAGCGGAAAATTGAACAAACTTATTTTTTTTGTCTCGAGTATGTTCCTAAACGGTTCCTAAATTCACCAAAACGGCTTGTTTTTGATATATATACATCTTCTAAACTGATCATCATCATTTCTAAGTGTTTGCATGTAATTTAGATCACCTAGGGCTTTTCCAAAGCAACCTGTAGCAATTCAACACAATGGTATTTTTTTGTGTAAAATTATGTAATTTAACCCTTCCATCCTACCGAAATACGAACAAATGTTGATTTATCATCATCATCTGACACCATCATCATAGTTTCTAAGAATTTAAATGAATTTTAGACCAATTTAAATTTTCACCGAGGTAGCCTCGGGTAAATCAAACGATGGACTTTATTTGTACTATACCTACCCCCAGCTGGTTTTTAATTTACCATCATCATCACACCGTCATCATCACACAATCATCACCACATAATCACTATAGTTTCTAAGAATTTACATGAATTTTTAGAACTATTCAAATTTTCTCTGAAGCAGCCTGCGGCAATTCAAATGATGGACTTTATTTGTGTTTATTTTGTACTATACCTACTTGTTTTTGATTTACAATCATCATCACACCATCATCATCACACTAATCATCAGTGTCTAAGAATTTAAATGAATTTTAGACCAATTCAAATTTTCACCGAGGTAGCCTCGGGTAAATCAAACGATGGACTTTATTTGTACTATACCTACCCCCAGCTGGTTTTTAATTTACCATCATCATCACACCGTCATCATCACACAATCATCACCACATAATCACTATAGTTTCTAAGAATTTACATGAATTTTTAGAACTATTCAAATTTTCTCTGAAGCAGCCTGCGGCAATTCAAATGATGGACTTTATTTGTGTTTATTTTGTACTATACCTACTTGTTTTTGATTTACAATCATCATCACACCATCATCATCACACTAATCATCAGTGTCTAAGAATTTAAATGAATTTTAGACCCATTCAAATTTTCTCTGAAAGCAGCCTGCGGCAATTAAAATGATGGACTTGTTTTTATATTTTGAATTAGTTCTACTGCTCCGAATGTTTAAATTTTTTTTTTGTGATAAGCCGAAAGGCCATTCTACTCAGAAAAATAAAAATTCAAACATCTGGACTTCAATCGGGGTCTCAAAAAAAAAAACAAATTACTAGTTCTGTGTTCAAGTTTTGTAAATTTTTGGTTGTTTTTGAAACTAATTTTAAAAATTGTTTTTGCATTAGACAATTTTTTTTTGTATTGTACCGTGAAGATATTTAACTAAACCATTAGAAAAAAAATATTTCATATGTATATCTAGAGTGCTTAGATAGAAATAGATAAGGAAAGAAAATTGGAACAGAAAATAAAACACAATTTTAAATTTCAAAGTACTGTATTTAATTTATCTCTAATCTAACACATGTAAAATAAAAACCATTAAAAAGGAAATTTAATCATCTTACTAGATCAGTAATTAGTTGTTATAGGTATCATGCAAAAATAATGAGAAAACTTCGGAAATCCGCAGCGCGGCCGACCCCCGTTGAACGGCCCGCGCGGCACAAAATTTAATCATTTTTGTAATATTTTTTTTAATTTGTTTTTGCACTAGACAATCGTTTTTTTGTTTTGTATCATGTAGATACATTACCTAGCCATTAGAAAAAGATCATTTTAACTGTATATATGTAGAATATAAATAGAAATAGTAAAAAGAACGAAAAAGGAACCAAAAAAAACAAAAGTTTCAAATTAATCGTGTTCCATTTTATTTTTTTGTGATAGAAGAAATCTAAAAAAAATATAATCAAAAAGGAAATTTAATCAGCTTACTAGATCAGTAATTAGTTTTTATAAGTTTCATACAAAAATACTGAGAAAACCTCGGAAAGCCGCAGCGCGGCCGACCCCCGCAAAACCAGACCGGAAGTACCGGTCGCGGGGACGGAGTCGGGGCGTTTGATATGCTCACGGGAAGGGATAAAAGGATAAACTAAAAATAAGCTAAAACAATAACAAACAATTTAAATATGTGGTTTTCCAGGGAGTCCTAGTTTGTTTAGTTTGTCCCTGGACATATAAGTTTACTATGACAGGGGTGAACAATTTATAAATGAAAAAGTTACGATCGCACTATAAGCGAGTATGAATTTTATGCTCGGGGTATTAGACGGGAAAACACACTGTATTAGCCTTAGTGTGAAAAGGTTCTAGCGACCCTATTATTTTCCTGTTACGGACTTATTATGTAAGCACATACCCGCACAAAGACAAAAAGGATGCTGGGTAAAATAGAACACACATTTTTGAGGTGTGCTTGTTCTAATGAAACTGAAGTTTCGTTTTACAACTTATCTAAAGGCGCAAAACAATAGGGATGACGAATGCTAGTCATCTGATTTACTTTTTATCATCCGTCAAAAACGGCATTTTATTCTAAAAATGTTTGAAATACCTAGGCGTGACGTTATAGTTTTGCAGCGTCATTTATGTACTCATTTTGTGGTTTTGTTGAATTAAAAATCGAAGACTTGATGAAAAACAAAAAGAGTAACGTTTTCCGAAGTTTAAGTAGGAGAACAAATTAGTGATCAAGAGTTCATAATTTATTTCTGATGCTGATGTCATTCCTATTGTGAATACAAACTTCAAAGAACTTCCCCATACAAGGGAATTTTTTTTTTGAGATTTCAGCAGTCGTAAAACAAAAGTTTTCAGTTTTGAGTACATGCCCCCCTCAAAATCGTGTTCTGACTTTCCCAAAACCCTATTTTTTTTAAGTTATACCTATTCTACGTATAATTACGTACGTATCGTATAATTTATTAACTGCCTTGTAAACCTATACAAAAGCGTTTTTAATTTTTTGACATGTTTATTATAGATATATATATATTTTTTAAATATAATTTTTAAGAAGTATTATAAAATCAATTAATTTTGTTTAAATATTAGATGTGTTGATAATTATAATTACCAGGTTCTAATAAATAGTGCGATTCGCCTTGGCGCACACACAAAAAAAAATTCATCTAAGTATTTGAGTTATTTTCATCTGTGAGTTATAAAAAAATCTGTGAGTTTTGGCAACAAGACGATAAATTCAAGCAAAAACAAAATCAACTTAGAACTTTGATTCGATTTTTAAGGTAGGTATCTTGTAGAAAGTTGTTTAGATTCTTGCATTTTTTCAACAACTTTACTTTGTATTTATTATATCTACATTCCATCAACAAAGATCTAACAAATGCATTTTTTATAACCATATGACTGCTAGCACTTCCATTATTTTCCATAGTCATGAAATTCAGTGCAGAAATTCATGGTACGTTCACTTTTATTGTAGTTGTATTCCAATCAATATAGTATTGTAATAGTTTGTTGTGTTTTAATTGTATATTAGTACTACTATTAGCGACTAACCTATCTTCGGTTGTAAAACTAAGTGAAAAAAAAAATTCGGGCACATTTTTAACATTAGCGGAACCAATATACAGGTTGTAACAAAATTGGTGTAGGCCCCGTTAACTGGGACTTCTACATTTGGTACGCTTTTTAATGCACCCTTTCCGAAAATGCTGCAGTAGTACAGATATAACAGGGTTCCGTCCGTACATCATAACGACAAACTGGGACCCTCATCGTAAGATGGGGCGTTCCTCGTGCTTCACTGTGCTTCAACTAACTCACGCACGTGCCTTTCGTTCTGACAGATTAGTAGTTAAAATTCTTTTGAGATGTCTTCATTATCCATCAGGTGAGATGATGTCAAGAGCTTGTTATTAAAAAACCTTGGAACAAGTTGGTCAGAAGGATAAAATAGGATTGTTACTGACATTTCAATCTAAATTTTAGTGATTTAATAGGAGCTATGTATTTTCATTGATCGTAATTCTAGACTTTCATTGATCGATCACACACAAGGCCAAAGCATAGCTTTAAAGGGCCTGCCAAAATTTTTCAACGTGGTATCACAATGCGTAGGCAAATTTCAGATATGATTAGACCAGGGTTCGAAGTGATAATTATCTTGATAATTATACAATTTATTGCAAAAACAAAACATTATAATTATAGTTATCTTTGACAAAACATTATAATTATAGTTATCTTTGACAAAACGCTACTTGTATTGTGACTCGCGCAATGTCCATGTTTATCCGACCACGATTTGACATTTCGTGACGAACTCAGAAAAAAAGTCACAATAACGAAATTATTGTTGATTAATTACCGTGATAATGATAAAACTTACACATAAACGATTAAAAATTAATTTGTCTGCAAAAAAATATTTTGTATTTTCATCTTTAGTAAAACAAATATAAGAATCAATGCCGATAATTATCAAAGAAAATAATTATCTTGATAATTTCAAACCCTGGATTAGACTGTCTCCTCTTCGCATGCTCGACGAAAAAAAAGCACGACTTACGTAATGAACTAAAATGTGTATCAATGGTTACAGGATTGTCAGGGGATGAGATTTAGCTTATTTTTGTCAGATTCTCTCCTATAAATGAAACTCTGGTGGGCCGCTTTTACGTAATAATGTTAGCTACACTACAGCTAGAAGTAAAAGAAAATATAGAATTGATAGATATTGAAGGTAAAGGTAAACACGATGATTATAATCACATAATGGTTTTATTGTTCAACAGTAATGTAATGATTGTAACTGTAGATTCGGAGCTGGAAAAGCAAGTTCAACAAAGCGGAAGCAAACAACGTACAAAGAAAAACAAATATGATATTACAAGATTCCTGCAAGAAAATAAAGACAACTAGCAACGAAAACATCCCTCTCCATGTCTCCCAGTTCGGGTGGTCGCCGCGGGAGATAAAGACCAAAACCCTCCATGGAAAAATAATGAAAAGAATATAAAAGAAACAGGAAAACCAAGGAAAATAGAGAAAGAAACAGTATTAAAGATATGCACATACAATGTTCGTTCCCTAAAATCGCCATCACGTATAATAGAATTGGAATTCGCTATTAATAAAATAAACTGGGATGTAATCGGAATATCTGAGGTTAAAATAGAAGGACAGAATATTATGGAAAATGATACATATATAATAATGTATAGAGGAGACAAAAAAGGAAGAAATGGGGTGGGATTTTTAATAAAACCTTACCTTAAACAAAATGTTCTAGACTTCCAAACAATTTCAGATCGCGTTGCGAGACTGGACTTAAAATTTGGAGATAAGATAATAAATCTCATTCAAATATATGCCCCTACCGAAAAATCAAAAAAGAAAGACAAAGAAACCCAAGAAAGGGAAATAATAGCATTTTATCTTCAGTTACAAAAAGCGCTCGATGGTACTAGTAGAGACACAATATTAATGGGAGACTTCAATGCGCAAATAGGATGTCCGTTGCAAGAGGAAAGTATGATATGCGGCCCTTACGGGTATGGAGAAAGAAGTGATAGAGGGCGCCTACTAATATCATTTTGTTTGCAAAATAAATTCACAATCACAAATACGCTATTTAAAAAGAAACAAAAACGTAAATGGACATGGCTTTCACCAGACGGGTCGATTAAAAACGAAGTCGATTTCATCTTAGTTAAAAACCGAAAAAGAATTCAGAATAATGAAGTCATCTCTACCAGTTATTCTTCCGACCACAGGCTAGTAAGAGTAGCCTACAATATTGATATACCTATAAAGAAAAACAGAGCAGCGTATGGTTTGAAATCAAAAAGTTTTACCCCCATCGAAGAAGAGTCTATGAAGAATATGATAGCGAAAAAAATTCAAAAAATAGATACAAAATTAATACAAGAAAATTACACAAAAACTATACATGAAGTCAAAGAATGTATAAAAGAGCTACCAAGAAATCGAGAAAAAAATCTGAATAAAAACATAATTTGTGAAAATATCGAAAAAATGATAGAAGAAAGAAACATTCTGAAAAGATACACAAAAAGAACAAAAGAACAAAGAAAAAGACTAAAGAAACTTCACAAAAAAATTAGCCAAAAAATAAAAGAAAATAAACGAAGGAAAAAAATACAAGCACTAGAGAAAGAACTGGAGATAAGAAGCTCTACAAAAAGAACATACAGAATTTTTGACCATCACAAGGAATGGATACAGACTCTACGGAAAACCGATGGAAGTAGCGCCACAAGTAGACTCAGCATTATAGAAACAGCTACAGAATTTTATAGACAACTCTACTCTGCTACAGACGACCAGGAAACAATCATTACCGAAAACGAAGAAATGATCTCAGAAATACTCCCAAGAGAGACTGAATATGCCATAACCCGACTTAAAAAGGATAAAAGTCCAGGAGCAGACCAAATAACAAACGACACTATATTAGCCATGATAGAGCCACTCACGGGACACCTAACTATGCTTTTTAATATGATAATAGAACAAGAAACAATACCTGAAGAATGGAAAAGCTCGGTAATAACGCTGCTCTACAAAAAAGGAGATCCAAAACTGATAGACAACTACCGACCCATTAGTTTGCTACCGACTCTTTACAAGATATTCTCATCTATAATTCTCCGCCGCATCACGCAATGCCTTGAAGAGCAACAACCCTGTGAACAGGCCGGATTTAGACAGGGCTACTCTACCATTGACCACATTTTCACAGTTACACAAATACTGGAGAAATACAATGAATATAGAAAAATCCTATACGTGGCGTTCATAGACTACACGAAAGCCTTCGACTCTATCTCCCACTCATACCTGTGGGAAAGCCTAGAAGAGCAAGGAATAAACAGAAAATACCTAAATGTCATCAAAACAATATACTTGAAAGCTAACGCGAAGATAAAGCTAGAACAAGTCGGCAACTCTATTGCTATAAAAAGAGGCGTAAAGCAAGGGGACCCACTCTCACCTAAACTTTTCACAGCTCTCCTAGAGTCAATATTTAGAAAGCTTGACTGGCAAGGCTATGGCATTAATATTAATGGAAAATTCCTGTCACACCTTCGATTTGCAGATGACATAGTACTCTTGTCGGAAAACTATGAGGAGATAAAGAGAATGCTTGAAATGCTAGACGCAGAAAGCAGCAACGCGGGACTCTACATGAACATTACAAAAACTAAGATCATGACCAACGGAGAGGAAATACCTGTGAACTTAAAAAGCGGCACCATAGAGTATGTAAAAGAATATATATACCTAGGCCAGATCATCTCATTCGAAAGCGCCATTACCAAAGAGATAGACAGAAGAATTGCCATATCCTGGAAGAAATACTGGTCAAAAAAAGAAGTATTCAAGAGCAAAATGCCTACTCCACTCAAAAAGAAACTAATGGACAATACAATACTTCCAACAGCAATCTATGGCTGCCAGTGCTGGTCTCTCACAGTAGAGCTAGCTAGAAAATTAAGAACATTTCAAAGGACTGCAGAGAGATCAATGCTTGGGATAAAGTTAAGGGATAGAGTAAGATGTGAAGAGATACGAGAAAACACAAAACTAATGGATATTGTACAAACGACTTGCAAACTGAAATGGAAGTGGGCGGGACACATTGCTAGAGTAACAGATGGACGCTGGAGCGAGCGCGTGCTTCACTGGTATCCGAGAGACGCAACGAGAGCACGCGGAAGACAAAGGAAGCGCTGGAGCGACGACATCGTGCAAGTGGCAGGCAAGAACTGGACCAGTATAGCGAGGGACCGACAACGCTGGAAGAACATGGAGGAGGCCTTCACCCAACTCTGGGTATCCAAACTAAACTGAGTACTTAATTGAAAAAAGACATTTATGAGACTTACATAATTACTAACAAACTAAGACATTTTTAGCATGATTTATTCAGAATGAAATTTAAAATTAATTGCATGAAATCAATATTCTTTATTTTATATTCTAATTATATTTTTATTTAAGATTTTAATCTCACAGATGTTTTTATAATTTACAATGAATTTTTAAGATTTTATTATTTCTAAGATTATGAAATGTTATTAAAGTTGCATGAGCTTTTATTGATGCTCTCTTCTACAATTTTACACTGTGAAAATGAAGAAATCAACGTTAATTTACAAATCTTTTATGTTGCATGAATGTTTGGAAAATAAAGGCTTTATTTATTTATTTATTTATTTAATGTAATGATTAACAATAAACCTAAAACTCAACATTTTTACTGCAATAATGTTTAATTTAAAAGCATTGTGGGCGTAACTCCAGTCACTCAAAAGTCACACAACTAGACAGCGGCGCTAGTGAGTCAAATCATAGAAAAATTTAAATATTTCCATTTACATGTCTTTGTAACTTAATTTATTATACTTCGCCTATTAATTTAATAGCCTCAGTGGCGTAATGGCTAGTCCATTCGGGTTAGATTCCCAGTGGACACTTTCTTGGTTGGTGGTAAGGCATTTTTTAAGCCCGCCTGGCTGGCTACCATCTTGCCGCCAAACATCAATTAACAGCATTGGTTTGTTCCAAGAATGAAAACTGTAGATAGCCAGTTTCCCATTGCGTTAGGAATTCTAGGTAAGCCAGCTTCCATCTTCGGCCTCACATCGTCATTTAGGTACCATATTTTTAGGTTCTCCTTTGTGTTCCGTAGAGATACTTCATTTCCCGAGTTTTAAATAGGAAGTGTGGCCACGTAACACAAAAGTACTTTCGGACATTTCATACCTACAACGGGCAAGAAAAAACATTTCTAAAAACAAATGACGGAACAAATGAATTCACGACGAAGACTAAAATTAATATTGTCGAATTCATGTCCAGTTTCATAGGGGGCGGGGGTAGGTCGGAATCTAGAGAGCAACAGGGAGTGGCCAACTATATATTAGTACTATTATATTACTTACATATTATATACTTTGATAAGAGAGCTTAAAAAACTCTAGGCGAAGTATAAATTTAGTTAACTGGCGATTTCCCTAATACCACAAGTGGAGTTATTTCGGTTTTTCTAAGCGCAATAAAGTTCCGTGTGTTGTTTGAGTTATTGGAGTTACCACCTTAAAAAAATAGGTGGAAATTAAATGCAAAAATTTCAATTTTTAAAACCTTACAATTACCTAATCTATTATTTATTAAAAAAATTGAGGTAGACTTTAATAAAATTTATTTTATAGTTAATTGTACACAGGATACATAAATAGACATTTTTAACATTAAAGTCACCAAAGGGTACGGCTTATTTCTAAAAAAAAATCTTCCAGCAAATTTTAACAGTTTCAAAACGCAAATGCAGTTATAAATAAGGTACAAAGAAGTTAAAACCATTCCTTACCAATATAATAATAAGGGTGGGTTGCACCATGTAACTAAAACGATAACCAATCCGTAGCCGGCCGTCAAATCACCGTTATTTGACCATAACAATAACCGGTCAAAATCGAGCGGTTAACGTTAGCGTTAAGTTATGTATTTTAAACGTTGTTAAAATGACGCAACCCATATATAACTGGCGATTTGACGGCTGGTTACAGTTTGGCTATAGTTATATTTACATGATGCAACTCACCCTAAGATTAAAAAGAATAGGTAAATGAAATCAATTTTAAGAAGATCAGAAATGAGGATTATATCAATAAACAAAAAACTAAAGTAAAGACTACTTATAAATATCTATGACCTAAAGTTTGACAGAAATTTTAAAATAGTGATTTCAAATCTGACACTTCTTCTAGTTTAAACTAGGACAACTTTTTAAACAAACCCCAGAAACGAAGGTATATAAACATTTTGGATAGCAAATCAAGTAGCAGCCATAGCCAACAAGACTTAAATAAATTGTTCAGTTTCGTCCCTCAATTTAAAAAAGACATAAAAATGACAAATAAATGTACACACAACGTTTTAAATAACTAAGTTTATCTCTAGCGATTATAAAATACGGTTTTTTAGCGCCTTAAAAAACCTAACGTTGCACAGGCTATGCCATTCGACAAAATATTTTTTCAAGTGTTTTGGTTGTTATGGCTCCATCTGATATACTTCTTGCATGACATAACATGCAGAAATAGTACATATTGCCCGTAAATTACATTATAAAATAAATGACAATACTTATTGCAGATACCACATAAATGTCTTAAATAAAACCATCAAAATCTGAAAAAAGACTTGATAAAAATTTACATTTGTAGATAATTTACTTATAATTATTTTTTACAGATTATTTAATATGGATTTGTATGGGCGGTACCTTATTTTTTTATGAATCAATTAACAAACTAGAGTAGCAGGCCTTATTAAATTCTAGCAACCCACAAAACTTCATCAAAATCGTTAGTCATTTTTAAAGAAAAAAACAAAGCCTAAGGATTTGTATGGGAAGTAACTTATTCCGACTTTTCCTGGAATAATGAACATCACAGTACAATAAGTGTGTAGTAACTTATAAAGTGTAATTAAAGTCGATAGCTATTTTGAAAAAAAAATGTTTCCTTGGTGGCAACCCTAAATAAACAAAATAGGAAAAATAAAATAAAAACAGCTGGAGATATAATAATAATATTTGCCTAATCCAAATTCCATCCAAATCCGATCAGTAATTTAGGAGCTAGAGTCATTACTTTTTTATATTGTTTTTACTCTAATATGTAAGACAATCGATTCCCATCAAACTTAAACTTTGATTTTTTTCCATCTAAATACCTTCTGCACTCCTTCGTCGCTCGCTCCTCAGTCGCTCAAATATCAGATGGAGCCCTAAACAGAAAAACCATGAAAATACTTTTAAGTAAAACATATATTATTTGAAATCAAACCTGTTGTTCTTGAGATCTGCCCGCTGCCTAAGAACTCCGCTTAGTATAAACTCGCTGGACACTAAGATAGCGCCTTGCTGCCTCAGAGCGTCCCATCGCGACTTATCGGCGGGACACGTTACGCAGACCCACTGGGGTTTTTGAGCCTTCCACGTGCCTCCAGAACATTCTGCTATCACTGAAACAAGGAAATTGAGAAGGTTTAAAGTTTCAGCATTCTGTCTTTTGGTAAATTACATTTTAAGTTTTGTAAATGGTGTAAATAGGTTTCGTCTTATTACCCGACTGCCCAAAAAAAGGAGAATAATGTTTTTCAGGTGTATGTATGTCTTTTTTTTTTGCTGAGCCTATAGCGTTTACGGTATTTTTATTTATTTCTTTTTAGTCTCTACAATCGATCCCCATCCAAATGTCAACTTCGATTTTTTTTGCTATTACATTACATTTACTCCTTTGTCGCTAAAGTAAAAAGACTACTTTCATCCGATTTTCAAATGTCGGAAAGGTGGCGTTACTTAAGAAAATTAATTTTAGCTCGAATTGTATAACTATGAATGTCCTACACATGAAAGATAGACAAACAGTTGAAAGGTGTAGATAACACGTACGCGTACGACCTACGACAATCCATACAACAGGAATATCCTGGGAAATAAACTGTACGGCAGCCTGCATTAAACTTTCTCGACATTTTAATTTTTTACTAGCTGACCCGGCAAACGTTTTTTTGCGATATGAAATATACTTTACGACCTATTCCCATACCTACCAAATACACATGAAAAAATTTCGTGGAAATCGGTCGAGCCGTTTTCGAGGAGTACGAACACAAACACCATGACACGATATTTTTATATATATATTGAAAAAAAATACAAAAATTTATAAAAAAACATGATACAATTTTGATGAATTCATTTTACATGGCCAAATATATACCTATTAGTAACCAAATACTATACCTTTTCGTAATACATGACAATTCAATAGCTCTAACCATTTGTGAGTAAATCGCAAGTTTCAATTTCATTTGTAGAAGAACCATACAGACACGATTTTTCTCAGACCAATGGGTATTACATACTTGGTATTACTATGTAATAGTAAATAGACAAACATAAGCATTTACGACGTGCAAAATTTTATCAAAATCGTTTTAGAAAAGGATTGCAATGTTTATTGAATGACAGCTACTCTTCGGTTTGACGGTACAAATAAACTCTTGTAAATCCCTCAATAAAATAAATTAAAACTCTTAACTTGCATATTTGGTCCCAATTGGACTAAAGATTTAGCCAAGCGTGACGGACGGACGGACGCAAGCACGGACGGAATTGAGATGTTCGGGTTTGAAGTTTACCTCCTTAAGAATCGATTTTCATATATTATAAGCCCGGGGTAAGAAAATTTATGGGGAGTTAAATCAAAACGTTATGCGCTTAATGCGGAAACGGGAGCCCACTACCAATACCAAAACGTTATGCGTTAAGCGATAGTTGTATAGTATAGTTATTAATACCCGTCTCCGCCGAAAAGAGGAGTTAAATTTTAGTAAGTATGTATGTATGTACGTGTGTGTTGTGTGTACATGTGAGCACATGTGTGTACATGTGTACACATGTGTTCGCATGTGTGTACATGTGTTATATAGTATAGTTATTAATTTAGTGCGCAACTTATCTTGCGCATCCCCCAGCACATTTATAATCTTTCGTAACGAGTAAACTCCAGTCGTGCTTCATACTTTTATTTCGGTATGTATTAATGATGTAGAACACATTTTCACGAAATTTGAAAAACTACCTCGATCTTACGTATGTACACACGGCGCCATATCAAGCTATACAAAACCAGTATACGCTGGCCTCGCGTATGTTGAAACGCAAAGCGTCATGCAACTCGCGCGACCAGCTTATACTGGTTTTGTATAGCTTGATGTGTCGCTGTCCGTACGAAGTGAAAATCGAGAAAGTAAAAATGCTCTGTTCTCATTTGCTATCGATATTGGAGATTACTTGCTTGCCTTTGTCACTTTAGTATTTGGAATAAACATAAAGAACCTACATGTTTAACGTACAATCTGAACGAATCTGACTTATCTATTTGCTTATTCTATAAAATATCCTAAAGGTCCTGCTTTTTTGAAGTAAAACTTCTTTACGCAACGCTTGACTTGGGAAGTAAGCTGGTGGATGCGTGACGAGAGCGTTACGGAAGTGTGTTCGGGCGAGGCAAATGGAAGTTGGTAGGGATATATAAATTAGTGAAGATGGAAAGAGAGATACTACTTTTTTTGTTTACCAACAAAATCGGTTGCCACGGCAACATTATCGGTTATCAAAACAAACAAAAGATAAAAAGATTTGATCATTTTCAGAGGATCATAAAACTCTTTTCATAAACAGTCTATACCTCCATATGACAAAAAATATTAGATTATTTTCTGAAGACTTAAGTATTTACTTTCATACATATAGATGGAGCTAAAGAAGTTTTACTTCAGACGTGTGCTTTAACACTCGTATTTTTTTATGAGACTGTGCATTGAATGATTGATGCAACACAATTAATTGTTCTGTTCTAGAACACATGGCAGTTGGAATAATAAAGTTCTTGAGTGGCGACCGCGCACCGGAAGAATAGTGTTCTTATAAACAAATAGATACATGATCCCTTTTAAAAGTAGGTACCTAACTATAGTTACATTAAAAAAGGAAAATGAAAAAATTGTATGCGACCTGTATAGTGCGGTTGATGGCGTAGGAATGTCTCCCACTCGATAGACCGTTGACCTGGTGAAGGTCACGGGAAGCCGCTGGATGCGAGCACCGCAGGACCGGTCATCCTGGAAATCCTTAGGGAAGGCCTTTGTCCAGCAGTGGACGTCTTTCGGCTGATAGTATGAGGAATTATGGAACATAATTATTGTGTGAAATGTTACTTACGTTTCATCTCTGCTTCACTGGGCATCACAGAAGGGGTACAGGAGACGTTGTATCCCTTCAGGAAGTTCTTCCTGCCACTGAGGGTGCGCTCCAAGGAGAACTGGTACCTCTTTTCAGATACTTCGTCCTTTATCAGGTATAGCCAAGGGTCTGGAAAATACTGTGACTGTGAATCATGCACATCAAAAAACCTGTGAAATAAAAGGTTGGATCTAGTTATTGTTTGTTTCTATCTCAACCTCAAAAATCTATCGTTTTAGGGTTCCTTACCTCAAAAGGAAAAAAAGGAACGCTAATAGGACGACTTCGTTGTCTGTCTGTCAGTCAAGATCCTTTTTCTCACGAACGCGTGGTGGTATCAAGTTAAAATTAATATCAATTACTTAGGTCTACGAGGAGCGTTCAATAATTTATCTATCTAGACGTGAAAAAGACATTATAGTAAAAATAATTTATTTGATGTATGAGAAACAAGAATATACTCATGCCCCAACAGTGGGGACGTCATGGATAGGTTGTCACGAGATGCCGAATACCTATACATATCCCTATCGTGAATACGTACCAACTATAATGTTGTAGTCTACACAGGCTTGCACCCAACTAGGACCTACAATGGGCTTCCCCAGCCCTACTGCACAGAGCAACTTGAATGTCCTCTTAATTTGCATCGTTAGAACCACTGTGCAATCCTTAACATCTGTCACTATTACGGCGCCTGCGAACAAAATACAGAACACTGTAATGTTGGATAGTACAGACAGATTCAAGGTACAACTATAGAAACGAAGCGAGAATATTTTTTCAATACCTACAGTTGCTCAAAAAATGGTACTTTATGTTTTATATGCTAGTTTACTGTGCGCAAATTTGATTTTACCGCACACGTGCTTATTACGTTGCCACTTTTTTTTACTTTTAGCTCGGAGGAAATATTCTAGCAAATAAAAGAATATAATAACCAAAGATACAGAATCTTCTTTAGACTTATGAAAGGAGAATTTCAAAAGATATGTTGTTCTTCCGAAAGTTTTACTAACGCTAAATGGTTATATTTTCTTGGGCTGACCTTTTTGTGGAGAAGAGAAATAAATATAAATGAAGCGCATACATTACACCAAGGCGCAGGTCATCTTTTCCAAGGATGTTTTAATGCTTAAAATAATATTGTCCCAAGCCTTATAATTGTAATCTTTAAAAAACCTACACATGCGTACATGTGCCTAGATAAAATATGGCACAATTTGAATAAAATTGTTTTAGTTGAGAATATGAATAAATTAATAAATAGTTAACATAATATGTGATAAAAAAACATGTGTATGTAAAGACAAAAACAAAGTGAGATTACTCCCTCAGACATTTAAAGTAAGCCACAAGTCGCGTAAAATGAACTTTAGTTGCCGAAACCTTGAAAGGTATGTACGTGGTATGTACCCATGTATTGTTTTTCGGTCGTTTTAATTTTACCTGTTTTCTTACAACTGTATTGAAAAACGTCGTATGATACATGGGTGTAAAAGGTAAATGACAAACTCGTGACGATGGTAAACCCTCGGGCCTCGCCTGGGGTCGGGCTTACAAATGTCACTTGTTTAATATTTACCTTTTTGTCCACCCTTGTATCATAAATAACTATTATTGAATCAAGGCACTAAAAAAATTAATGGTTAATTCAATGATACTCACCTAACGATTCCAACTTGAGTTTGACGTCTTCGCTCGGGAATGCAGTGAATAACACGTATTGAGTTTGCACGCCCCGCACTGGCGTCGACCTCGAGTAGGAACTATTAGAGCTCCTACAATTTCTTGTCTTCTTTGGACTGGGCACGTCTATGTCCGCCATAGCAGACCGCTTTAAGCTTTTGGGCGAATTTGTTCCTGGCTTTAGTGAACTGTTGTCGTAAACTGCACTTTGATTGTCCAGAGGTTTACTATTTTTCAAGATAGATTTTAAATTTTGTTTATTTTTTTCTGTATTTTCATTTAAATTTTTAGATTTTGGTTTTATATCTGTATTTTCATTATTGCTCTTTGTAGTTCTCTTTCGTTTACTACGTCTAACTTCGCTTTCAGATGACCTCTCTTCTACATCATTCAACTTGACTTTGACTTTAATCTTTTGTCGATTTGTTTCTTTTTCTGGTAAAACTGATTTCTTTTCACTCTTGCAATTATTATTACTTTTGATTTTATTCCGCGTATTTCTTGTAGTGTTGTGAGTATTTTGCAAAGTGTCGTTATTTGAAGTAGATAAAGTTGCTTCACTCGCTTTCAACATAGTTTTATCATCTAAAGGTTTCGAATTTTTGCGATTTATCTCTTCTTTGCCTACTTTCGATCGTTGTCCACTTTTTTGTGGTGGCCTTTTATCCTTTGTTTTTTCTTTCTGTTTGCTTTTATTTTTAGTATTTAATTTAACCTCGTTAGTTTTATCTGGCTTTATGAAATCTGTTATTTCTTTTTGCTTCTTATCATTTTTAGTATCTGTTTTAACCTCGTTAGTTTTCTTTTGTTTTACATCAGTAGTTTTAGACATGTTTTCTTTTTTATCATTGTCAGATTTTGATGTCTCACTATCGTGTTTCTTCGCTTTTTTATTCTTCAGTCTAATAAAATTCTCAATTAATATTTCGGTGTCAATGTTATCCTCTTGTTCAGTCAAGAAATTTTGTTTTAAAATTTTTTGGTTTTTTGTCTTAGTTACTTCGTCAGCATCCTGAATTTTAGAAGACGGTTTTCTAATCCTTGTTATTATTCTACTTGGTACAGCTTTCGCTTCGAACGCTTTAGTAAGGTCTATCTTAGCGTCTTTTTTATTATTTCTCTTTTTGCTTCGGAATAGAATAGGGGTGTTTTCTTCTTGGGTATCAAATTCTGGTTCTGACTCACTAGACACGTCAGTGTATAGTGATTTTCGACAAACGCTTGTTTTAATCTCTTGACTATTAGGAAGATCTGTTTCCATAAAATTAAAGGGGCGAGCTTTTTCAGGTGTACTCTCTGTAGATAGTGCACTTGTAAAAACTGATGGATCACTGGACATTCTCTTAAGATTTGCTGGTTTGTTATCAGAACTTGCCGGTGTCACGCCTATAACTTCTCTTATTTGTTTACTAGTAAGACTATTAACAAATTTATTGACGTTATCATCTTTATTTTCAACACCACTACTGTCAGTAATCAGAATTGCATTATCACCTTTGATACCATCTGAAATCAGCACTACTTCTTCATCCAGTAAAGAAATGTGACAAGTATTTGCCGCATCAGTTTTATTTCTACCAGTTTCTCTGGTATTTAAATTTTTTGTAGATCTTTCTCTCTGAGAACATAAATCTTCAAATAGTTCTTGAGTAGCTGCATAATATTTTTCATCTTCATCTTTGTTAAAGTTATTTATTGGGTCAATGCGTTTTTTAGTATCTTTCATTTTATGTTTTTTGGGAGTCGGTAAAGGAACTTTAAATACGCTTATTATTTCCTCTGAAAAAATTTGTTGTGATGATTCTTTTTCACTGACTTCAGTCAAAACATTTTCTTCTAAAACTTGAGTTGGTAAATCTTCCAGGTTATCTTTCTCTGGCAAATCCTCTACAAGTACTTGTGTAAGCATGTCCTCGAATAGCAGATTTTTGGTAAAGTTAATAGTTTTTGAAACTTCTGTGGTGTGCGGTTCAGAAATTATATCTGTGAGAATTTGTGTTGGCTGATCTTCAAAATTTAGTGCAGGGTTTTTAATTTCAAAGTCACTGGTTTTTGTTTTTAAAGTATCATTGCAATCTGTACGCTCATCAATTACATATTTTATGGGTAGTTTTTGAGTGGGTAACATTTCAAATTCATTGTCATCAAGGCGACCTTGACTACTCACATGATCTTTATTCGCAGTTTTGTTAGGCTGTGTTTCTTCTCCTTCATCTTCACAGTCAGTTAGATCGTCATTCAGTGGATTTTCAACTAGTTTTTGAGAGGGTATAATATTGAAATCTTCAGAATCTGTTGAACTATCTGATTTTATTCGTACAGATCTTTTAGCAGGTGTCTGTCCCTTAATGTCATTTTTATGACAAGCAATCAATTTACTTTGAGAACATTCTTTTAATTCATTTAGTGATAACAAAGGTTGTGAGTCAAAATTGTCGTCAAAGCATTGAGCATCAACTTCATCAAACACAATCACGTCATCGGATTTATTAAATTTGTTCTTTAAATTGGCTTCCGTTGAGACTTCATTTTCTTTTTTCTCCAATGTGATCGTTTGCGTGTCAATTAAGAAGTCGTCATCCTCAAGAGGCTTTGACATTATACCAGAAATTGTAATCTGTTTTGAAGCATCATTTGGAGAAACAACATTTTTTTTAGATTCTGCTTTGGAATTTAGTTTATTGTTTATAACTGGCACCTGTGTCTCAGCTTCAAATAAGTCGGTATCGATATCAAAGTTATTTTTATTTTGGTTATCAGGAGGTAGTTGCGTTTCTGCGTTGTAAAAGCTCAAATTATTGTCATTAGTAGAAGAATCCAGTTGATAATTTTCTTCATTTTCAATTTTGTCTGCATCAGGTAATTGTGTTTCTAAGCTATGTATCGAGGACAAAACATTATGTTCAGTGGGTACTTGTGTTTCCGCTGTGTAAATAGAATCTGTGTTTTCAATGTGATTCTCATTATAAGGTATAGTTACTTGTGTTTCCATGTCATGAATATCATCCGTTTTATTTTGGTTGACCAGTGTGTTATCTGTTTTAACTGATAAATTGGAATCATCCAAAGTGCTCCTGGAATCTTCTAAATCTAAATTCAAGGACTTGGATTGGTTTGAAGAGTTCCAAAAGACATTATCAATTTTATTTGCGCCTATGGGCTGGATTGATATTGTTTTCCCAGATGGTTTAATGAACTTATTGCTTGGAGTCTTGAAATGACCATCATCATGATTAGGCTGTGATGGTTTGACGAAAGAGTCATCCTAAAATTCAAAAAATTCAATAATAAAATAAATATCAAAAAAATCACATCATTGAAACATCCTTATTATAACACTTACTCTGTCACTGACATCTGGTGACTCCGGGATTGTAGTTGAAGGGATGTTATTTAAACGGGAAGCATGTCGGTTGACAATTGGAGTTTCAGGTATATCAACAGCTTGTGTCATCGGCAAGTCATTCTCTTCTTCCAATAACCTGAACACCCCGAAAACTTCACCAAACTGGACCGTGTCACCATTTTTTAATGTATGTGGAATGTAGGCTTGCAGTGTTTTCTATGGACAATACAAAATCATGCATATTTATATATATAGTTGGATACCTTGGACGCCATCGACCGACGCGCCCGGAAACTCATATCGGAGTGTGCACAAAAACTGCACGACCTCATTCCCCCAGCTCCATTCCACCTTCGGTCAACGAGACGCAGGGAGAGGTTTCACTCCTGTGTTGTTGATGTTCAGCCTATGCGCACGAAGCGTTACGCTTCCTCATTTATTATGCGGACAGTGTTGAAGTGGAACTCCTTGCCTGCGTTTGTGTTTCACGAATCCTACAATTTTGGGATCTTCAAGGCGAGAGTATATAGGCATTATTTGAGTTTTCGTGTACCACATCGTCACTTAACATCAAAAATTTTATAATTGTAAAATTAAAATAACCTTATAGAAATAGAATAAAATAAAATTAAAACAAATAATTTCCCTATGTCAGTTAACAAACACATATCAAAAATACACACGCCAAGAATCCATTAAGTACTTATATCATGTCAAAGTCTGTACCCTGTGATAAACGGTTTTCAAGTTATGATGTATGATGACTGCGGAACCCTACACTATGCGTGGTCCGACACGCACTTGGCTTGTTTTTTGTTTTTTTCCAGATTATTTATTTTAAAATTTTTGAATTGGTGTTTACACACACTCAAAAGACAAACCTTAATATATATTACCAATAATGTCATGATTCAGATTACAGTCTTGGGCATATCCTTGTCACTTAATGTATCATAAGATTTATAAATGAATTATCTTATCTATAAGACCTTATAATATGAAAGTATCTGAAATACACTAGTCTCGCAGTACATACCTACATCCGTTAACTATCTTATTTTCTCAATGGCATAAGCAGCTGAACTAAGCCTTCCCACTAAAGTGTTAATGTGTGGTTCGCATTAAAGTGAAACATCAAGAGTAATACCAAGGAACACCATAGTATTTACAAATTCACATTTGATACTATCTAATATTACTTTTATTAACTTTTTGGAATATTTTATACATTTCGTTTTTTCACATTCTAATATTACTATCCTTGGCGTTTGTAGACTATGAGAAAGCCTTTGATTTAGTCGAAACCTGGGCTGGGCTACAGTCTCTCCAGCGGTGCCAAATTGACCATCGATACATCGAGGTGCTGAAGTGTCTGTATGAAAACGCCACCATGTCGGTTCGCCTCCAGGGCCAGAAGTCGAAACCTATCCAGATGCAGCGAGCGGTGAGACAGGGAGACGTTATATCTCCGAAACTGTTCATCGCCGCCCTGGAAGTTTTTAAGCTTCTGGACTGGGGTGGACTCGGCATCAATATCAACGGCGAGTACATAACCCACCTCCGATTCGCTGACGATATCGTGGTCATGGCTGAGACTATGGAAGACCTAAGCACAATGCTCGATGGCCTCAGTAACGTCTCTCAACAAGTGGGTCTCAAAATGAACATGGACAAGACGAAAATAATGTCAATACAATACAATATTCTTTATTGCATCACAACATAAAAAAAGAAATGAACAATATAGAAGAAAGCCTAAAAAATAGGCGGCCTTATTGCAAGGTAGCAATTTCTTCCAGGGAACCTTTGTGTAGGTAAACAGCGACAGAATAAGTTAAGGGGCGGTGCAATAACTTAAAACAGAAAAGTTTGTAAATAAACAGTTACATAAAATACTTAAATATTATAACAATAATATATAAAATAATAAATATATACATAAACAAACAAAAACATGTACATAAATAAATTATACATTTTATCTATCCATGGTAAAGAAAAAAAAGAGATAGTAAGGAATATAGATGGAAAAAAGGATTTTAAAACAGAGAACACAGATATTATTAAGTTAAGTAATGAGATTTCACAAGCCTTTAAAAAGATTGTAGCGTTGGAGCACGCCTTATGACTCAGGCAGCGAATTCCACAGCCGGATTGCTTCAACACTCAACAGTGAAAGAGTTGGAATAAACAGAGGAAGAGTGGATGGGGATATCAAGGATTAGGGTGCTGGATGTTCGCAAGGTGCGGTTTAGGGTAAATGAACGAAATACAAAGCGACTTTTGAGGTACGGAGTGACAGGATTAAAAAGGATGTTATAGAGGAGAGACAAGATGTGGGCAGCTCAGGACCGGTCGTCGTGGAAATCCTTGGGGGAGGCCTTTGTTCAGCAGTGGACGTTTTTCGGCTGGTATGATAATGATGATGATGAATATTTCATTTTTATTGACTTTTTTCACATTTGACAAGGAAAATTTTATACATTTCGTTTTCTAAGCTTTTATTAATGAGATGAGGGGATCAATCAAACCTGACCGAACCTATCATCGCTCGCTTTACTTTACTCCTCAGCGTTGGACGATATGAACAGTTAGACTTCTGTATTGCAGCCATTTTTGTTAAAACAATGTCTTCCGAAAACTTTACTACCCCAACGGCCCAACTGCCTTTACTGTGTTGCTATAGCGAACGAAAATTGGTGCAGGCAGTACGCAACTACGCAGTCATCATCTACGCCCTTCCAACTCTCGCTTGACCTCCGCCGGTGCGGCCGCACGATCCGGATCACCACGATCAACGGTTTACTACCTTACCATTAGCATACCCTGGACACTCCATACAACGGGCCAGAAATGACATTTCAAAAAAGGAATGACGGAACAAACAAAATGGCGGCGAAATCCTATACTTTCGACAACCAAACTGTAACCAATCCGTATCAATCTGGGTGACGAGGGGGTGAGGTCGCAATCTAGAGAGCGGCAGGGAGTGTGCATAGTGCCATTAGTGAGCTGTACAGTAGTTTGCTTTTTGATTTAAAAAAAAATGCAATACTTACACCTGACAATTTAGTTTTGTTGGCTGAATCCAGATCCATAAGCATGAAGACTTTTCCATTCAGAATGTTTATCACAGCATGTTGCCTTGATATTGACTGAAAACATGAATTAGCAAGTAAACAAACTTACTTTCACTATTCCCATTGTTATGTTATTAATGTTTATAGCTTACAATACAATTATAAAAACAACAATAACCTCACCAACTTAATAATAAAAATTAAAACCCGACTCCTTAAAACATAAACCCTTCTTTTTCAGGCAGTCGGGTAAAAATGTATCCTATGTCAATCAGGCGATCAAGAAGAATGTAATGACACCTCACACTCCAAAATCCATCAAGCCCGTTAGGCTCAGCCAAAGAAACAGACATAATTACATACATATACCCGAAAAACCTTAACATCTTTTTGGGCAGTCGGTAAAAAAATTAATATTTTTTTACCTTCTTTTATATAGGTAGTTATTTATTGCTTCCGCTGCCTATCAACCCTCATCATACTCTACTTGGGCAACTTCCATAGTTTCAATACACTTTCTAAAGGAGTTGTAACTGCCTGGTAGATGGTAATACTGAATTACTTTTTATCATCTGTCATACATAAACAAAATTTTCTTCTTAAAATGTTTGAAATATGTAGGCCTGATGTCACAGTTTTGCAGCATCATTTATGTGCTCATTTTGTGATTTTGGTGAGTTAAAAATTAAAGACTTGATGGAAAACAAAAACGAGTAAGGTTTTTCAAAGTTTCAGTAGGAGGGCAAATTAGTGATGAAGAGTTCATAATTTATTTTTGATGCTGTCATCATCCTAAAATATAGGATCATACTTACATTTAAATTCAGTACAATATCACAAGTTTGAGGGTCTCTGCCAATTTTGTTAGGCCCCTTTTTTACTGGGTACTTGGTACCACATATTCCTAAAAAGCCAATCTGGAAAATAAAATTGAATTTTTATCACATCCATTCAAAAATAGCTGGTAAAATAATTAACTGGAATTATTTTTATCAAAAGCTGGAGCCATGACACGTCTGCTGATAAGGGTCTCAGAATTACTATTTTTATCAGATTGCACAATTTACCTTGTTGTAGAAATCATTTTATAAATTAATTATCAAATCATTATTTTATTATTTTAATTTACTTTGAATAGCAAACCAAAAAGTACATGATACCTGAGTAAGTTAATACTTTTGAAGTACAATACTAGTATCAATTACTTTTGTTGCGATACAAATACCCCTTACTCATTGGTAGAATAATACATGGTGCCGAAAATGGAAGTGGGGTTACCAATCCACAAGACAGTTGGGGAAATTAAATCGGTACAGTGCACTCGAGAGGGCTGCCTTTCTTTAGTACTGAAATTGGCAGCCCTTTAAACAGCAACCGAAAAATACCTAAATTAACCTATAAAATCGGGTCCTATGTCACGTTCCAAAAAATACCATTAAGCTACGAAGACATTCAATGTTCATCTCAACTGGGTAGCGATAAATAAACAATGTAATTGACATTTAAAATAACTTATTTGGATTGAACAAACAAACCTGTTCTGGGTTCAATATCACTGGCTGCGACGCACACAACTCTTGTGTACATTCGAGCCTTTGTGTACACTCCATTCTACATAAGTTTATCTACAACACCAAAATTATTAAATACCTATATTTTTCCCAAAACAAACATTTTCATCAAAAATAAATAGCACGCACAATTCGCACCACAAAAAGGATGTAAGCCACTGTTGCCAACTTAAGGAAAGCAAAAAACAGCAAATGGAACTTAAAAAAACAGCAGAAAACAGTAAAATAGTAATTTTAAAAAGTCAAATATACTGTTCGATATAACATTCATAGAATTGATAAATAGTTATACAACTACTGTTAGATTTACCTCAGATTGTCTTTATTCAAGGAATTTCTGGGAATTGTAAAGTAAATAAAGTCAAAATGAAAGATTTATTCAAAATTATACACTTTATATTACAATGGAAATGCTACTAATTGCTTAATAACATTTTCGATTTCCTGGTCTTCAATATTTTCGGACTATTTTTTTTATTGAAATCATACATGTTTTTATTAAATTTAATCATGTGCACCGCAGTCAGCAACACAGATCACTACTATATGTTGGTCAGCAAGAGGCCTGCTCAATGACTTCTATATTATTACCGGCGTAGGCCTGATAGTGATACCAACTGTAAAAAGGCGCGTGACCGACGCATACAAGAACTATCTTTATTGCTTTTACTAAAAGGTAACAGAACTCGAGTACTCCGAGTTCTCCTACGGATCTCCTCGTTTCTGATTCGATCACGCAGAGAAACTCCATGACCTTGAGCCTTCTTATGAGGCCCATAAAATTAAAAATTAATCATATAAGTTGGCACCGACTAAACGTCATGTAAGTATAGATAATAGGTACACATGGCTAGTTAGCGCTTAGTTGCGACGGTCTGCTCGACAAACAACTATGCAACAAAGACTTCTATATAGAACGAGGTAGACGTGGTGTACTGTACCAAATGACATTTTAAAGGCAATCCTCAAACTACAACATCGATAACATTATACACACAAACACAATAAAGTATCGACGTGAACGAGCGTGAGACAGCAATATTCATTGTCAACGTGAGTGACAAGGAAGGCCTTCTGTGGTTTCGCGCTAGAACCGAACGCAAAGGAATTTGATGTAATGAGCCGCCGAGTACTTAGCAATGGTGTTAATTAGCTCCTTTTAAGCGATTCACGATTTGGTGTGAGTGCCACGTCTACCTCGCGTTTTATATAGAAGTCTTTGCTATGCAAGGGTATTTCACTTTTCGTGCCGGTGAGTTATAGCCAGTAACCAGTATGTAGCCTTTAAGCTTGTTTTAATATTGGATTTGATTTATTATCAATTTATTACAGATGCCTTTGACCACAGTAGAAAAATCTAAAAGATATAGGGAGCGACTTAAAAACAACCAAGAAAAATACAAGATCTCTAAAGAAAAAAGCAGAGCAAGATCTGCTAAACAGTATCAAAAAAAGATGAAGGAAATAGATGAAAGTAAAAAAAATGAAATGAGATTATTATGGCGCCAAAAATATGCTTCAAAGAAGCTTCAGTCACTTCCTTCTAGCACAGGACCTATATCTAATGAATCACTAAGTGAGGTAAGTGAGGTGGTAGTTTATACAGTTTATATAGTTTATACAGACATTTCATAGTAACACCTAATTATGTAATTCATTACTTTATTTTGTTAACAGATGAAAAATTTCGATGCTGAGGTTCAACCAAGAAGTGCAGTGGATCAGGTGGGTAGTTTATATAGTGGAAAAAGATAGTTTAAGGTAACACAAATTACACAGTTCCAATTTTTTATCAGGTGCAAGATATTGATGCTGAGAGACCAACTGCTACTGGACGAAACAAAAGTATGAACTATTCAGAATCGACTGGAAGTAAAAACAAAACTGAAAAACTAATACAAAGAAATGTCGTTAATATTTTACGACGAGAAAACTCTCAATTGAATGCAAAAATTGTTAATTTAGAAAGGGGATTTAATTATCTCAGTAGAGAAATGCGACACTTGAAAAAAAAGTACAAAGAACTAATGAAAAACTTGGAAAAGACCTGTGTCAAGAACAAGAAGAAAAGGAAAATACCATTGTCACTGTCCCAACCCAAGAGGATACTCCTTTAAAAAAAAGTAATGAATTTATTGAAAAACATCTTGGTGAAGCAAAAATTGAAACGCCTAAAAAGGATGCAATAAAAAGGAAAATATTTGAATACAACGTACTCACAGATTCCTTAAAGCAAACTTATAAATTGTGCCAGAATCCTGTAAAAAGGGCGTTAAAAGGGGTTGTGGACAATAATTTTGTGAAGAAATACAAAATTACTACAAACCTAACTAAAAATCTAGGACTTAAAAGTAACATAAGAAAATACAAAGAAAATAAAAGCGCAGCAAAACAATTGAGAGAAAGATTACAAATATTTTATGAAAGAGATGATGTGACAAGAGCAAGCGCTGGGAAAAAAGAATGTCTTGTACTGAATTTCTCAATTAAAAAATGTATCTGATCCTGCAACTAGATACCTATAATAACTACAAACCAAACAGAACAGTTCTGTCGGACATCCATACACCTTTTCTCTAACATAGGGACGGTCTAACCGTATGGTTTTCCCCATTTTGTCCCTTTCCTTCACGCCGCTATAATTTTCCTCATCACCTTTTTGTAGACTATGGTTGTACCAAAAAAATACTAATCCCTTTTGTGTGCGATTTTTATCGAATATGAAAATAAAAGTAAAAAAACTAAAATCCGACCTCGGAAAATCTGTAATGAAAAGTATGAAACAAGAGTTTCTCGCCTGAAATAAGTCTTTTGTCCTTCGAAAGGAACCTTTATAGGATCACTCGCGTGTCTGTGTGTCCGCTTGTCTGTAACAGCCAATTTGATTGTGACATTAAGTGACTCAAAGAGGGACATTTCACGTAAATAAATGAATTCTAAACATGGGGGGCACTTTTTTGTTGTGAGACTCTTAAATATAATATAACCTTACTAATAATATTATAAATAAGAAATTGTGTTTGTTTGTTTGTTACCCTTCCACGTTTTACCACCTCGAACAATATTTACGAAATTTGGCATGCAGGTACCCGTCTCACTGGGAAGAACATAGATTACTTTTTATCCCGTCAAAATAGTATATTTCGTTGCAGTTACTGAGGGAACTGAAAAAATACTCTTTTTATTGTTATTTTCTTTAAGATCGCAATAAAAAAATGGATTGTTGTGATTTTTTGCACAGAGATGACATAATTTACTAATAGGCATATCCTGACATAGTTTCCGAGGGATCCGCGGAATACTCTTTTCCACGCTCGCGCACGTCGTCGGCGCACTATTCCTCAAAGACAGTCATAGAAATGATGTCCACGCGGGCGAAGCCGCAGGCAAAAGCTAGTTTTTTTACAAGCTCTTGTTTAACTCGCAATGTATGTATGTTTTTTCGGGTGGAATCTTGCAAGTTTTTGACCCACTACCCGGTTTCCGATGAAATTTTGCATACATATGTATATCGCGTGACAATGCAATATTTAAAAAGCTTGTACCTAAAAGTCTGTACGTTTTTCGAAAGTTATTTGATAATTTTAAGATCAATAGTTTGAAGTTATTTAATAAATAGGCGAAACATTCTCATATAATTCAGTCGTACGACCAAAATGTCATGACAAAAATAATTAAACACACAGTCACAACAAATTGGCATGCAGGCAGCACAAAACCGGTCGTCGTAGAAACCCTTGAGAGAGGCCTTTGTGCAGCAGTGGACGTACTTCGGCTGATATGATGATGATGAATGAATTGGCTGTTATGTAAAAAGAGCATATTTTAAAGAAGAGGAGCGGGGGCAATCATGAAATTGAGCAACACTTTTTTCTAAAATTTCTAAAAACGAATGAAGTGTGGGAATTTACGTACAAAGTTAGTAAAGCTCACTATTGCACCAAAGTTGTAGGACAGGCAGTAATATGCTTTTTTTATTATTCACAATTGGTAAGCCCATGGCATTATCTCACCTGATGGTAAGTGACGATGATGCCGAAGATAGAAGCGGGCTTACCAAGATTCCCCAACGCAATGGAGAACTGGCTATCTTATCTTCAAGCCGGAACACATCAATGTTGTTAACACTGATGTTTGGCGGCAAGACTTAGATAAGATGGTGGTAGCTAGCCAGGTGGGCTTAGAAAATGCCCTACCACCAACCAAACCGAGTCTTAAAAGTTGACCCCACCGGGAATCAAACCCGCGACCTCCTGGTGTAAAGCGAATGGGCTAACCATTACGCCACGGAGGCGGTTAAAAAATTCAGTAATATTTCGTTACTCTTTAACAAAGTTTACCTAATTTGTTTCATTGGTAGAAGATAATCTCTAAAATGTATCCTATTATACCTACCAGCATGTGTAACTTAATTAATTTCTATTTGTTTGTTTTCTATTGTTAATATGAAATCTAGAATTTTAGTTGCAATGCAAGAACGGCTGGTGCCATAACGTGTCGGAGGCAAAGAGATGCTTTTTGGTCGTTGAAACAGCGCAGAAAGTAAGTAAGTTACAATTTATCCTCATTATTATCCAATAAAATAAAATCATTGTCATATAATATTTCATGATGTACATACAATTTTTAGGGTTCCTTACCTCAAAAGGTAAAAATGGAACCATTAAAAGATCACTCGTGTATCTGTCTGTCCATCCGTCTGTCACAGCCAATTTGCTCGGAAACTACTGGACCGATTGAGTTGAAATTTGGTATACATATGTAAGTCGGTGACCCCAAGACAGACGTGTAACACAAATAAATGAATTTCAAATATGGGGGCCACTTCTGGAGGGTAAAGAAGAAAGAAATTTGGTATACATATGTAAGTCAGTGACCCCAATACGGACGTGTAACACAAATAAATGAATTTCAAATATGGGGATACTTCTGGAGGGCAAAGAGGAAACTTTTTAATAAAAGTTTTTCAAAATCGTATCATACATGTGAAAGGGCTTGTTGTGAGAATTTCTATCTGCTACCGGGTGTTCCACCTCAGAATGAAACTGCTCCAAATGCTGTCAAGTAATCCAGAGAAGATTTTGTAATGCACCGGCAATAGCAATGCAAATCAAAAAAAGGAGATTATCTCAAAATAGCTTTTGTACTCAGAGACGTTAATATATTCTTAAAAAGAATTAATTGTGAGATGGCGATAGCATTGCCAGACGTACGATAATAATCGTACATGTAAGGTAATTTTGACACTTGTTAGATACACTATGTATTATCGTACGTCAAAGTACGATAATTTCCAACCCTCCTCCGAAGTGGGGTGAAAAGACAAATTTTCCAGTGCCATAAAATCATCTAAAAATACAAAATAACGTGTATGGTCGGGGACTTCCCCTAGAATCTACTTTTTAAAATTGTAAAAAAGTTCCAAATTACTTGGATTACCTTACTTTCAATTTCAAATATTCTTCTTAAAATTCCTTTGTTTTGCGAAATAGCGCGTTTCTGGCAGTTGTACGATAATTTCGGAATACCGCTTTGCAGGGTCCATATAATAGCCGACACGATAATACACGGCCCGTGAATGTACGACACGATAATACAAGTCCCCGGTACTTGAATTATCATGTTGTACATTCACGGGCCGGCTATTATCGTGTCGGGAGATATCAGCACGGAACGATATTACACGGCCGAGAATGTCCGACACGATAATTCAAGTCCTAGGTACATGTATTATCATGCTGTGCATTAACGGCTGCGTAGTAACGTGTCGGCTATTATCTACACGTACTGATATTGTCCGACACGGGAATGCACGGCCTGATAATTCGAGTCCTCTTCCTATTGGCTGAGGAACTCCCGTTGCTGATTGGTCGATTATTCATAAAGCGTTTATGGTTAGTCAATGTCTGAGCCTCGTTTAGATATGGAAGGTCCATTTACACATTCGGTCAAGTGGCAAGGCGAGTTGATACTAGTGTTACGTCTACACTATCGTTTCCTCTACATTCGTTCTAGCTGAATATTATGAGGAGTAAAATCTAATGGTCGAATGACCGTGTCACGTTTTTTGAAATACCTATGTTTTTTGCAGTATTTTTGGAGTTTACTCCTTAAGAATTGATTTTCATAATATATAAGGTGTGTAATTTGTCTGTATTGTGTGTGTAATGTGTGTGTAGTGTGGTTGTAATGTGTGTGTAATGTGTATGTAATGTATGTGTAATGCGTGTGTGTGTAATGTATGTGTGATGTATATGTAATGTTGTAAATTGTGTGTAGTGTGTGTGTAATGTGTGTGTATAATGTGTATGTAATGTGTGTAGTGTGTGTGTGTGTAATTTTTGTGTAATGTGTGTAATTTGTCTGTAATGTGTAGGTAATTTGAGTAATGTGTGTGTAATGTGGGTGTAAAGTGTGTCATATGTGACTAATGTGTGAAATGTGTGTACGTACGTAGGTATGCGTGTATGTCCTTTTTAGTTACTGGACCGCTTGCTTCCAAAACTTGAGGGTCCCAGAGGTCCTTTTTCACGAGAGGTTGTCAAGGGTTTACCAATTGTGAATGAAAAAAAAATCCGTGGTCAGAATTGAAGAAAAGTGGCCGCCATTTTGAACTTTTTATTTACTGGACGGAATGCTTCCAAAATCGATATTCCAGAATTTAAAAAATTGGCCGCCATGCCCCAACACGAATTGGCATAAATTAGTACTAGCCAAACTGGATGTTAATTTATACTAGTGAATGATTTGTATATTTTATTTCGTAATTTTTTTTAAAGTTGATTTTTATTGATTGTTTGCTTGATAGGATTAAAAACTTCTGAGATTATTAATGTATTCTTTTTAATGAAAGACACTACTCTTTTTTCTTATAACATTTGTTAAGTGGAGATATACAGGGTGTTTGGGAAGTAGTGCAGAAAACTGAAAGGGGAGCCAGAGGCGGTCATTTGGAATAGATTTGACTTAATACACTTGTAGCCTAAGTCTCACAGTTTTCGAGATATCCGCTTTTTATGTTTCAGATTTTGTATGAAAAACGCATTTGTTTAAATATTTCATGATTTTCCAAAAAAAAGTTATACTACAGTTAAAGTGCAAAATACGGTAAAAACTTCCTCAGTTTATCAACTTTCCAACAAAGTAAAAAAGTTAAAAAAATACAAATGAGTTGCTACAAAAAACTATGATTGTTGTCATAAGGGTGCCTCGAATCCCATACTAATTTAACAACAATTTTCTATGGAATAAATTAAATTCGAAATTTTTGCATGAACTTGTGAATTTAGTTATTCAATGATTCTAGAGGGACACAGATGTCTGATAATGCGAAAAACATTATAAATTTTCGAATTAAAAAAAACAATAATGTTTCTTGATAATTTGTATGGGACTTAGGACACCCTTTTGAAAGCAATCATTATTTTTTGTTGCAATGAATTTGTATTTTTTAAATTTACTTTGTTGGAAGCTGATAAAATGAGGAAGTTTTTACCGAAATTTGCACTTCAACTGTAGTATAACTTTTTTTTGGAAAATCACGAAATATTTAAACAAATGCGTTTTTTATACAAAATCTGAAAATTGAAAAGCGAATATCTCGAAAACTGTGAGACTTAGGCTACAAGTGTATTAAGTCAAATCCATTCCAAATGACCGCCTCTGGCTCCCCTTTCAGTTTTCTGCACTACTTCCCAAACACCCTGTATACTCGACACGGGTTGGAGGGAACAACTGTGTAGAAAGCGTAGCAATTGTCATCCACCCCTAACAACTAGGAAACATTCTTCCCAATAGTAAGGGGACATATAGGATAGGATGAATTGTCACCCCGGGTGACAAGTGAGAAGAAAAATCCCAGTTGTCCCCTCTGGCACGAAGTGGAAAGGGACAACTGGCAAGATTTGTCAGCATGGTGATAACAGGAAAAAAACTCCCAGTTATCACCCTAGGGGACAGCTGGGAATATACTGATAAATCTACTAAAAACCCACGGTGGTTTTCAAAGTGGATAGGTTACTTTTTCAAGGAACATGTCAGTGTGCACAATAATCAGGGATTTTGCTATTTATTTTTAATTTTGGGTCAGAAAGACAAGACTTGCTTCTTTGTTATTGTATCCCTGCAATATCTTAGTTTAAGGAATATTAAACTCTAGGTACATGATTGGGATGATGACAGTATCAAAAACAAATTTATGAATTCTTTATCCTAATTGACCTCCTACTGAAAAACCTTACCTACTCATTTTGTTTTCCATCAGTTATTCAATTTTTAATTCACTAAAATCACAAAATTTGAGTAGGTACATAAATGACGCTGCAAAACTATGACGTCACGTCTAGGTATTTAAAATATTTTTAAAACAAAATGCTGTTTTTGAGCACTTTTTGACAGATGATTAAAATGATCAGCATAGATGTATATTAAAATAATTGCAGAACTTTTTTTTAATAAAATTCTTTTTTTCCAAATGGAATATACATGTATATGGAATTTTGCTTTATATTACAGCCACGCAATTATTTCAACATGTGTTTTTCCTAGCAGTTGCAAAGAAACTTCAAAGAACAGACTATGGATTCCTAGGGAAAAGTTGATAGTTCAGTATGATTTGTAACCCCTGATAGCTCCACCAAACTATGGTGGTAAAAATGTTTTCTGATTAAAAATGAATTTCGATATTTTGCCTGCAATACTCATGAAATTTTTGTAGGTAGGTACTTGTAGTGAGAAAATAAAAGCATTTACTGGCATTTACTTACTACCTAACTCGGAGTTTTAATTCACCATTTTACACAGACAATCCGGCATGTCGTTTTTGTATTAAACCAGAACTACATTTGTATGGAAACTCGAGCCTCCTTGGGACCCTTAAGAAAATTGCTTAAATGTTCTGTGTGGCAGTGGCATCATGGAACTTTGAAAAAAATAATGAAGTCAATATTGTGCCCCCGTAGAATATAATGCTAAATATGTTAAAGACTGTGAATTAGAATCTTTTTGAAAAATATAATGTTTATCCATTAATCTATAACAAAACCAAATAAAATAATTTAATTTGAGCAAATCATGTATTGTTAATTATACTGTCCTGTAAGTTGATCAGTGCAAATGCAATAACAACACAATTATCAAAATTTTTAACAGTTTCTTATACAGAATGAGGTTTCTCGCAAGCGTCATATGTCTCTCTCAATATGAATCCTTAAACTCGCTTCTACTTGTATCGCTTGATCTTGAAAATTAGAGCAGTCATCCTTCTGGGTAACGGATTGAAAATCTGAAACAAACAGTACATATTATTTATAAGGTACCTCATCAGCACATCAGCTGAAGGACGTCCACTGCTGGACAAAGGCCTCCCCAAGGATTTGCACGATGACTAGTTCTGCACTGCCCGCATCCAGAGGCTTCCTGTATCCTTTAAAAGGTCACTGGCCACAGAGTGGAAGGCCTGCCTATGCAACATTTTCCAGTGCGCGGTTGCTACTCGAAAACTTTTTTACCCTAATGGCCATTCTTTCTAGGAGTTATGTGCCCCACCCACTGCCACTATCGAATCTCATCATTTCTCATTTGATCACATGGGAACTCCAAGCAAAGCACACAACACTAGGAAAACAAAGGATATTGGAATTATAGTTATATATTAAATATATGCATGTATTTTGCCAAGCAGTTAATAACCAATGGATTTTTAATAGCTAATTATTATATCAGCTCATATATGTCCCCACCGAGGAGCTCGAGCCTACCCTGAATCAGAGCGATTAGGCCTTAGTCGATCACGCGGGCCCAGTGCGAGTTGGTCGACTTCACACACAACCTTCGAGTTTCTTCGCAGGCGTGTAGAGGTTTCCTCACGAAATAATAGCTAATAGAGAGGAAAAATTAATAGGACGCTGGATTTCAGAAGAGAGAACATCATATAAGTAAATGCATATTTAGAGCAGTTCAAGAATCATAACAATAAGATACATAATAAGTTATCAAATAGGCAAAAATGTATAACAGACCAAATTTTTTTTTTCATATTTGACATATAGATTCTTTGGGAAAGTTGTTTGCAATCACGAGTATATTCATATCCATTGCTATCAAGAACTAATTAAAAGTCACCCTATATAATGTATATCACTGGTGTCTTGTGCCTGAATGCAATAATTAATATGAGTGTAAAAACACCACAAAAATTGAGGATTCAAGTGCCGAGTGATATTTAAATAAGAAACACAAAAAAAAAATCATTGTCCACAAAGACTAGACTCTATTTCTGTGAAGTCCACTTTGATGTAAGTAGTCGGAATATAAAGACCACATTTTTCTATCATAATTCCTACTTTCTTTTCCACTGTTTTCCTGACTTTGTCCTCCAGTTTTTTACCTCTTGTTATTGCTGAAGTTTCTGGAATTTTCGCACCAAAAATCATAGCGATCAGAGTACCAATCACAGTTTTGCATCAGCTCACTTCATAGCATTTCGAAGCTGTGATTCTGCCATATCATACCACTAGCCACTTTTGTGTTGATTTCTGGTTCCACTTTCTATCAATGTTATGGTTTTTGATTGAAAAGATGAGAGATTTTAGTTAAGAAAATGTCACAGTTTTCATCATTATAGTTCATTACAAGGTGACGCAGTGAGAGAGTTGACTTGCTGTCAAAATCGGGTTCATGCTTTAAAAACTGGCATGTGTCGATTTTTATCTTTTTGCATTGCACAACACACTGCTGTCTGGAACTATCTTCCTAAGTTTTCCTTTAGACATTTCTTATGCACTCAAAAATTTTATTGAAGAGCCAACTTCCAAATCGATGTACCCTATTGTACAGTTGAGCCCCAACCTTAGCCAGATTCGATTTCCTCCAATAGCATTCAACCGAAGCACACGACGGGGCTTCGGTTCGGCGGTATAACCACATTAAAAATGCAACACCATGCTTGCAGCCACCTTCCGACGAGGGGCAATCGTGGCACTTGACAGTCAGTCTCTTCCTGTATAAACACATTAAAAATGCAACACCATGCTTCCAGCCACCTTCTGGACGAGGGGCAATCGTGGCACTTGACAGTCAGTCTCTTCCTGTTCGTTCACCATAAGTGTCACTGCATAGGGTTTGAAACGCACTTTGTGTTCCGGGCATACCGTATACTTAACAAAGCATGTGTTTTGAACCCGCTTGAGTTGCACATAGCCTATTGCGTCGTCTCCGTCCGGACCTGATAACAAAAAAAATAGGATAAGTAATGTTGGATGGTAACACAGGGTATTATCGTATTGTGTATTGTTATTGTACTTATTGTTAAACAAACTTGATACGATAGGTACTTACATAGCTGTTTTAACATTTCTCAACTCGGCAGAACAGAAGTCTGGATGTGACGCAAAAAAATATGACATAACGTATTTATCCTTGGTAAATTTGTACCATCTGCTTTCGCAAAACCGTCTTTCATGATGTGATTTTAATAAAATAAAGGATCTGTGGTTTTAGATTTAGACATAGACAACAGATTAAATAGAGCGATTTTTAAAATTAAATTATTAATTGCATTTTCATGTATAAATTTCGAAGTTTCTCGTTTAATTTTTGCGAAAGCTATCAGAAACATGCATCTTTATATTTTTTCTTAAATGGTGAAAAACACCCTATTCTAGAGGAGGATCAACACATTCTAATTGCAGGGCAATTTTTGGAGAAGTGTTCATTGCCCCTAGGATAATACGCAAGCATTTGGCTTGCGTTAAATTAAGCTTTTCTAAAGCAGATTTATTACAAGGTTCAATTAAAATTTACCATAGTCAAAATGACTCCGAACTAAAGCATTATATAATAACTAGTGGATGCCCGCAGCTTCGCCCGCGCAGATCCCGATTTTTGCGGTTCCCGTGGGAATTTCCCAAAATCCTTTCTTAGCGGATGCCTACGTCATAACATCTACCTGCATGCCAAAGTTCAGCTCGATCCGTCTAGTGGTTTGGGCTGTGCGTTGATAGATCACTATGTCAGTCAGTCAGTCACCTTTGAGTTATATATATTTAGATTTCTGACAGTATGGATGAGACCCCCACCAAACCCCTGATGGGACACGCAAAACTTTAATATTCTTTTCGCAATTTTGTGTTACATAGTTAAGATACGGAGCGCTAGTCATCTTGATGTCCAGGATTACGCCCAAAAATTTTACTCTATCAATAACGGGGATGATTTGATTTTTACAAGTTTAATCTCTCAGAATATACATATTTTTTTCTATAAAATTTTATATTTTTATTGTAGTGGTCTAAAAAGCAAAATTAAACGGATTACAAAACCGGCCTGCTCAGGCGGCATTTTGTCAGTATATTTGTATAATTTCAAGATTTTTTTCAATTATTTTTTCTTAGAAACCTTTTTTATTTTGATGCCATTGTAAAGGTATTAAGGTAAGCTACTACATTAATAGATAAAAAAAATATGTCATCGCTCTTATTTTTAAAATGGAGATATTTTTTATGCAACAACTACCCATTTTCATCATAGAGTATTTTGAACCGCGTATTTAGTAATATTTTACTACACATATGTTATTGGTATTTAATATAACATAAAGGGTAACTATTCAGATTCAAGAATCAGTTAATAGTTTTACAATTTTTTGTTTCAATAAAGTATAAGAACCATTTTTACAACAACCAGAGGTCAGCTTCGCTGAGGACCACCCGCGACGCAGTTCAGAAGTGACCGCCGCGGGGATCTCCTTACACAGTAGAAGCCCCCGTGTAACTCGCGTAACATGAGCAGTTTGCAGGTTATGGATAGTGTCACCTAAAGGGTTTGCGTCAGTGGAGACCAGTCTCAACTGAAGATTTTCCAAAACACAACCATTACGTATCGTAGGCCGGGGACCACGAACTATATTTGCATGAGTTTCCCTACCAAAGCCTGGAGATAGAGGTGGTCTGGGGGCGAGGTGTAGAGAAGGTTATTTTTTTTAGCCTCCAGACATAGATAGAGGACTTGGCTGGAAGAAGCTGGTTGATGGTGTGTATTGGCTGATTGGGGAGAACATCACATTGGCTACATCAGCATACGATCTATAAATTGTCGGGAATTGAGAGGATGCCTCGGAATAAGGAATATTTTTCTCAGCCATTGTTACTTTAATAGCCTTCTGTCGGGAGTGCTCTCGACAATCCTTCTTGGTGGCATAGTGACTACCAGAACAAAAGAGGCAAGTTGAGTTGCTTTCTGAAATATCACAGGAATCACCTGTATGGTTTTGAGCACAACCTACCGTTGTAAGTAAGTAATAGAATAGAAAATGTAGATGAAAAAGCGATGATCACCAAAACACGTGAGTTATCCAACTTACATAAGGTCGGAATTCAAGAAGCTACAAACTTTCCTTTCAAATGCACTGCGTTATAGCGTCTTAGTAAGCTTTGCTTGGTTTACTAAAATATGACGTCACAGCTCGCAAATGTCATGTGAAATGCTGTTTTCGCGGGAATTTCAAATTAATTATTATAATAATTATTTTTTTCCTAATAAATAACACTTTAAAAAAAAGATATTATTTTCAAAGGTTTAAAATAAACCTATGTAAATTTTAAAATATATTTTCAAAAACTGTCAAATAGCAGTGGCCGAGATTCGTAATTTCTTAGGGAATACGATGCAGTGTTTAAGAAATTTGTAAGTATTGTACTTTACTAAAAATGGTAGCGGGCAGTTGTTACACAAAATGTTCCAAAATTTACGGCATTTCTAATAAAGCCAAAATAGAACCATAAATATTATCCTTGCCACTACCAAAGATTACCTAATATAACGAATAATTTTGACCAAAGTGTGGACGTAGCAGAACAATCCTAGACAATGTAAACGAGGCATTAGATTTATCAGCAGACGGTTTTCTATATTTAGTCTATGGTTGAAATTCATGGGATTTGTATTATCGTGTCGTGTATTATCTGCACGTACAGATAATACACGACACGATAATACGCGTCCCGTGAATACACAACCCAATAATACGTGTACCGAGTGACTTGAATTAATACTGGCCGCGAAGTATCGACACGAGCAGATAATGTACAGCCGATAATACACGACACGGGAATGTACAGGCTGATAATTCATATACCAGGACTTGAATTATCGTGTCGTACATTCACGGGCCGGCTAATCTCGTGTTGAAGAATATCGTGTCGTGTATTATCGTGTCCCCACTCGTCTAGTGTATTATATTCTCTTTGGCACTCGCTCGTCTGCTCGGACGAAGAATCAAGATGGACTCGACAGGTGCGTCTCCCCGAGAGGGACAAACACAAAGTACTTCGCAAAAAAGGGTTACCAGGTCAATAATAATTCACCCCGATCTTGTTCATAAAATCTTTATTAGTGTACTTTTTTATTATCATTTTTTTAACTTATTATCCAGCACAAGTTCTGCTTGGTTTAGGACTAGGTGACTCGGTAGTAAATGTAAATTCTGAAACATTGATTGATTCGTATTTCATGATCTATTGAGATAATAAAACAATGTAATATATATCTTTTTTTATTGTCCTTTAAATAAAATAAGTTTTGTATTTACATTCCTAATATTGTCTTCTTTAATCATTGTTTTGGTGGCATAATGAATTCGCGAATTAAGGTACTTTTTACAAATTGCTTTTATTAAAAGCGAATAATGTGTCAAATCGGTAAAATGATAATCAGTAGAAAAAAGCCTCATCCCTATACATTTTTTTAAACATTCCTGTAAAAGATGGTGTAACGGATCCTTTTTACTATACGGTGTTTTTTCCTGGAGTCCAATTTCTTCGACCTGTTGATTTTATCCATGAGTCACGGAATGCTGCTTCTTTTGGAAATCTGAAACATAAAAATTAATCATCTTAATTATACGTTTACGTAAACGTTACCTTATTGTCTAAAGCTGATAATTAAATGCTGTATTTTGTTTTGTCACTAACTAAATATTACAGAATAACAGAACCACTTCTATAATGTATATATTAATATAACTACTGTACTAAGCTGGTTTACCCTCCTTTGAAAAATATTTGAAAAAAGCTAAATCAACACTTCGTAATTAACCGTATGTTGACGATTACCCACAATCATGGGTAATTTATATTCTGAACTACTGGTATCCCTAAACTAAGAATAACCCGACAAAATTTAAACGATGTCAAAAAGGCCGCGACATAGACATGTTGTGTCTTACTAAACTTAGACGGTTAATACTCTAAATACATCATTATTTTATAACGAGAATATGATACTTTTCTATAATATTTCTGCATATTAGGACCCTGATATTATGTAATCTAACAGTAACCTAAATTTTTTCTACAATTTAAACGACACTAAACAAAAAATGTCATACTTACGAATGAAAGGTTATTTTTTCTAATTTACGCTCACTGCGACTCTTACAGCCGATCACACAACAATGCACCATAACTATTGCCTTGCCATAACATTCAACAAAAGAAACAAAACAAGAAACAAAAGAAGATCAGTTGTAATTCGCAATAAATGACGACACAAGCGGACGCGTTCAATTTGTTGGGCACAGATAGCAACTGTGCCCAACAAAAAAAAAGCTAAACTATGACAAAGACAAAAAATAATGTGTCTGCCATGTTCACTCCTCAGAGTTTTTCTGTACGCTTGTCCTGCTCTCACATGGTATTAGTATTTGGATGTCGGGTCCATCTTGATTCTTCGTCCGAGCTCGTCTGGCAATCCCTGATGTCGATGGCGGCTGATTAAGTTGTGGTCAACTGGTCAGTCAGTCAGTTGGGGCCACCGTAGTTCGTTACCCGTATTGCACGAGCTAATAGATGAAGTAACGTAGTTTGCAGGCTATAGATCGTGTACAAATAGTTCCAATACATCAGTCCACGAACTACGGGGTGTATACTACAGGCTGCAAACTATCAGCCCGGGCAATAGTAGACGGACCGTGGAATACGGCCCGTATTACGTGTACTGAAGTGTTCAGGGGTGTAGTTCATGTAAAAGATTTGACCCCGTAGTCCATGGTATACGCGAACATCAACTATAGCCCGTATTCCGCGGTACGCCATCTACAGGCTGTGCTCCGCGGTACTCAAACTACGCAGCGAGCAGCCACTTTAAAGGCCATCAACCCTACAGATTGTGTACTGTAGATTACGGGGGTGTAGTTCGTGTCTCAGGACATTGACCTTTGAGAGTTGAGTAAACGTCACATCCGTTGTTCTTTAAATGCGTTCATTATAAAAAGTAATGAATTAAGGATTTTTGTCCCGTAAGTTAGTACGTTAGTCTTTATTCTTTGGCCCATTGCCTTAGATGTCATATTACTATTTTAGGTCGGATTTAAAACTTTTTGAGATAAGTAAGTTAGAAAGAACCACTACGTAGGTGTGCAGGATTTAGAAAAGCCAAAACGTTAAAACTACACCGATTTAGGTAGTTTCAAAGAGTAACTTTTATCTATTCTGTGATGAGTACCATAAACATATGTAGTTACGTAGTCTTGGTAGTTCCTTTCATACAAGCAAGCACATTAGTTGGTCATAGCCATCCCAAAGCCAGGAAAATCAACAGACAGTCCTAAAAACTTCAGGCCTATCTCACTCTTGTGCCACACGTACAAATTATTTGAGAGACTGCTGTTGTCCCGCTTAACGCGATCTATTGACCAAACTTTGATTCCAGAGCAAGCGGGTTTCAGACCGGTTAAGTCTTGTTGCAATCAGACACTGAAACTAACGCAACACATCGAAGATGGTTTTGAACTGAGGAAGATAACTGGTACTGTGTTTGTAGATCTGTCCGCAGCCTACGACACAGTGAACCTAAGGCGACTGTTATGGAAAGTGGGGACTATGACAGGCGACTACAAATTCGTCACAATTCTCAGAGAACTTCTCCATAACCGTCGTTTTCAAGTTCACCTTCTTCAAGACAAAAGCCGTTGGAGATCACAAAAGAACGGACTACCTCAGGGTAGTGTCCTTGCCCCGCTGCTCTTCAATATCTACACAAACGACCAGCCGTCTAGCCCAAACACGTGTCGTTTTCTATACGCAGACGACCTTGCGTTGACGTCTCAGGCGACCAGTTTCGAGGAAGTAGAGTTAAACCTCTCCAGAGCTCTTAATAACCTGAGCAGTTATTATCAGGAAAACTCCCTTAAACCCAACCCCTCAAAAACTGAGCCTTGCGCCTTCCATCTCCGCAATAGTCAAGCAAGTCGTAAGCTTAACATCACGTGGCAAGGTGTGCCTGTAGTTCATAATAGCACTCCGAGGTATCTTGGCATATTCCTGGACCGATCGCTTACGTATAATAAGAACTGCCAAACGATTAAAAGAAAGGTGCACACTCGCAATAACTTGCTGCAGCGTCTCACTACCACTAAATGGGGAGCAACGCCACACGTTCTGCGGATCTCCGGGCTAGCGCTTTCCTTTTCTGCAGGCGAGTATGCAAGCCCCGTATGGTGTCGCTCTGCCCATGCGAAGCTGGTGGATACAGCTCTAAATGAAACTTGTCGGATCATAACTGGTTGCCTCAAACCGACCCCGGTCAGTCAGCTGTACCCACTAGCTGGTATTGCGCCCCCTGCTGTGCGCAGGGCGGTGGCTAGCTCCTCTGAAAGATCGAAGATGGATACTGACACACGGCACCCTATGCATAGCCACAAACCAGTGCAACAACGGCTGAAAAGCCGAAATAGTTTTATAAAGTGTGTCTATCCTTTATCAGTAGAACCCAAGAAAGCGAGGTGTAACCTTTGGCAGGACAAAGTAAGCTTACCAACACCCTTCGTCCCGATAGCAGAAAGCCTTCCCCCTGGACATGACTTGCAATGGCCGGTTTGGAAGTCTTTAAATAGACTCCGGACCCAGACCGGTCGGAGCAAAGAAAACATGGTCAGGTGGGGATTTTTGGGTGAAAGTGAATTAAACTGTTTGTGCGGTGCAGTTCAAACGATGAAACATTTGACATCGTGCCCTGCGTGCCCCTACATCTGCACGCAGGAAGACCTCATGACAGCGGCTGATAATGCTGTTAACGTGGCCAAATTCTGGGCTGCTACAGTGTAGTGTCTGCCATCGACACGCTAAGAAGAAGATTGTAGTAAATAACTAAAAAAAGGCTTAATTTAGTTTTGTAATGAGTTCGAAACTGCTCTTATTTTTTTCCATTTTTAGTATGTATATCGAAAACTAATTATGTGCAAACATTGATATATCGCACCTCCGCTACAACAATGTCATAACTTGAAAAATATAATAAAATGAGTTATATACAGAAAATAAAAGAGAAAATTGAGTTCTATAATCTACAAAAATGTCACATTGGTAGTCCTTTCCTAAGCCGCCAGATGGCAAAAGTGTAGCGATATATCGCTTCAGTTTCCTCCCCCCCGTCGCAGTGTCATATTTCAAGTTGTTATGAGTGGACGTATGCTAGTATATCATTTTGCTTGGGTTCGTGTAAAGTGTCATAAACGGATTTTTTTCTGTGTTGTAGATAAGGTAAAAACAAAATAATTTCTGTTTAGTTATCAAAAGGGTCATATTATGTAACGTGTCATTATTTTAGTAATCTTCTAGTAAGTTTTTATTTTATGTTTATTACCAAAAGGGGTATATTTCTTAATGAGTCGTTACTTTATTAATATATTACTGAACTTTCAGTTTCAGATTATTATTTTGTATCGCATGTAATGGTGCATTTTAATTTTTTTATTGATATTTGACATGCCAAGTAGTTGAATTATTCTCATAAAGCTTTTGTAAGCGTACTAGGTACCATACGTGTTAATTTGATGAGTCGGTGATTGATTATTGTCATTTATTTGTCATTCTAATGTCACTGAATCAAAAGATAAAGTTACTTATTATTTTGTAGATCTATTAGGACAAATTTGGTTCCTGTTAAGTTGAGGCTGTGTAAAACTTTTGGCATAACAAGTCGTTGAATTATTCTAATAAAGCTTTTATAGATATTAGGTGATGATATAAGTGATGATTTGTTATTAATAGTTGGGAGTCGGTGATTATTTTTGTAAGCGACTAGAGGCAATAATCCCTCCTATTTGTAAATAATGTTATTTAAGCACTTATATTCCTTTGTTTTAAATGTTCATGTATATAATTAGTTTCTAAGTATTTTTTGTACTGTTGTCTGTGTCTAAATAAACCGTCACCCATGATCCCACTAATAGCGAGATAGATAAAATCTTACAAATAAAGGCAATCACCGCCATACTTTCTCTCTGCAACTATCTCACTATATGTGTCTCGCTCTGACGTCGAACTTCGAACAAATCTATGGAGTTTCAATTCATACAATCCCCTTCAGTTTTGGTCCATCGAGTGCCGGATTTAGAAGAATGAAACAGCACATGGAAGAAAGAAGTCAGTAAAGAAGAAAGAAGATTCATTATCGAAGAAAGAATATTCATTATAGAAGAAAGAATATTCATTATCGAAGAACAGAAGAATCAATATAGAAGATCTTCAAATAAGAAGGTTCACTTCGGGCAAGCTGACTTCGAGGTTAGAAGAGGACAGCGGCGTTCAGAGCAGAGCATCATCGAGTCCACGCACCGTCGAGAGGTCACCGCTGGCAAAGAAGACACCCAACCGTCAACCGTCATATAGTTTCTGACCTCAAAGTTTCTGAATTCATAAGTTTCCTAGTGAGTATTTAGGCTCCAGCAATAACCTTGCAGGAGTAACTGCCGCAGTCTTTTTCAAGGCTTAGTACGCGGTGGGGCGGCCTTTTTCAAGGTAGCTTCTTCATCGCACCGTTCCGTGCAGAAGAGCCGGTTCGGTAGCAGTGAGATGAAGACGAGGTCGCAAAGGGGAGAAAGCGAGGGAACTGATAAGTCGGGTAGTGGGAACACAACGAGCGAGACGGAATCGGGTACAGTATCTACGGAATCGGGTACGGTATCTACGGAATCGGGTACGGTATCTACGGAATCGGGCACGGTATCTACGGAATCAGGCACCGAATCTACAGCTACTAGCACAGCAACGAACGCGACGGATCGGACGATGAGCGAGAACAAGACCGGCGTTGAGGAACAACCGCCGCGAGAGGGAGACGCACCTATACTCGAGAGAGAGAAGGTTGCGAAGGATTGCACAGACACATCAAAGCTCACTTCAGTGATGCCCGTCCTAACCAAGTCGAGAGGAGGAAAGTCAATAGCGGGGCGCCGCAGGGCCGAAATACAAGCCCAACTAGAGCTAGAACAGCTCAACCTGGAAAAGGCGCGCGCCGCTGCCGACTGCGCTCGGCTACGTCTGGAACTACTGCAGGTGAACTCCGACTCCGAGTCTGACGAAGAAATCATTAACGTCAACGAGAGAGTAGACCAGTGGGTCGGACAACACGCACACATTGCTACTGGAGTGGAGGCCATATTGCCGCAGCCGGCGGCAGGGGAGAAGCGTGAGGAGAGCGCGCCCCGACCGGCTCCTAAGGAAGAAAGGAAAAAGGACACGGAAAGTTCTTTGGCGAACGCCATAATGGAAGCTATCAAAGCGAGTACCACGGGCAACAGACCGAAGACCGCGCCGCGCTATATAGCAGAGCTGCACTCCTTCAACGGGAACCCAAACGAGTGGATCGCATTCCGCGCCACTTACCGGGACACGGAGTCGTACTTCAGCGGCATAGAAAATGTCGCAAGGCTACGGCGCGCTGTACAGGGTAGAGCGAGAGAGGCAATCAAAGGCAGGCTCTACACAGCGAGCGACCCAGAAGACATCCTCACCGCCCTGGAACGACGATTCGGCCGCCCATCATACCTCATAAAGAACGAGATGGCAAATATCGACAAATTACGCCCGATGACGGACGACGCACGAGAAATAGTGCAATTTGCAGGTGTTGTAGCCAACACAGTAGCCACCATCGTCCAGATGAAGAAGACCAACTTTCTACACTCGAGCGATTTGTCTGAGAAAATCATTGAGAAGATGAGCCCCATCATACGGTTCCGGTGGTTCGATTATCGAGCTTTGGACGAGGAGCAACCCATACTACTCGCGTTGTCAACATTCCTAAACAAGATAGCCGACCAGTTTGAAGCTTACGACACAGGGAGCGTTAAGCGGGAAACAAACAACGGCGGCGCATTACGAAAACCACGAAGGGTGAACGCAGCTACAGCAGTGGTCGAAGAAGCAAGTTACGAGTCAGATTACGACTGCGGCAGAACAACGAGTGACGAGGACGAAGCATGCGAAAGAGAGATGCAACACGTCTTCGCTACTAATCAAAAGAAAGAGACAAAAGATGCCGCCTGCCCTGCGTGTGAAAAAGACCACCAACTGAAGAGCTGCGCGATATTCACAAACGCTAACGTGGAAAAGAGATGGGAGATAGTGAGAAAAGCTCACGTATGCTTTCGCTGTTTACGAAGTGCAAAACACAGAGGTTTCAACTGCAAGGCGAAACCGTGTTCCAAGTGTAGGCGTGGCCACCACGTGCTACTGCACGCAGACTCAGCGCCTGAAAAGCAAGAAAAACAGGAGGAAAACAAAGAAGATAAGCAAACTGCATCGGTCAACACGTTGGTGGCCACGAAGGCCTACCTAAAGATCGCTCCAGTAGAAATCTCGGGTCCAACGGGAACAAAGAAACTCTTCGCTCTTCTCGACGAGGGCTCCACCGTCACGCTGATCGAGAAAAGCGTAGCCGACGAGATAGGCGCGCGGGGCCCCAAGGAGGAACTGTTCATCGAGGGAATGGGAGGACAGAGACTAAAGGAAGCTACTTCCCGGCGGCTTGAACTGAAAATAAGAGGACTCTACTGCCGCGAGTACGAAGACATGACCGCATCTACAATAGAAAAGCTGGAACTGGCACCTCAAGCGGTCAGGAAGAAAGACCTGGATGACTGTCCACACCTGGAAGACGTGCCCTACGAGCTCACGTACGACACTGCCCAGCCTTCACTGCTGATTGGGCAAGATAACTGGCACTTGATCGTGTCACAAGACGTACGCAGCGGATGCAAGTCTCGGCCCGTCGCTTCGCTTACGACCCTAGGATGGGTCCTTCATGGCTGTAACTCCAATATAACGAAGCCTGTAAGGTCGATACAAGTCATCAACCACCTCACACATGTCAGTGCGTACGAAGACACCGTTGAGCAGCTCATAGAAGAACATTTCACCATCGATTCGCTCGGAATAGCGTCTAGAAAACCGGCGAACGATCCGGAGGAACGAGCTCTCACAATACTGAAGTCCACCTGCAAGTACGTGCCCAAGGAAGGATGGTTCGAAACCGGGCTATTATGGAAGACAGACGACACACGAATGCCTGAAAGCCGACCCAACGCTCTGCGAAGACTGCTCGGCATAGAAAAGAAAAAGAAAAAGGATAAAAACTTCAAAGGAAGCTACGAAAATAAAATGAAAAATTTGATAGACAGCGGCTACGCGGAAGTTGCTACGAACTACGCGCCTACTACGCGTCGCGCTTGGTACTTAACTCACGCTAGAAAGGGACAGATACACAACCCCGCTACACCTCTCGCTCGCTCGTCTATGAGAAACAATCTACCCGACTCACTCGCTACCCCTCTCGCTCGCACTAACGAACTCGTGCCTATGTCGGAAGAGACAATAAAAAACGCCGAAGAAAGGCTTTTCGAAATTGTTCAGCGAGACTGCTTTGAAAGGGAAATAAAAACCCTAGCGAAGGGAGAAAACGTAAAAGAAGATACGTTCAATTTCGCTTTAAACATGCGACACACGCCCGAAGAGGCGCTTACGGGACAACGCGCGCCTACCAAAACTAGCGCTGTGATGTCAATATATGACCCGCTAGGCCTTGCTTCAGCTACGCTCGTCCAAGGAAAGATGCTCATCCAAGATCTGTGGAGAACGAGAGCCAGATGGGACGAGCCCGTGCAGCTGGCACAAGACCTGCAATGGCGCGCATGGCTATCGCACCTACACGAACTAACTAGTTTGTACATACCAAGATGCGTATCGCAAACGAACCAAGAGGCGGCGCTACACATGTTCTGTGATGCCAGTGAAAAAGCATACGCCACCATACAGACAGAAATGGATAAGAAAATAAAGAGAAGATTATACTGGTCCGACTCACGCACCGTTCTTGCCAAGTCCGACCCACGCACGTTCAAGATGTTCGTAGCTCACCGGCTAGCCGAGATGGAAGATCATACCAAATCCGATGAGTGGAGATGGGTATCCACGAAAGAAAACGTGGCTGACGACGCAACCCGCGGCACCCCAGGAAACTTCAACTCAAGCCATAGATGGTTTTCCGGCTCCGGCTTCCTACGAAAGTCCGAGTCAGAATGGCCGCTTGACCGATCCGCTACTGTACCCGTAACAATCGGAGAAGAACGTCTTACAACCCACACGATTAGACGTGTAACCATTGTTACTCCCGATCCGACGCGATGCTCTACATGGTTACGCCTTTTACGAGCCACAACCCGAATCCTGCAGTTCATCGCCGTGTTCAAAAACCTGTTTGAAAACAAAAATCGTATAGCAGCTCACGTTAAGAAAAAACCGCAAGATGTGAACTGGCGAAAGCACAGAAGAAAACGTCGCTACCCCGATCACTATGGGTGCTACTAAAGCGCACCGAGGGGGAGACTGTAAGCGACTAGAGGCAATAATCCCTCCTATTTGTAAATAATGTTATTTAAGCACTTATATTCCTTTGTTTTAAATGTTCATGTATATAATTAGTTTCTAAGTATTTTTTGTACTGTTGTCTCTGTCTAAATAAACCGTCACCCATGATCCCACTAATAGCGAGATAGATAAAATCTTACAAATAAAGGCAATCACCGCCATACTTTCTCTCTGCAACTATCTCACTATATGTGTCTCGCTCTGACGTCGAACTTCGAACAAATCTATGGAGTTTCAATTCATACAATCCCCTTCAATTTTCATTTATTTGTCATTATAAAGTCACTGAATCAAAAGATAAAGTTACCTTTTATTTTGTAGTTCTATTAGGACAACTTTGGTTCCTGTTATGTTTAGGCTGCGTTAAACTGTTGACATGCTAAGTCGTTGAATTATTCTAATAAAGCTTTTGTAAGCATAAACTTTTATTTTATATTAATAGTTGGGAGTCGGTGATTATGTTATGATTCACCTGTATGTATGTTTGTAATTTTGTATGTTTGTAACAGACTCCTTTGCACTCGATTTTGACCCACTTTAAACGAGCAGATTTAATTCAAACTTTGTTTATTTATCATTAATCAATGACAATACAATAATTTCATAAGGTTATCTCATTATCCTGATCAGGATTACCTGGATCGCCAGTATTAAATACAGATCAATCTAAAAAATGAAAAATAAATATAGTTTCTAAAACACGCTTTTAAAGCACATCAAACTAACAAGTGAAAAATAATTCTTGTTTTTTATTTTTTTTACTATTTTTATTTGTTACTATTATATATTTTCTGTGTGGTGTGTATCCCGTTCCTTTGGACTCCTTCACTCTATTTCAATATGTCATCTTGTATCTACGCTACGTGTATAAATAAACTGAATAAAGCCTTAGCCTTTTCCTAGGCTTAGCCTTTCTATAAATATCACTGTGGTTTTTTGAAAATATAAAATGAAAATTATACGCTCGCTTCGCTCCCCTTTTTACTCTGCTACTCAAGAGGAGGGTATTGAGTTTTGGGTGTATTAATGTATATATGTCTGTTTATTTGACTGATCCTGCAGCCTCAACGGCTTGATGTATTTTTGGTAACGTTGTTACGTTAGATTTGACATAAGACATATTTTCCCCCACCTGCCAAAAAAGAGGGGTGAGGTTTTTATGCAGTCAAGTTCCTAATTTTTACTAAAATTGTTTCAGTTATAACTGGTAATCTACTTCTCTGTTTATTCTATTTAGAAATAATGCAAAGAATAATGTAATTATTTCAAAATAATTTCGTAATTTCAGGTTCGCTTCGCTTGCCTCTTTCTACACCTACACTTCCTCTATCAATCAATTTGCTCCCCCATTGACTCATTAGCTGGCAACGCTCATGGATTCTAACGTCCCCACTGCTGGGGCGCGGGCTCTTCCCAAGCTCGGGAAGGTTAGGCCACACCCTGGACACTTCATACAACGGGCCAGAAATGACATTTCAATAAGGGAATGACGGAACAAACAAAATGGCGGCAAAATTCTATACGGTCGACAACCAAACTGTAACCAATCTGTATCAACCTGGGTGACGAGGGGGTGAGGTCGCAATCTAGAGAGCGGCAGGGAGTGTCTATACTGTATGTTAGTAAGTACTAATATATATACTTTGGTTAGGCCATACTCCACACACGGGGCCCAAATCCGGGTTGGTGGAGGTTGTACAGCTGGTGGCGAGTCCCACTAACAAAAGTTTTTAAGCTGCCTATAGGCCATCTGAAGGGGTTATCGGCTGCCTTCTACTAATAGCAATTCCCTTAATCTAAACAACGCCTGTAAAAAATCCCTTTTCCCCCCTGGATACCTGTTAACCCTAAGATACTTTGAAAGAACATTTATTCATGTTGCGCTCATTATGTGTTATTTTTTTTTTATTGTTGTTGCTATTTGTATACAACGTTTCAGAAAGCTTCTCCAATTCATTGTTTAAACCAATAACAAATTGCATTAGTGCACAAGTTACAAGCACGTAAACACTTTCGTTCTAGATACTGAAACGCAAAGTATCGATTCAAGCCGATCTTCTTTCTTGCGTTTCATGATTAAATTCTCTTTTGGTTTTGTTCGTCTATGAAAATAGAATTTGAAAATGATTGTTAGCTTTTGACAAGAGAGAAACAATTGATGACCGTCGAAATGTGTGTTTGGACGAAAATATTTTAAAGTGCTGTGATTTTTCTTTTTGTTAACTAGACCTCCTATATTTAACAGGGGTAATTGATTTATGTTTAGAGACAGCTATCCGTTTTTATTTGTTGCTGTTGCGAACTAAATTTTTATTTATGTTCGTAGGGTCTTCCACCCTGCCCTTACGAATCACTATAACCCTGGGTCACTGCTGAGTCTTTCACCGGCATTTATTTCGCCGCTCTGCACTACCTGCCGCTTACCCAAAGGGAAGTAGAACCTTTACTTCTATCTAATTTTAAGGCTCATCGAAATTGGTTATCACTGGTGACCAAGCACTACTACTGGTGACCAAACATTACGACCTGCCACGCCAATTTGTTGAAATGAAATGAAATGAAATGAAATGAAATGATCTTTATTCGCCTTGAATTGGGTAACATTACATGGAGGTACTGCATAAAATTAGAGCGCCAATTCAGCCATAAAATATAGCATGCAAACATTATTTATCACATTTAAGATAACATTTAATACTATTATTATTCACATATACGAGTAGGTATCATATTTATTTATAAAACTAGATTTACAATTTATGTTCTAGAAATTCTTGAATTGAATAAAAATTACGCTGAGACAGCCATCTATGCAAGCTAGTTTTAAATTGAGTCAAGGGTAACTCGCTCACATTTGCTGGAAGTCTGTTATAGATTAACCTGCACATCCAGTAACAATTTTTGGTATATCTAGTAGATTTAGGAATTTCATCATGGACTAAGAATTCCGGAAATCGTCTACTTCTTGGCACTGTGTCCTTTGCCTGTGTGTAAAAACTGGACTGATATTGTTTCACAAATTTTGCACATTCAAAAACATACAGACATGGGAGCGGTAGTACCTTTAGCGACTTAAACAGGGGTTTGCATGATATATCAGGAGCAACGTTACAAATTGCTCGGATGCACTTTTTCTGTGCAATAAATGCCTTAGAGATATCAGTACTATTACCCCAGATTATGATACCATACCTTAATACAGATTCAATATAAGCGTAGTATGCTGTCATAGCTGTATGTCTACTTGCAATTTGCGTCAACTTATACAAGGGGAAAATAAATCTATTAATTTTACTACAAATCTTCTCTATGTGACCCTTCCAATTTAGTTTTTCATCAATTACTATGCCAAGAAATTTTGTAGTTATTTCCCTCGAGAGAAGTTCATTTTTGTAATTTATAGAAAAAACTTTGTTATAATTATTAAAATTTATGTACTTTGTTTTATTTATATTTACTTTTAAATTATTATTATTAAGCCATTTTATTGTTGTGCTCAATACATCATTTATGTCAATTTCGTGTTGTTCCCATGTCATAGTTTTATTCGTTGTCACTACAATTGAAATATCATCCGCAAATAAAACACTATCATGCTTCGTCATTTTTGACAAGTCATTAACATAAACTAAAAACAACAGAGGCCCAAGGATACTACCCTGTGGAACCCCAAATAGATTTTGTCGAAATTCAGAACGAAAAGTCAAGCATGTATGTTTTTTGTTAATTTTTTGCACCTCAACGCATTGTAGCCTATTCTGCAAATATGTTTGAAGCCAATCAAGGGCTGGCCCCCTTATTCCGTTGTGATACAGTTTACAAAGTAGTATTTCCTGTGAAACAAAGTCAAACGCCTTTGACATGTCAAAGAATAACACAGTTGTATGTGATTTTTTGTTGGTACTTTGTAAAATCGTCTTTATTAAAGAAAACGTTGCCAATGACGTGGATTTTTGTTTTTGAAAACCAAACTGATTTTTATCAATAACGTCATATTTAGTAAAAAATGCCATAAGTTTTCCATGCATAACTTTTTCAAAAATTTTTGAGAAAACTGGTATCAAGAATATTGGGCGGTAATTTTCCCTTAATGTCTTTTCACCTTTTTTGTGAAGTGGTTTAACAACAGATAACTTAAGTTTGTCAGGGAAAGTACCTGATTCCATGGAGAGGTTCACTAAAAAGGCTAAAACTTTACTGATTTGGTGACTACATGCTTTTACTACCTTCGTGCTAATGTTGTCATAACCCTCAGCATTTGTGTTATTTAGGCTAAAAATAACGTTATTTATATCTGCTTCGTCGACAGGAGTCAAAAAATATATATATATATATATATATATATATATATATATATATATATATATATATATATATTATCACTGGTGACCAAGCGTTACGACCTGCCACGCCAATTGGTTATCAGTAGTGACCAAGCACTACTACTGCCCTGCAAAATTCTACTACCTGCCTCCAAGCGCAGCTGCTGGCCTGCATAACCTCCTATTTCCGTTTACTTTAACAATTTAGCATTTAGTTTAAAATTATTAAGAGTATCGTATACCCAAAGTGTTTCCTACAACTTTGGGGGGTAATTTCGACACTCCATTTATGTTTTAGGTATTTATTCGATCATTTTTTATACCTGGGGGGACGATCGATCGTTACCTAACCTTTTTTTTGTATTTTAAAATTATGTAAATGTGTTATTTTTTATTAGTCTATTTCCACTGTCATCCATTTGTTTACATCTTTACCTATTTTTTCTAATCTTATAAAATAGAAGTATTCCATATTACCCCAAAAATTATTTTCTTTCCGAAATTCATATTTAGGCTGCGAGTAAAAATTCTACGTATAATGTAGCGAAAGCAATATATTGTTATATTATTTAACCCATTTTAATTAATTTATGCTGCAATACACATTACTATTCATCAAAGATGATCATGTCATTATTCTATTCTTGATTATACAATGAGATTTATTACAACTCTTACTGTTTTAATCGACACTGCCAAAGTTAGTCTACAATTACTAGCAAAGATTACTTATTTTAGAGTACCAAGTTGTTCATGTCAAGGTTGATTATGTTATGTTACGCATAGCTACCTCTATGCACAGATGTGATAAGGCCGTTTACTGAACGCACCCATAAGAATTGATAGGCGGAAATGGGAAACTGATTGACATTTACGGGGTCAAATTTATAACATGAACTATACCCCTGAGCAATTCAGTACATAAAATACGGGCCGTGTTCCACGGTGCGTCTACTATCGCCCGGGCTGATAGTTTGCAGCCTGTAGTGTACACCCCGTAGTTCGTGGACTGATGTATTGGAACTATTTATACACAATCTACACCCTGCAAACTACGGAACGTAATCTATAGCCTGTACAATTTGATTCATAAACTACGTGAGTATGTGAACTCTAACATGAACTATACCCCCGTCATCCGTAGTCTGCAAACTATAGGGCGTTCAAATTAAGCCCTGGAACTGAGCCGTCCGCTGCGTAGTTAGTGTAGCCGTAGAACACGGGCTGTAGTTTGTGTACGCGTAGAACCACGCAATACGGGCCGCGAAATGATGGGGTGGACAATACTGTACGCAATCTAGTGGCGCTCAGTCAGTTGTGGATGGTTTTCAATTTTCGTCGATCGAAGTGTTTACTGTTTACGAAAAATACATTAACTGCTACCGACATTTTAAAGCTGTAAGCTTAAAAAATATGCTTCGTTTCGTTCCGTTCTGGCTTATTTATTACCACGTTTAGATTTTTAATAAGGTAAAAAAATACTCGTATTTTTCGAAGATGGGTAGTCAAAAAGATCAACAATCTGACGAGGACATTCCTAGTGATTTTTTCGACGATTTTAATAAAGAAGATTTTATACAGGGTCTCAGTGTCATAGATAGTTGGAATGACGAGGATGGTATCAAGCGGCGCGCGCCGCGCTTCGATACACTAGCTGTGGAGAGTGTGAAAGACCTTCGCGAACTAATCAGCGACGGGAAGGACGACGAGCGGCGTGATGAGGCCCAGCGGAGGCGGCGGCGCGAGTCCCACGAGCCCCGGCGCTCCGGCAGCCGCAGACACCGCGACGAAACCAAGCACGCCAGTCGAGGCGATCCCCCAAGTTCCGGCAGTCCCAGTCGTCTCGACGACTACATTAAACCTGGCAGTCGGCGCGATCCCAGCAAGACCAACGCGGCCATCCGCAGGGATAAGGAAGTAAAAGTCAAGCAACACATTGCCAAGCGCCTCGAGGCTAGCGATGACATCCGACCTCCTGGAACTGAGCTCGAAGACTTTTTTGATGGCAGACCTCAAGAAATCAAGAAGCATATAGTTGAAGATATAAAACAGGAGACACGAAGGACTAGATCACGGTCACGAGAGCGGCGACGACGTGAATCACCAGGAAAATATCGGCGGAGATCTCCACGGAGAAGCCCACTACGCATTCCGCGGCGCCGGCCCAGCCCACGCCACTTCAGTCCCTCAAGGCGATACATGAAGAGACATCTGTCACCAATCCATTTGCACCATGCAGTAGTAAGACGCAGCCCATGCAGGCGCAGTCCCCGCAAGGAGCGTCGATCTAGATCACCTTACAGATCACCAATTAGAAGATCACTATCACTATCTCGTTCACGGTCTCGATCTAGAGGACGTCATGACTCTTTCTTGTATCCACGTGACCCACTACCTCATTACAGCCAACCCACACTTTATCCAGAGCCCGTGCCTTATGGAGGTCCCATGCCAGTATATCCTGGAGTGCCTGGTGTATCTGAGCCTTCAGGTTTTCCTTATGCAGTAAATACAGGATATCCTGAGAGTTTTAATAGGCCTTATGAGTATGGTGCCCCTACTATGCCATTAGGAAACATTCCAATGCCTATACCTCAGCCTGTGCCTGCTCCTAACCCAGCACTAGTGCCGGCACCTGTAATGAATCCTATACATGCCCCTTTACCTTCACCTGTTGGCCCACCTGCGCCTGCAGGGCCTCTAGCTGTAGCACCAACATCATTCCACACTGCAAATGATCCCCTGGCCCAAGTAAATATTTTTCTACAATCTGAGATTTTTTTATGTTCTCTATGTGTTTAAATGTGTAATTAAAATTATTTTTTCAGTTAGTGGCTGAGGGAAAGCTTTCCAAAGAAGACTATTTGAAACTGACTCCTAATAAGGGTGAGCAATCATATTACGTACCTAAACTTGCTGTTTTAATTAATTTTTACTATTCCGATTCAATTTTCTTTCTTTTATATTTTGAACATTTAATTCCAGGCAAGTCAGCCAAAATGCATGGTATGTTTACTGTCTTTACGTTAACTATTTGTAACATCATGATAATATTTCAACTATTACATCTTGGGTTGTTGTTACAGGAGTCAAAACCCCCATGAACACCAAGACTAGGATTGAAGGTGGGTAGTGTTACTTATTTTTTTATTGTAGAAAAAAACTTGTTTATCATGCAATTGTTATATATATACAATATAAGGTAGAAGATCTAAGAAAGTTTTATATAAGTCATTTCAGTCAAGATTGGATCAATTTAACTTTAAAGCAAAGTTGATGACTTTAATGTTTTTTTTTTACTACATCTCACCTCATAGAAAGTGACTATGTAATCGATGATGGTACATTCAAACTCAAATAACGCCTACTCAATCTCGCCTTGAAGATCCCCAAATTGTAAGTCGAGAAACAGATGTAGGCAAAGGGTTCCATTCCATTGCCACAGTATTACAATATAGTGGCTTACAGTAGCGCAACGAATGTCCGTACGCAGAGCAACAGGAAGGTACTTGCGGGGTACTCAGCAAGTTTGCCGGGCTGACTACAGGCTAGTATGGGCTAGTACCTATGCAGGTGGCGCATCGTGCGACATCAAAGGCGTTGCGCTACTGTAAGCCATATCGTAATACTAAGCCACCGCTGTCAGCATAATAAATGGGGCAATGTAACGCTTTGTGTGCGGATAGGCTGTGTATCCACAACAAAGAGGTGAAACCTCTCCATGCGATTACTCGATGATTATTGATTTGTCTCGTTGTTGATTTTCTTATTTCTATGTAGTATTTAATTTACTGTTCAAGAATTAATACTACTAGCTACTTTTGTTCTTTTTTTTATTTTATTTTTGCAAATCATTTATGATACAAACTATTTATTGTGTGCAGTAACCTTATGAAGCAATAAGAAATGTAAATTTTGTGTAATTCAATGTACTCTTATAAAAATTGTAATGTCATGCTCCTTGTGAATATGGTGGTAATTTGTGGTTACAGTTTTGAACCGTTGCCACGATGCTCTCGCCAAGCTAGGGCAATTGAAAATGCCGAGCCGGTTGGTGATGAACAATGCCCTCGTGAAACAAGAGCCATTGTCTCTGGCCCCGAAATTCTGTTCACCGTTGAAGCGACAGGCAGCGGTGGAGTACAACTTTACGAAGCCAGGAGCTCCAGCCGCGTCGGTGTTCAACAAACGTCTCATCGAAGGCATCATTCGTGTCTTCGGTCTGAAGAATGTCGTCGCCCGACCCAAGAAGAAGACTCCGAAAAACATGAGAGACGCAGCGGTCCAAACTACCAAGCCGTATTGCGACGTCTGCGAAATCCGTGACGCGACGAAGTTCTACGACGCGAGCACATCTATTGATCAGGATCACTTCTCTTGTGCAGTGCATACGCAAGTTGTTGACCAAGACTTGGTCAGTTCCAAGGCTGTGTTCAATCCAAGCGGAAGTATTGCTGACGGTGCTCCCATCTCAATAGCACATTTGACTCCAGCTCAGCTGGTCTCGCAATTGGCAGCGCGGGCGAAGACACTGAAACAGACGGATAATAACCCGTCTTCGTCCTCGAACCAGTTTCAGAGATTTTCTAACAACTATGATTATGACAGTAGAGGCGGTCAGCACCAGCAGTATCAAAACAATGCCAATCAGTATCCAAATAATTACAACTATCGTTATTAATTTAGGCTTTTTTTTATTCTCAATTGTTAAGCCCATGGCATCATCTTCATCAGGCTTGATGATATGGAAACACAATTTGGAACTGGCTGGTCGCATCATAACATCTTTGCGTTTGCACTCACCATTTTAAACATTAATATTTATGGAATGCCCTAAAGATGGAATATTATTTTTATATAATTGTAAACATATTTTTTTGCATCCCTGTATATTGTACATTCGTTATTAATTTTTGCTTGTACTATTTTATTTAGTTTATAAATTATAAGTTACATGAACTTAAGAGTATTATGTGTAAATTGTTTCGGCTTAAACCCACCAACGGTTTAAAGTCCATTATACTTAATTATGTAAGATGCATTTGCATACTTTTATTTAGGTATGGCGACTGGATTAAAGAAAGCAGACTCAAACATGTCACAAAATCCAAGATGAGAAGGATCTCCGAGTTCAGCAGACTTCAAAAGAAGAAACATCCGCGACGCCATTGCAGAGAGTACGAGAAGAAATGCTGACGCCGACGAAGATACAAAATATTACTGTGTTGTGATTTGAAAAAATAATAGTGGCTGTGTGCAGTAAAGTGGACTTCTAGATCCTTTTACGTGTCTAGTGATTTATAATTAAAGTCAATAAATATCGCATATGTAATCAAGTGATTGTTCCTTATATAATTTTTAGTGTTTAATATGTGTTGTGGGCTTGGGGTGTCATACAGCATCAATAAATAAGTAATATGCATTGGTAATCGGTAATTCTGCTTTTATTTCAATTCGAGTATTTGCGTGTTGTGCATTGGCCCTAACTTTCTAAGAACTCATCAAGCCACTTTTCTAGATCCTCTGGTGATTCCATTATAGGTGGTTTCGCCGATTTCGCAGTAGACAGTTCTTGAAGATCTGAAAAAAAGGGTACATATTAGCATTAAAGAGAAGAACAATATTAAGGATTATTTTCATTTTTTATTCACTAGAAGGGCAAGTAGTAACTCAACACAAACTGAAACTGAGAAGAAATTTGACAAAGTGAAAAACAGCAATTAATTAATTTAATGTTCGCCGCGCAGATCCCGTTTTTTCCTTTCCTGTAGGAATTTTCTAAAATCCATTCTTAGCTGATGCCTAAGTCATAATTGCTATCTGTATGCCAAATTTCAGCCCGATCCGTCAAGTGGCTTGAGCTGTGCGTTGAATCACGGTTTTCTTTTATGTACATAAACAGAAAAAGAAACCTAGCTTTGGCCCGCCGCAGCTTCGCTCGCGTAGACATCGCTTTTGCCCGCGAATTCATCCGTTCCCGCTTTATTTCCGTAGGAATTTGAAAAATCTAACTTGTTACCCAATTTATTTTGTTTATTGAACCATAATATCATAACTTGCAGCAAAAACCGCCTCCGTTCGATTCCCGGTGGGGTCAACTTGTAAGACTCGGTTTGGTTGGTGGTAGGGCATTTTCTAAGCCCGCCTGGCTAGCTACCACCATCTTATCTAAGTCTTGCCGCCAAACATCAGTGTTAACAGATGTGTTCCGGCTTGAAGATAAGATAGCCAGTTTCCCCATTGCATTGGGGAATCTTGGTAAGCCCGCTTTCGTCTTCGGCATCATCTTCACTTACCATCAGGTGAGATGATGCCAAGGGCTTACCAATTGTGAATAAAAAAAAACAGGACCTATATGTAAAACTAATTTATTTATGTATGCCATAGAGTATTATGAATAAACCAAAAATAGAGATAGCAATCAAGAAGATGCGATTGCAGCGCCATAGGTGGTGTTTTACCATACTACTTTTGTCACACATATACATACGTAACAATAAAACAAAAAAGGTTTCCGACTGGATTTGAACCTGCACCAGATTGAACTAGAGTGCGGTAGCTTCAAACTCTGCGATACGCACGCACACGAGCGCAGGGTTCACTTACATTAGCAACAGAGAAAAGCGCTGGAAACAGATTTGAACAGAAGGATCCGCCCGTCTCCATATTTTAGTTTAGTTTTATTTTCTTCATACAAGCAGAAAGTAGCGCCATCTGACATAACTCATACGAACTAGCGTGGGCGAGAGTTGACTAACGTGCCGCGTTAAAAGAACCTTGGTAGAATTGTCGCTTTAAACATTCGTTTTTTTTTAATTTGTTTACAAGAAAAAATACAATGTAAGGTTACTTATCATGTTAACATGTTTCTTTTTAGCTTTTCTTTTATGATTTTTACGGCCTCTAACAACACAATAAGGCATTTTTATATGGAATATTTTTCCACCGCATCGAACAATTTCCCGCAGACGACTGAGTAGTGAGTGTGCGAAACTTTCGATTTTCGCACCAATTCGCTGGGAGCATTAGTCGCGCGCGTTGGCCGGGTCGTTACGCCAGTAATATATGTCATTGGTGATGAAAGATCCTGTTGCGTATGAGGATGTCACAAGACATACAAAAACAATCCCAGTTTGTCCTTTTTTACTTTACCGACAGATATAATAAGGTAAGAAACTACTTTTTCATCCCCCCATCTCGGAAATTGTATTTTTGCTCTTCGATATCTGAGTGCAAAAGTCTTTTTTATTCGCTAGAGGATTAAGTAAATATCTGAGTGCAAAAGCCGTTTTCCTTCGCTAGAGGAGAAAAGTAAATTGAATTTAGAACATCGTGAATTCAAAACATTATTATATCTATTTACTTCTACCTCCATGGTGCCGAATTTATCATACCTTTTTTAATTTGTTAAAAACTCAGACTCGGAACCTTATTGGTGTACTTTTTTTTAATTTGCTTTGCGCGCGCCATTTTCTTTTCACGTCATATTGTTAAAACCTTAGGTTAAAAACAAGAAACATAAAAACAAGTAAAAAAACCTAAATTGAGTGATTATAGTGACGAGGAAGTTTATTTGACGCCAACAGGATTGACTGAAACTGTTTGTAATGCGCAATTATTATTTTTTTTCATTTAGTAATTTCCTCGCTGAGGTTTGAACCACTTGTAAGAAGGAAGGCTGCGGGTAAAGGGTCGGAATGATCGGAGCGGAGGCACAGATTACTAAATAGGCGGAGGCTTGTGCTACTATTATCATCTGTGGCGGAGGCACGTGGGCTGCGGCTGCTACGAGTTACGGTACGATGGCCAGTGCCGCATTTATTAAGATTTCTTATTTTTTTATTGAAGATTTTTTTTCTTAGATTTCAGTATGGTCGCTGAAGAAAAAGTTGTTCAGTTTCGTTTACTGAACTTGCCCTTAAAATAGTTTCAGCTAATTTTGTTAGACCTTATATACATATAGGATGTAACAAAATTGGTGTAGGTCCTGTTAACTGGGGCTTCTACTTATCATACTGAACAACATTTGTTCTACGACTTTAGTGAAATCGCAAAAAAATATTATTACTCTTCATACAAATCGATCAGCCGATTGACCATTTTAGTATGGAGGGTCCAAATTTTTTTTAGAATTGACTATGGGTTACTTGGGGAAAGTTGTTCAGTATAATGAGTCGAACCCCTAGTTAACGGTCCCAAACCAATTTTTTTTACACCCAGTATAGTTAACGAGTTAAAGGGCATTGAAGTTTTGACTATAATATAACAAATAGGGATGCATCGATACGCCTTTTTGCCGATACGATACCGATACCGATACTCTTATAAAAATATCGGCGATACCGATACCGATACGCTTATTGAATTCAAAAAGGAAGGTAGAATAAATAAAACACAATTAATTAATAGTTTTAGTAATCAAAATTAACATTTATAAGATTTTTATTTAAAAAACAAAGCATTCTTAAGTTTTGCGGGCAAAGGCGATTTCGCAAGTCTGTTTGAATAAAACCTGCGGTGGAAAATAGTCTCTCAGATGCGACAGATGCCTCGTTTGCAACGAAATAGATGGAACAACCTGCGCGTTTACATTACATTTTTAAAGCGCGAAATTTGAAAAGTATCGTTGAATCTGCCATAAAAATATCGCCGATACCGATATATCGGCAAACCCGAAATATCACCGATATATCGGTATCGGTATCGGATGCATCCCTAATAACAAACTAGCTGTCCCGGCGAACTTCGTTTCACCTTCACTACACTACACTACCCTAACCTACACTACATTACCCTACACTACCCTACCCTACATACACTACACTTCCCAACCCTACCCTACACTACTCTACCCTACCCTACATTTCCCTACACTACACTACACTATCCTACCATACCCTACACTACACAACCCAACCCTACAGTACCCTACCCTATACTACACTACCCTACCCTACCCTAACTACACTACCCTACCCTAAAACCAATTATTTTTTGACTGATATTTTATTTTTTGTTTTTTTTTATTTAATTCCGAGCATTTTCATATTTATTCACCTTTTAAACCTTCTTTGGACTTCCACAAATAAATCAATACCAAAATTAGCCAAATCGGTCCAGCCGTTCTCGAGTTTTAGCGAGACTAACGAAGAGCAATTCATTTTTATATAAGGTCTAACAAAATTAGCTGAAACTATTTTAAGGGCAAGTTCAGTAAACGAAACTGAACAACTTTTTCTTCAGCGACCATACCGAATTCTAAAAAAAAATTGCCACATTCCATTATTGCCCACTATAATATTCTCGTGTTGTAAGTATTCCTTTCTTTTCGCTGGATTCGTGCCTTGCCGCAACGAAACTGCGCTGTGCCTGGCCGTTGACCTTTGGTAGTTCTCTCAATCAATTCTTATTTAAAAACGAATATTACCTATTTAAAACCTTATAGTTCCCCTTTTAGATGTAGGTAGTAAAATACAACCCAACAGGTATTTACACTTTTCGAAAAATAAGAAATTGAGCGGCTTCTTTGAAGTTGAGTCCATTGAACTATTTTGCTGCTCGCTCGTAGGTACATTTCGCCTACAAACAAGTGCGATGCGTGCGCGAAAAAAATATCTCAGTTACTCTCGCGCACTCATTGAGTTACGTTCTCAAAGCCTAACCTACAGATTGTGACCTAAGTGCCTAAGTTAAGTGTTTTATTGTGAAAATGCCATGTACAACAATATTTGGACATGGCGGTGTGATATGAAGTTTGTAACCACAACCTAATAGACACCAGGAACATGTTTCAAGATTTTCATAGCCGTAGACCCCATCTACATGCCATCTACACACAATACTATAGGTGCTTTGCAGCGATTCCGGGATTACGGTACTTTTACGAGTATGCCACGACCTGTAGATGCCGGTCAACCAAGAAAATCACCAGAGACATATGAAGCAAGTAGGTAGGTAGTTCGCCTTAGCCTGTTTGCGGACAAGTCACATTAAAGAAAAATCTATTTGTTTGGAAATGGCCAAACATGTAAACAAATCATTTTAGCTTAATCACTTACATTTGGACATCAAGGATTTTATTGACATAAATACTGTGTTTTAGTTCATTTAAGACTTGAAAACCAATTGAAACTAGTTTATTTTGAAGTTCATGTTTTGTTTACATGTCTGGCTATTTCCAAACAAATAGGGTTTAGATACCTACAACGCTGTGTCCGACGCGACGGAAGACACGGCTGGCTTGTACTATCATCTGTGTCTGTGGCGGAGTCCGGCGGAGGCGCGTCAGCGCGTGGACTGCTACGGTACGATGGCCAGTGCCGGATTTATAAAGATTTTTTTTTTTATTGTAGATTTTTTTTCTAAGATTTCAGTATGGTCGCTGAAGAAAAAGTTGTTCAGTTTCGTTTACTGAACTTGCCCTTAAAATAGTTTCAGCTAATTTTGTTAGACCTTATATACATATAGGATGTAACAAAATTGGTGTAGGTCCTGTTAACTGGGGCTTCTACTTATCATACTGAACAACATTTGTTCTACGACTTTAGTGAAATCGCAAAAAAATATTATTACTCTTCATACAAATCGATCAGCCGATTGACCATTTTAGTATGGAGGGTCCAAATTTTTTTTAGAATTGACTATGGGTTACTTGGGGAAAGTTGTTCAGTATAATGAGTCGAACCCCTAGTTAACGGTCCCAAACCAATTTTTTTTACACCCAGTATAGTTAACGAGTTAAAGGGCATTGAAGTTTTGACTATAATATAACAAATAGGGATGCATCGATACGCCTTTTTGCCGATACGATACCGATACTCTTATAAAAATATCGGCGATACCGATACCGATACGCTTATTGAATTCAAAAAGGAAGGTAGAATAAATAAAACACAATTAATTAATAGTTTTAGTAATCAAAATTAACATTTATAAGATTTTTATTTAAAAAACAAAGCATTCTTAAGTTTTGCGGGCAAAGGCGATTTCGCAAGTCTGTTTGAATAAAACCTGCGGTGGAAAATAGTCTCTCAGATGCGACAGATGCCTCGTTTGCAACGAAATAGATGGAACAACCTGCGCGTTTACATTACATTTTTAAAGCGCGAAATTTGAAAAGTATCGTTGAATCTGCCATAAAAATATCGCCGATACCGATATATCGGCAAACCCGAAATATCACCGATATATCGGTATCGGTATCGGATGCATCCCTAATAACAAACTAGCTGTCCCGGCGAACTTCGTTTCACCTTCACTACACTACACTACCCTAACCTACACTACATTACCCTACACTACCCTACCCTACATACACTACACTTCCCAACCCTACCCTACACTACTCTACCCTACCCTACATTTCCCTACACTACACTACACTATCCTACCATACCCTACACTACACAACCCAACCCTACAGTACCCTACCCTATACTACACTACCCTACCCTACCCTAACTACACTACCCTACCCTAAAACCAATTATTTTTTGACTGATATTTTATTTTTTGTTTTTTTTTATTTAATTCCGAGCATTTTCATATTTATTCACCTTTTAAACCTTCTTTGGACTTCCACAAATAAATCAATACCAAAATTAGCCAAATCGGTCCAGCCGTTCTCGAGTTTTAGCGAGACTAACGAAGAGCAATTCATTTTTATATAAGGTCTAACAAAATTAGCTGAAACTATTTTAAGGGCAAGTTCAGTAAACGAAACTGAACAACTTTTTCTTCAGCGACCATACCGAATTCTAAAAAAAAATTGCCACATTCCATTATTGCCCACTATAATAGTCTCGTGTTGTAAGTATTCCTTTCTTTTCGCTGGATTCGTGCCTTGCCGCAACGAAACTGCGCTGTGCCTGGCCGTTGACCTTTGGTAGTTCTCTCAATCAATTCTTATTTAAAAACGAATATTACCTATTTAAAACCTTATAGTTCCCCTTTTAGATGTAGGTAGTAAAATACAACCCAACAGGTATTTACACTTTTCGAAAAATAAGAAATTGAGCGGCTTCTTTGAAGTTGAGTCCATTGAACTATTTTGCTGCTCGCTCGTAGGTACATTTCGCCTACAAACAAGTGCGATGCGTGCGCGAAAAAAATATCTCAGTTACTCTCGCGCACTCATTGAGTTACGTTCTCAAAGCCTAACCTACAGATTGTGACCTAAGTGCCTAAGTTAAGTGTTTTATTGTGAAAATGCCATGTACAACAATATTTGGACATGGCGGTGTGATATGAAGTTTGTAACCACAACCTAATAGACACCAGGAACATGTTTCAAGATTTTCATAGCCGTAGACCCCATCTACATGCCATCTACACACAATACTATAGGTGCTTTGCAGCGATTCCGGGATTACGGTACTTTTACGAGTATGCCACGACCTGTAGATGCCGGTCAACCAAGAAAATCACCAGAGACATATGAAGCAAGTAGGTAGGTAGTTCGCCTTAGCCTGTTTGCGGACAAGTCACATTAAAGAAAAATCTATTTGTTTGGAAATGGCCAAACATGTAAACAAATCATTTTAGCTTAATCACTTACATTTGGACATCAAGGATTTTATTGACATAAATACTGTGTTTTAGTTCATTTAAGACTTGAAAACCAATTGAAACTAGTTTATTTTGAAGTTCATGTTTTGTTTACATGTCTGGCTATTTCCAAACAAATAGGGTTTAGATACCTACAACGCTGTGTCCGACGCGACGGAAGACACGGCTGGCTTGTACTATCATCTGTTTCTGTGGCGGAGTCCGGCGGAGGCGCGTCAGCGCGTGGACTGCTACGGTACGATGGCCAGTGCCGGATTTATAAAGATTTTTTTTTTTTATTGTAGATTTTTTTTCTAAGATTTCAGTATGGTCGCTGAAGAAAAAGTTGTTCAGTTTCGTTTACTGAACTTGCCCTTAAAATAGTTTCAGCTAATTTTGTTAGACCTTATATATATAGATAAGCGCTACTTCAAACCCAAGTACCAATAAACCAAGTAGTAAAATGTATACTTGACTTGATGAGCTTCCAACTGCATTTTTGGAAATTAAAAAGTTTTTTTGAAAAAAAAATGACATTTAATTTTTCAAAGTTGGACCAGTTTATTTTTTTTTCATAATAGGTATTCGTGTATAGATAATCCATACTACTATGGATACTTGTTTAGTGTATAGATACTCGTTTAGGAGCTAGACTCACATTATGTATTACACTGTTACATATTATAAGAAAAAAAAAATTAACTGGTCCAACTTTAAAAAAATAAAATTGTTCGAGGATATAGGTACGAGGGCTGCCTTTTAAGTTTTGTCGTTTGAAGAAAAAAACACAACTAGAACCTTATAGTACTTTTTATTGTTTTTCAAAGTATTCACCACGTAGCTTAAAACACTTTTCCATTCGCTCAAACCAGTTATTATAACATTTGTTCCACTCTTAAGTGGGGGTGTTCAAAATGGCTGACTTGAAAGCGTCGACTGCTTCTTCACCGGACTGGAACCTTTGACCACGAAGACTTTTCTTAATTTTAGGAAATGTAAAGAAATTGTTAGGGCTTAGGTCAGGACTGTATGGATGATGGTCAAGAACTTCTACTTTTTCCTGCTTCAAATACTCAATCGTTTGACGAGCGCTGTGTGAGCTTGCGTTGTCGTGGTGCAGGATGATGCGTCGCTTTGAGTTAGATTTTCGAAGTTCGGCGATGACTTGTGGTAAACAAACTGTGGCACACCACTCTGCGTTAACCGTTCTACGATCTTCAAGTGCAATAGTCACAACATGGCCGGTTTTTCCAACGAATGGGGCCACCATCTTCTTTCAAGTGCTTCGAGAACAAACAACTTTAGTCGGCTTTGGCCTGTCTTGAAAGACCCAGATTGTAGATTGTTGTTTGGAATTAGGATCGTAGGCATAGACCCAAGATTCGTCACCACTGATGATGTCGTAGACGTGATTTGACTCTCCTCTGTTGAACCTTAACAGAGTTTTCTTACACCATCTGACGCGGGCCGCCTTGTGATTGTCGGAAAGCAGATGCGGTATCCAACGGCAAACTAGCTTTCTCACACCAAGCGCTTCATGCAAGATCTCCTGAATGGTTGTCCCTGAGATGCCTAATAAAGCTTCTATCTCTCGATACGTCACATGACGATCTTCGAGAATTGGTTGTCTCACAGCAATGATGTTATCTTTAGTGAAGGCGGATTTTGGGCGTCCTTCGCGAGATTTGTCACTAACACTAGTATGTCCACGCTGGAATTCTAAATACCAGCGTTCGACAGTCCGTAGACATGGGGCTTCATCACTGAACACAGATGTTAGCTCTTCAAAACACTGAAGCCGTGTCAGGCCTCTTCTAAAGTTGTAGAAAATTATTGCACGAACTTTTTCCTTAGAAAGATTCATTTTCGTACGTAACCTGACAGATTCCAATCGACGCTGTGACTAAACAATAGCATTAATCCTAATACATTCAACTGTTTTGAGATTCAAAATTTAAACACATTCGAATATAGAACAGTTCCAAATTCAAAATTGACGGTAAATATGGAAACGACAGAACTTAAAAGGCATACCAGGTACAGGGTCTTAACAAAGGTATGCACTTTTTGGGAGCTTGTACTCATGAAACTGAACAACTTTCACATTTGTCAATTCACATTTGTTTTTAAAAAATAAAAATGTTAATTTGTGCCGAATACGCCAGAAGAGGTACTATTGCGGGCCGGCGCATTCCTTGAATTTGGCCTTTGACTCTCAAATTCATAAACCTGAGAGTTATTCTGAATAGTTTGATAATTTAATTAAAAAAGAATAATTGCGAATTGACCATGGGTTTTACCATTGTTTTTTAAACCGGCTCCGTAGCTCAGAGGCAAAGTTCACTGGCTTTAAACAGGAGGTCGCGGGTTCGATTCCCGGCGGGGTCAATTGTAAGACTCGGTTTGGTTGGTGGTAGGGCATTTTCTAAGCCCGCCTGGCTAGGTACCACCATCTTATCTAAGTCTTGCCGCCAAATATCAATGTTGATATCATTGGTGTGTTCCGGCATGAAGATAAGATAGCCAGTTCCGCATTGCGTTGGGGAATCTTGGTAAGCCCGCTTCCATCTTCGGCAACCTCGTCACTTACCACCAGGTGAGATGTTGTCAAGGGTTTACCAATTGTGAATAAAAAAAAACCATGGGTTTCTTGGGGAAAGTTGTTTAGTTTCATGGGTACAAGCTCCAATTTAAAAAAAAGTGTATACCTTTGTTAAGACTCTTTATAGGTATAACTTAATTAAATATTACTAAAATTGGAAACATCAACACTTTACCTAACACCTTCACGTGGAATGCCCCAAAGTATGATAGGTACCTGCCGGCATTTATTTAAAGTCGTAGGTTTATTTTTGAATTAATCGCAACCTGGGCGCAATTTACTTACAACTAGCTAGGGTAACCGGCTTAATTTAAGTCGTAGGTATATTTTTGAATTAATTGTAACCTGGGTGCAAATTACTTATAACTAGCTAGGGTACCCGGCTTCGCTCTGGGAGTTGATATGAGAAATCGTGTATTTAATTTTTATAAGTAACCCAAATTCACACAATAACTATTGCCCAACCCTAGCCGGTAGGCAGCCTAGCGAAACTATAGAGAACATTGTTTATATGTAACTCCTACGAACTTTAATGGCGCTATGTTTGTCTCTTTCTATCTTGTACACACGTCATTTATGCGCCATTGGCAACCGTCATTTATCTAATATGGCGGATAGTGGCAATTACTACCTTTGTGTTGCTGAGGAGACGCTTTATCATAAACCCAGTAATTTGGCGTATCTAGTACGAGATGGCTATTCCGGACGGTGTGGCTGAGGTTAGAGGCGAGTGCATGAGCATGTGGCGTCCTAAACAGGATTACTTTTCGCCTACGGTATCAAAGTGAGGCCCCATCCGGCTTCTTGCATTATACTGGTATTACATTGGTAGTAAGTCTTTCATTCTAGACTTCTCACCCTGTGTTTCTCACATATGGACAAATCTTTGTTACCCAAAAAAAACTTACCTTGAGTATGTTTTATTGCAGATGATGCTTGCTGTTGAGGACATTTCTCTTCAGTTTTAGCTCCTAAATGGACTTTTTCATCTTGTTGTGAATATTTCTCCTCAGTTTTAGCTCCTAAATCTACTTTTTTATCTAATGAACTATCTATATTAACAACTGGTGCATCTAGAAGTATGTCATCAAGATCATCTTGTATTTCCTTATTATCCAAACTTTGCTCCTGTACTGTCCTGTATTTCTTTAATATATTAATTGGAATTTCTGGTTTACTGTCATTAGATTTCACTACTTCACTGCCTTGCGTTAGTTTTATGAAGTTACTTGGTTTTTCTAATACAACATCTTGATTACATAAGGAAATATTCTTTTCAGTTTTGTGTTTTACGTTTTCTTCTTCATCCCTGTTTTGGGACTCTTGTGCTTCTAATTCAGAAGTAGTAAATGATTTATCGTTAAAATACTTTTGTTTATACCTTGTAGATCGATTATCCATATTGGTGATATCAGTTTGGCTGAATAAGGATTTTTCTATACTGTTTCTTTCATAGAATGGTATAGTTGACAATGCAGTGGCAAGATTGTCCATGTTGATATCAAAATAGTTATCATAGAGGGATGGGCCAGTATTCAAATCCCATGATTTCTCATGCTTGAACTGGAAGTGTCCTCCAATAGACAATGGTGCTTGAATGAGTTTCTGGAAATTAATGGAATGTAAAATTACTGTAAGTATAATTATCAAGTAAGTTCTTTTAATAAAACTAGATACTATAATAGGCTTTAAAAAAGCATAAAAATGTCTAAATGGATGAGTTGGTTGATTTAATGACTTAGTGTCGTTGTGGGTTCGATTCCCACTCAGGATGGACATTCTTATGAATGAGTTGGTTGATTTAATGTCCTAGTGGTTGTGGGTTCAATACCAACTCAGGATGGACATTCTTGTGATGAACAAGTTTTTTTTATGTATTTTTATCTTCGAGCGAAAGGAGTAAATACCGACTTTTTTATTTAATTATTTACAATTGGTAAGCCCTTGGCATGATCTCACCTGATGGTAAGTGACGATGATGCCGAAGATGGAAGCGGGCTTACCAAGATTCCGCAACGCAATGGGGAACTGGCTATCTTATCTTCAAGCCGGAACACATGAATGTAGTTAACACTGATGTTTGGCGGCATAGAGTTAGATAAGATGATGGTAGCTAGCCAGGCGAGCTTAGAAAATGCCCTACCACCAACCAAACCGAGTTTTACAAGTTGAACCCACCAGGGATAGAACCCGCGACCTCCTGGTGTGAAGCGAATGGACTAACCATTACGCCACGGACTACGAGATTTTGAGGAATATACTCAGATACGATCATAGACACCAAAAAAAGTGTTCTAGAAAAATGACTCGTGTACGTCCGTACGTACTGTTACGCAACTGATAATAGTATAAACCGATTTTGATGAAATTTTGCAATAGATATTTTAAATTACTTTCTAGGGGCACTTTTTGGATTTTTTACTTTCAAAATATTAAGGGTACCTACCTCTCATACAAAAGAAAAGAAATGTTTTTCTCAAAAAACGTCCAAATTTTTGTCATCGACAACACTTTAAATACACTTTGCCACATGTGGTGATCTAAAACTTATAATGATACCCCTCATGATCACAATCGATAAATCTAACATGTGACTATCGCGGCTATAATATTATGCCATTAGCAAAGAGTAGGAAATATTACTATTAGTGGTTTAACTAGAAAATTCTAAAAAAGGTATCTCCCATACAAACTCAATAATAAAGATCCTCCTGCGAGAAGATATGTTCTCCTGGGAGTATAGTTTATTTATCCTCATCAATTGAGGATTGAGGAGCCCTTGACATCATTTCACCTGATGTTAAGTGACAAACTTTACCAAGATTTAACAACGCAATGGGGATCTGTCTCTACGTAATCTTTGACCTTACGTAATCTTTAATTTTTGACCGCCTCCGTAGCTCAGAGGCAAACTTTACTGGCTTTAGACAGGAGGTCGCGGGTTCGATTCCCGTCGGGGTCAAAAGTAAGACTCGGTTTGGTTGGTGGTAGGGCATTTTCTAAGCCCGCCTGGCTAGCTACCACCATCTTATCTAAGTCTTGCCGCCAAATATTAATGTTGATATCATTGGTGTGTGTGTTCCGGCATGAAGATAAGATAGCCAGTTCCCCATTGCGTTGGGGAATCTTGGTAAGCCCGCTTCCATCTTCGGCAACATCGTCACTTACCACCAGGTGAGATGTTGTCAAGGGTTTACCAATTGTGAATAAAAAAAAAAATCTTTATGCTGGAACAGATCAATGCTGTTAAAAAGGCCGTCCCTGGCCGCCGTCCATACAAATTGCAGTTCACTGATAATTTGAAAACAAAAAGTTGTTTCATAAAAAGATTCGTTCATTTACGATCGGATATGAAAAATCTATGTCCGCATATATCCCTGTATTTTTCAAAAACTGATATAACTATGCTGAGCTATATTGCTCTAAAGTAATAATGAATATAATTAATATATATTTTTGTGAATTATTAAAAAAGTTTGAGTGCGTTTGAGTTCCCTAAATCAAAAAATATGTTTTAGTATACCCTTAGTTGTTATAAAAGACCTATTCAACGATACCCCACACGAAAGGGTACGTCAACGAAAAAAAATTAAGCCCCACGTTTCATGTAAAGGAGGTACCCTAAAAATATTTTTTTAAGAAATGAAATGAAAGTTTATTTGCATAAAACGTGGTTTTAAAGTTGTTGCATTATTTAGGTAGTCCTCATGTTTCACCAGATTGGCATGCAAATGTTAATCTTATTATAATTATTACTTATAAAATTCACAGCTAATACTTATACTACCAACTATACTACAAAATAAAGTTACAGATACAATTGCATTTGTCATAGTCAATATTAATTGTCAAAATGTCTATATAGGAATTCATTTACGGAATAAAATAATTTTTCTTTAAGATATGTCACAAGTTTGCGTTTAAATGATATACTATTCGGTACTGATTTCATGTCAGTAGGTAGAGCATTATAATCTTTAACACACATTACTATACACTGTCTATTATAATGAGTCAGTTTGGGTATACTGTTTAAAACCAATTTATTTGGGTCTCTTACAGTTCTGTTGTGTACATCTCTCGTCTTTTTAAATAAATGTAAGTTATTTTTTACGAAAGTAGCGACCTCCAAAATATACATGCAGGGCAAGGGTAACAGTCCTAATGACAAATAATGGCCTGCATGGCTCACGGGATGTTTTGCCACATATAGCTCGTATGCATTTCTTCTGTGCAATTAAAACATTATTAAAGTGAACAGAATTTCCCCATATTAACAAGCCGTACTTCAGAATAGAGGCTACGTAACCATGGTAAGCCGAAAGCGTAGTCTTAACCGTTGAAATATTCCTTAACCTGCTCAAGACATACACATAGCGATTAAGTTTTTCTCCCAGAGTCTCTGTATGTTTTTCCCAGCTACAGCTATCGTCCAACGCAACACCCAGAAATTTTGTATTAGTAACTTCTTGTATATGTGATTCATTGCTATGTATGTTAAGTTTTAATTTGTTATGTCTGTTTGTGCCAAATTGTATATAATTTGTTTTATTTAAATTTACAATTAAGTTATTTTGGTCCATCCAATCAATTATATCCTTAATTGTATTATTTATGTCAGTTTCATAATTATTAGATTTAATATTATTCGGTATTATGATAGAAATATCGTCTGCAAATAAAATACTTTTTTGTGGTGTTACCTCAGGAAGGTCATTAACGTATAGCAAAATCAACAATGGACCAAGTACACTTCCTTGAGGCACACCGCATTTATTTACCATAAATTCAGATTTGGTTGAAGTAACACAATTTTTTTCATCCAAATGTCTTATTTCCACAGCCTGAATTCTATTGCTCAAATAGGAGTCAAACCAATTAAGCAATTTCAAATTGTAATTATTTGCAATGTCAATAAGATCCTTCGTCGTATTTGATTGTATTAATGTGTTAATATTGATATCACCGGCCAAAATAATACGTGTTTTTGAATTTCTCATAATTTTGCTAACATGTCATCTAATAATTTCAGAAATATGTTAGGATTTGACTTAGGGTTAAGATTCTATTGTACAACTAATTATTAGTCTCGGACAGTCATGGCGAAACTATAAGGGTTCCTTGTTGACTTTGGAACCCTAAAAAAGAGAAATCTGACTGAAACGACGATCCCGGGCATGTACCATTCTCTCTCTCTTATCGTGTGGCACAATTATCCGTGCTATCCAAGGGATAGACGGTGGTTGCCTAGTGTTGCACTTAGCATCACCCGTGGTCACGTATAGGGCATTTCAGATTTACACCTACGGACGTGTGCACCGCGACCTTCATACACATCTGGAATCAGATGTGCAGGTTTCCTCCCGTAGGCAGTCCTCCCACTCGGTGGATCGATGACCTGGTGAACGGGAGCGGGAAGCCGATGGATTCGAGTAGCGCAAATCCTTGGGGGAGGCCTATGTCCAGCTGTGGACGTCCTTCGGCTTTTTTTTTAATAAAAAATTTGAGTGCGTTTGACTGCAACTCACCTGGTGGTAAGTGATGATGCAGTCGAGGTGGTACACGCAAACTCAAATAATACCTATTCACTCTAGTCCTTGAAGATCCCTAAACTATAGGAATAAGAAACATTGACGCAGGCAAGGAGTTCCACACCTGCGCTGTACGCATAATAAATTAAGAAGCGTAACAATTGGTGCGAAAAGGTGGAACATCAACAACAAAGGGGTGCAACCCCTCCCTGCGTCTCGTTGACCGACGGTGGAATGGAGCCGGGGGAATGATGTAGTGAAGTTCTTGCGCGCACTCTCCGAAATGAATTCGATAGAATACCGATAGACAAGCGACTTTGGAGCTTGTCATTGACTATTGAGGTATCTCTAAAAACAAGAGTTGATCCTACAAACTAGTCAAATTGACAATCTAAGAAACACTTTAAAAAAAATATTAGTGCAAGATTTGATGCTGAAACTTTGTATAGACAGAAAATTTATTTTCTCTCCACACTCCTAGATCCGCGATACAAAACTATTTTCTACAACTCATTTCGAATTGAACAAGCTCATCAGGATTTTTTCAGGAGTCAAGCTCTATGAACATTTTTGGATGACGCTGATGACACCGACGATGAGTCTGCTCCGAAAAAATCTTGGCGTACAGCTGGCCTTACTGAAACTCATGATTTATTTTGGTCCCGCTTTGATGAAGAAGTTGAAAATGAAGAATCTTCCAAAGTTCAGGCGCCATCATACGCACTGAAAAATTCCGCTGCGGCTGAGTTGGACCACTTTTGGACCACTTTATGAATTCTGCCAGATCCCAGAGAGATACGAATCCCTTTAAGTGGTGGGCGGAATATGAAGGACACGACCCTATTCTTTCTCTAGCAGCCCACTAACAATCTTTGCCTAACTAATTATTGCTCTATTTCTGGCAACTAAACAACCTGACCTGGTGAAGGTCGCGGGAAGCCGCTGAATGCAGGTAGCGTAGAGCCGGTCGTCGAGGAAATCCTTGGGGTAGGCCTATGTCCAGCAGTGGACGTCCTTTGGCTGATATGATGATTAAACAACATCATATTCGATTTCGAAAAAAGTGTTATATTTTTACTCCCAACAAATTACCCAGCATGGCCGGGCACTGGATAATAGCACCAGATCCTGAAAAACCGGGTACTCGGTACATGTCTAGTTAAGAGCCATGCGTGCGTGATTTGTTGCTGAATGTTTATATTTAGAGCACACTTTGTTTGTTTGTTTGTAAACTCTTTATTGTACAAAATCTTAAAATAATGTTATAAAAAAAACCTTAAGTACAAAGGTGGACTTATCCCTTACTTATGACTTTATGACTTGAGTTAATGAAGGTACACTCAGGGAACTTAAAAAGTTCCATATCCCCATACAAGAGTGAATTTTTTTTATGTCTAAATGTCAATAAAAATTAACTTTTACCTTTAATGTACCTAATTTATTCACCTGTTATCCTTGACATAATTACCTATCTAATATTTCAAAATTGTTACCAACATTTTAATTTTTGACATAATATAATTTGGCAACTTAATGTAATATTAATTTTTAATCACATTTAGTTTTTTATTTAATTTCATTCATTTGGTTTTAACTTAACTTATTTTGTTTTGCCTAATTTATTTATGAATGAATGTGATCTTTTTATATTGTTTTATGTATTATTTTGTATCATATGGATTTTTAGTCTGACAATAAATGAATTAATATTATAATAATAGAGCAGGGATAAAACTGTATTTGTATAAATAATGTTACTGACTACTACTGACTGCTAGTCATTTGAACTCATCATCATCATACACTGCTGAATAAAGTGGAGGTCTAAGCATATCCATAATGACCAGTCCTGTGCTGCCCGCAGCCATCCATTATGTGCCACACTCGGCTCTATTACCAGTGGGAACAAACAGGAAGACAAGTAAAGGCAAAAGAGCAATTTAATGAATAATACTTCATAATTTATTTTGAAGAAGTCTTTAAAAAAAATCTAATTTACCCCGATGTTTGAAATTCATTTATTTACGTTACATGTCCGTCTTTGGGTCACCAACTTACATATGTGTACCAAATTTTAACTTCATCTATCCAGTAGTTTCTGAGCAAATTGGCTGTGACAGACGGTCAATCAGACAGACACACGAGTGATCCTATATTGGTTCCATTTTGACGTTTTATTATAAAAAATAAAATTAATTAAATATACCTCATAATCTGCACCCATATTTTCCTGCTCCTCCATTTCCTCGTAACTCTCAATGGGCATTTCATATTTTGCCCAGTTACTTTGTATTTCCTTTTTTTTATACTTGGAAGAAGCTTCTTCCGTTATTTTGAGTATTTCATCAGTTTCCCTCTTCAAACCCTTGTAGAACTCAGGCCCAGGTTCTTGATATACAGGCTTAGTTTGTACTGGAACTGTTATGATAAACTATTGTTAGTTATAAATGAACTAGCAGTTATATGAACCTAATGCCTGTATTATTCATTTTTACAATGTTCATTAAGTCTATTTTTAATAATGTTTACTTTCTGAAGTAGGAGTACACACAGATTTTCAGCAAAATGTAACAATTAGTGTTAAAAGCATGAAAATCAGTATAATTAGGCTAAAGTAGCTGTTTCCCGCGGCTTCACCCGCGTGGACGTTTCTATAACGCAAGCGACTCGCGAGCGTGAACAAAAGTAGCCTATGTGTTATTCCAGGTCCTAATTTGTCTACCTACCAAATTCCAGCAAGATCCGTTCATTAGTTTTTGCGTAAAGAAGTACACACTCACAAACTTTTGCTTTTATAATATTAGTGTGATTAATTGATTTGACCCATAGCAATAATTTGAAATGTTAAAAATTTGTAATAAAAAAGTGGCTAAGTGCACCTCAGACCATGGGCAAAGTAGGTTTCTATAGTCTTTTCAATAAATAAACATATATTGAAAAAAAAACAAAGTTTTTTTGATTTTTGCAGCTGGTATCGAACATTTTGTATGGAAAATCTATGAACATTTTACTAATCCAACTGGACATCTTAAGTTGGTTGACTACAAGTAATAGCCTGACATAGTTCCCAAGTCGTGGGAACTGGAAACTAATGGAATTCCATGCTCGCGAGTTCTTTCCGGCTTGTGCACCACAACACTTAAGTCAAGCGAGGGATCTGGAAACTAATTTCCAGGCTCAATATGCAACACTAACACTTAAGCAAGGGATCTGGAAACTAATTTCCATGCTCGCAAGTCTCTTGCGGCTTGTGCAACACAAACACTTACTTAAGTCAATCGAGGGATCTGGAAACTAATGCTCGCAGATCTCTTGTGGTTTGTGCACTACAAAAACTGTTCACAATGTTTTGATGCTTAGTCAACTACCTAGATACTTTATTTTTTTATGATAAGTGATTTTAGATCTACTTGATGTTGGCTCACCCTTTGTTTTGGGTTCCGGCTTTCTGTCCAAGATGTTACTCTCAGCAGGAACCGGAACAGGCTGATTCCGTTGCCGCGGCCTGCGTTGCTCTTTTGGGTCATGTTTAGGTCTTTGTCTGAAATTGGCAAAATAAGTTCAAAAGCTATAAAAGAGTTTTTAAATCACTAAGTACCTAGTATCTGTAGTATGGTTTTTATTACTCACTGATAATTCTTCTTCAAATCTTCGGGCATATTTAATGAAAGAAAGAAAGAAGGAATAGCGGTTGAAAGGAAGGAACCAGTGAACCGTTTATCACGTAGTTTATTATATTCTCTTTGCCGTTTATATAAAAGTACTCCGCGTATGGACGAAACCGCATAATAGTCTCTTCCCTTAGCGGAAAAAAGGTTTTTTTGATGAAACCAGCACCATATTTTAGTATGTTGTTAAGCATGTTATTCTGACTAAAAAACCACCGGGAGACAGTTTCTAAAGTGGTTGAGTCACCAGCTATGACGTCATCAAAATGGCCGCTGCCGCGTTCAGAATATTGCGTATACAACAGAAAGTATGTCACATGTAAGCTTGTGCGGGGTGTCATAAAAAGCAAAATTAAATGCGCTATAATACTGTTTCTACATTTGACCTTGTAAATACCATAGTTTGTGAGAAATTTCAATTTTTATTTAAATTTTTCCAAAAAAACTTTCGTTTTTTGTTTTCATCAACTTTACTAGTAACTTTACAGTAAAACATTGTCTCAAGATATGAATGCTACATTAATAAGCTATAAAACGCCATTAAAATTTTGAAAATCGGTTTATAAACAAGCAGAATACATTAGTTTTGTTCCATATCGGATGTCACCACCAAGACTCGATTTATTTTTTGTAACATTCAATTTGTATAAAAAAAGGCAATCACACATTTTTTTATTTATTTTTCCTAAAAATATTTTTTCGATGTAAAAACAAAATCTTTCTACCTTGCGCAAGGTAATTATTTGCGCAGCGTCTGGCAACCCTGTTTGCGAAAACGAGTGGAGGCGCATCCGTGTCAGTGGCCATTCTTTGTTGGCGCGTGGTTAACCTGTAGCCATGTCATTGCTTCATTTAAGTATCTGACGTTTTTTTAACAAATAAGATAAACGGTGTGTTCTGGGACTCTTATCAACTTTTCCACAGAACGGCATCAACTCTTAAAATTGGATCAGATATTCACCGACATGCAGTTTTGGTACAAGATGAAATTATTTTAAAGAAGTTGCACTCTACCGCTTTAATTGCCATGGAAGCCAAGTATCACAAATCGTGTTATATTAAGATACTAAACAAAGTTCGCAGTATTAAAAGTCAGCAGTCAGTACCTGAACCAGAAGTATCAGTTCAAACAGCATACGGTTTTACGTTGAGTGAGTTAGTAACGTACATTCCAGAGTGTTACTTGTACAGTGCTAAAGCTCCGGTTTTTCGTCTTGTTAATCTAACCACAATGTTTAAGAAAAGAATGCAAGAGCAAGGTTTGCAAAACTTTGAACCTCCACTAAATAATCAGTCCAGCCACTGTCTTTCAACCAAGTGCCAATCATAGATACTACTGCCATTTCAATATACATTGGGCCTAGCATAACAATCGGTTTATCTTCCCCATATATTTCAGGATATGACCATTGGATGTGTTTAGCGATGGCGTCTAATGGTTGATGAGTAGTAATGACCGGTATATGTCCTGGATTAGTTTTTTTCGTGATTGTCATAATAATATTCATAGTATGGCGAACCATAGCGTGGGAGTTAATGATTTCTCGCAATATGGGCAATACATGTGAATGACATTTGATTTTTCAGGATTATCCTTGCGTGCATGGTATACAGCGTGTATACAGCCCATGGCAGAGTTTCTTCATCATTTTCTAGCGCTATTTTAGTATGATCTAGTTATTCTTTCAATTCTGCAGTAGGACTTAATGCACTGCAATCTCCGAAATTGTAGTTTACTCTTTGCATGGGAACATCCAACTGCTTTTTTGGTGTGGGTAGTATATTAGTATACGAATCGTGAAGAGAAATTTCGTATTAGTCTTTCTTCGTTAGGTTTAAAGGCGGCTTTGCATTGCTGTTTTCTTCTGGGTGTAAAATAACGGATATAGTTGTACCGTGAAAAAAGTCCATTGAAGTGTTGGAAGAAGTATTCTGATCAATGTTTTCGATAGCCGCACATGTAAATATGTTTTGTAGTATACTTTTGGGACAAACATACCCCTGCTCCTTATATAGATCACACGCATTACTAGCCACTATTTCAGACACTTGAACTACCCTTTTATATGATACGCTCAAACCCAGGTCGTACATGTTGTCAATCACTTCTTTTCGCACATTGTCGTTGTACAGTTTGATACCAATATATTATAAAGGTAACGGTGTTTCTCGGTCTAGTGAGTGGAGCTGACTGGTCCTAGTTTGGGCGACTTTCTTTTTGCAGTTAAATCTGATCAGTTGGGCAATATTTGTCACGACCAAGTTTATGTCCCTTTGCGATTCTTCTCTTTTTTTTTCAAAATTTTCAGTGAATGCGCCGCCAAGTAGTACCATTCGGCAAAGCAAAACGCATTGGTTAGGAACACAGTTTTCAACAGCAAAAGAATCTTGAAAAGATCCGTTGAATCTCGGTTATTCATTGAACATTTGGTCACGAATAATTTTAGCAGCACGAGCTAAGCACATACCATCGCTCATTGCATTGTTTTGGCAAGCAATTTCTACAACGCTCGAACATTATCTTCAAAACTAAGTAAAACTTCTCGACCAACTTTATTCTCACGAAGACTAGGTGAACTCGAGAAACTGTTGTTTCAGTTTCGTTATGTTGAATTCAAAGTTTTGCAAACCTTGCTCTTGCATTCTTTTCTTAAACATTGTGGTTAGATTAACAAGACGAAAAACCGGAGCTTTAGCACTGTACAAGTAACACTCTTGAATGTACGTTACTAACTGTGACAAAAATAAAGGTTACAGGGGATAAAAACCCTTAAGGAATTTGCCACATATGATACGTAAAATTTAGAGGTAATAAATTAAAATATATATTTAGAGGTAATAAATTAAAATATAATTTAAATTTGTATTTAATAACAGCTAGTATCAAAAGAAATTGGTCACCGCGAAATGTAAAATGGTACTTATAATAATATCAATTTTCAATAGGTTGAGAGACTATGACTAAAATTGAATATGGAGTACAAACGTGTGATTACACTTTTAGTTATTGTTAAACCTTAATAAGTAGTAGAAGGGACAATCCATACGTATAGATTGTTACTCTTAATTCTGTGATAGATAATACCTTAAATTAAACGTAAAAAGGCACACATAAAATAATAACACTGTTCAATTTCTAAAGTTCATGAAAACCAAAAGAAATCTTGACCGGGGAATAGGGAAATGTGAAGAAAAAAGGTGACTACTTCCCTTCGCAGGTGGCGCGACGGTGGTAGATGCTCAGGCTGACGAAAAAGGTATTCGAGCTGTACCAGCCAAGACTCGATCAGTTATTTGCTTAGCCTGCTGATGTAATACGTCGGCTATTTCGCCGTTATTATATTAGTTGTCCATTAGGTACTCGGTAAAAACCCTTGAAATATCGGCAAAGGATCTGTAATATACTAAAAAACTGCACCATACAACTTTGAAAAACAGCAAAAGGCAACTTATTAAATTTATAATCTTATTTTCGGTCCTAAATAGGTTTGCGGTGACCACCATTCCATTGTTATTTTTTCAATCTCTCATCTTCTTGTCAAAAAGAAACAAATTTTTTCAAATTCAATTTCCATAGACGAACAAAATCTAACGAGAATTTAATTATGAAACGCAAAAAGGAGATTGGCTCGAAACTCACTCAACGTAGAACTATGGTTATATGCTGTTTGAACTGATACTTCTGGTTCAGGTACTGACTGCTGACTTTTAATACTGCGAACTTTGTTGAGTAGCTTAATATAACACGATTTGTGATACTTGGCTTCCATGGCAACTAAAGCGGTAGAGTGCAACTTCTTTAAAATAATTTTATCTTGTACCAAAACTGCATGTCGGTGAATATCTGATCCAATTTTAAGAGTTGATGCCGTTCTGTGGAAAAGTTGATGAGATTCCCAGAACACACCGTTTATCGTTATCACGGACTAATTATCTTATTTATTAAAAAAATGACAGATACTTAAATGAAGCACTGACATGGCTACAGGTTAACCGCGCGCCAACAAAGAATGGCCACTGACACGGATGCGCCAGCGCCGCGTGCCCCCACCCGTTTTCGAGAACAGGGTTGCCAGACGCTGCGCAAATAATTACCTTGCGCAAGGTAGAAAGATTTTGTATTTACATCGAAAAAAATATTTTTAGGAAAAATAAATAAAAAATGTGTGATTGCCTTTTTTTATACAAATTGAATGTTACAAAAAATAAATCGAGTCTTGGTGGTGACATCCGATATGGAACAAAACTAATGTATTCTGCTTGTTTATAAACCGATTTTCAAAATTTTAATGGCGTTTTATAGCTTATTAACGTAGCATTCATATCTTAAGACAATGTTTTACTGTAAAGTTACTAGTAAAGTTGATAAAAACAAAAAACGAAAAATTTTTTGGAAAAATTTAAATAAAACTTGAAATTTCTCACAAACTATGGTATTTACAAGGTCAAATGTAGAAACAATATTATAGCGCATTTAATTTTTCTTTTTATGACACCCCGCACAAGCTTACATGTGACGTACTTTCTGTTGTATACGCAATATTCTGAACGCGGCAGCGGCCATTTTGATGACGTCATAGCTGGTGACTCAACCACTTTAGAAACTGTCTCCCGGTGGTTTTTTAGTCAGAATAACATGCTTAACAACATACTAAAACATGGTGCTGGTTTCATCAAAAGAACCTTTCGGGTCCTATATGACACTTAGGGAAGCGACTATAAATTTTATGTCCAGTTTGGAACAACGAACGTAGTGATTTTTATACTCTTTGCTTTGGAACCTCCTGTGAAATATTTTTTTTGTTTAAGATTATATATTGACGTCTCTGGTTACAAAGGGTCCATATAATAGCCGACACGATAATCCACTATCTAATAATTTTCAACATGATTGATAACACTCGGCCGATAATTAATGTACTATGGTATGAATTATATTAATCTGGACAAAAGCACATTGACGCCTGTCTACCAATGTACACTATTTTTTCAAACGATATGATAAAAACTATGTCAATTATCGCACAACTTACATATTGTAGTAAAAGGAGTGAGCGCGTGACCTTTCCAGATGTCGCTAACATTTTCATGTTAATAATTTTTTACCACAGAAGGCCTGCACACGTCGCAATTTTTTTTAACAAATTTGGTACCCCACTAATGTAAACAAACAAAGTTTGAAAGGTACCTGATATTCACAATCGTTTATGGCTTGTCGGAAAAACAATCACTATGAACACTAAAACTATTCATCTAAGAGATCATAACTATAATCCACTCAGAAAATGGGCCACTTGAAAACACTCGACACTTGACATTGGGCTCAAAAACATTTATTTATTGCTAAACGACCATTAATATTTCAACGATGCTCTCGCTCCCAAGTCACGCGTGAGTACTCTTTGGTGAGCAGAATGTCTAAATTTTAGATAAAAATCTATGCAGCCATGTAATTATTATATTAATAAACGCCTGACTACTTAATGAAACGAAAACAAAAACGTTACACAGGATTGTGTAGCTTATTTATTAACTAAAAGAGCTTAAAGTGGCATTCGTTTTCCGGTCAAAATCGGCTGTCTTCTTCTTTTCGAGTCACCGGCAAACTCACTTTTTTTTGTATGTTGGAGTGAAAGTGTGGTTTTCAGTAGTGGCAAATTACACGGCGTTGTGTTTGCTGTTTCATCCTTACTTATTTTGAAAGCAGAGTGAAACAACAGATGACAACCAAAGAGTAACAAGGATAGCAATGTTTCACTTTGCACTGATAAATATGTGAGTCTCGTCGTATAAAATTGACCGTGCAGCGCCGTGTTTTTGTACAGATTATTTGTTGTTTTTTGGATGTTTTGAAAGAAATTTGTATGAAAACATGTGTTTTTGTGATTTATCAGTGTGGTGTGAATAAGTTTAATGTGTAGTGATTTAATACTCTAAATAGGCACAGTATTACAATATAGCGGCTTACAGTAGTGCAACGGATGTACTTACGCAGAGCAACACAAGGGCGCTTGCGGGGCAGCGGGTGGCGGGGCACAGCCTGGCAACTTTCGGGAGTTTGCCATGCTGACTACAATCTAGTATGGGCTAGTACCTACACCGTGGCGGCATTGTGCGACATCAAAGGCGTTGCGCTACTGTAAGCCATATCGTAATTCTATGACATAGGTGCATAACGTGATAAGCTTTTTTAAATTTTTGATAGGAAAAAATAGCATTAAAAAAATTAAAAAATATATGTAGCTGGTCCATGGAGAAATTCTATATTTAAGATTGTATACATTCTTATACAGTAGGTTAGGTTATTTAATGACGAATTTGTAGATATAATTTAAAATGGATGGAGAAAGAACAAAATGGTAAACAGGTTTTGCACCTCTGCGACCTAAACGAAGTACGCTTGCCGCAAAATGGGTGTAAATAAAGTTTTTTTTTGGATCAGATGAATACAATTAATAATATAAATAATAAAGTAGTTTATAGTCTTAATAAACTGCGATTATCAAATCAAATCAATTTTTATTTCAGATTGTAAAAATCCATAGATTTGCTAGTTCAACCACTTAAAAACTATGTTGGTAAAAATATCAGATCAAATTATCAATAAAATCACAATAATATATATATATAAAATGAATTCCTTTTTCCCTTGGTCACAGCATCACGCGTTAACGGCTGGACCGATTTTGCTAATTCTTTTTTTGTCGAGTTCGTTATTGTCAGGATAAGGTTCTTATGTAGGGTAGGATAGGGTAGGGTAGAGTAGAGTAGGATAGACCAGTGTAGTTTAGTGTAGTGTAGGGTAGGGTAGTGTAGGGTAGGGTAGTGTAGTGTAGGGTAGTGTAGTGTAGGGTAGTGTAGTGTAGGGTAGGGTAGGGTAGTGTAGTGTAATGTAGTGTAGGGTAGGATAGTACAGTATAGTGTAGGGTAGTGTAGTGTAGGGTAGTATAGTGTAGGGTAGGGTAGGGTAGGGTAGGGAAGGGTAGGGTCGTGTAGTGTAGTGTAGTGTAGGGTAGTGTAGTGTAGGGTAAGGTGGTACGAAGTTCGCCGGGAATACTAGTCTTTATATATTAAAATGAATCCCTATTTCTTCTGGTCATCGCATCACGCGTGAACGGCTGGACCGATTTCGCTAATTCTTCTTTGTAGAGTTCTTTAATCTCAAGAGAAGGTTCGTATGTAGGGTAGGGTAGTGTAGGGTAGCTTAGGGAAGTGTAATGTATTGCAGTGTAGGGTAGGGTAGGGTAGGGTTGGGTAGTGTAGGATAGGGTAGAGTAGTGTGGTGTAGTGTAGTGTAGGGTATATAGGGTAGGGTAGGGTAGTGCAGTATAGGGTAGGGTGGGGTAGTGTAGTGTAGGGTAGTGTAAGGTGGTACGAAGTTCGCCGGGACAGCTAGTAATAAAATATAAATCAAACAATAACATCAAATAAAATTAAAATTTCCGAGTGGCTAGCCCAGCGCGCCATCAGCGGTGAGTCCCAGTGCTCTGCCAGCGCGCTCAGGATACCGTTCCCGCTAGACCGGACACGGTTTAGTAGTGAGGCGCAACGCTTTCGCATTATTGCGAAAAAGCAATCTATTTGCACCTCAGCAAACATTTTTGATGCACTACAGTGTCTCGGCAGCCCAAACATCATCCTGAATTCTTATACTGCACACGTAGTGCGCCGTATGCCCGTTGCGTCAACACATAAACTGCACGTGTAGAACGTTTGACAATAGGATTTGAACAGTCATTTTAACCTGTTTACTACATCGTGCGAATCCATGGGCCAACACATTGCAGCGTACACACAGAGCCCTGCGCTCATGCTCAATGTTATCATCGTCAGACATATTATCAGTGACCCAGTGGCCTAAGTACTTAAACTTCTCCACTTTTTTCAAAGGTGTACCACATAGAGTCAAAGGAGACATTTTACAGCTCTTATTACCTGCCTTGAATAACATGAGCTCACTCTTAGACGCATTGTACTTGAGCCCATGGGCCGTGCATATTGTAACACCCCACCCCGCCCTCCTAAACATACAAATATATAAATATATAAATATAAACATAGTTAAACCTACCTATAATACGCATACGTACATACAACATACAACCTACCACTATCTACCTATAAGAAGTATGTAAACTATACTTGATTTTTATTGCATTTTAAAATACGATTAAACGTTTGGCCAGATCGTCTAGAGAACCCTAAATTGTGACCGCAGTAACTCAGAGTCTTTTTGAAGGTGAATGACAAGTTATTTTTAAGAGATTAATCTATCATGTTGTGTTTGGACGAACGATGTAGTCTAACCCGTAATTTTGAAGTATTTCGCGCGGAACCCTAATTTCCCTACTGTGATTGGTCCCTATTTTGGGCCCCCCCAAATTGGGAAGGGTAGCTAGCCCCCAGTGCTCGGAATAACGTAATACTTGACTGACGTCAGTACTGCATTATTTTGGTGATTAAAACAATGTACATCTAACTCAAAGAAATTGAACGAGCGATTTTAGCTCTAAACAGATAATTACTACTACGTGAGCCCCGCTAGCTACTGTCTCTGGCAGGCCACTAAGGTACACGATCAGAGTCCACCGCCCTTCAAGTGTGATTTAATTAAGCTACACGACAATGTAAAGTGTACTATGCCATGTTCCACCCGAATCCCAAAGCTAGTGTATATAAAACGCTTGTGAGGCGCCTTATTATACGTGTATAGTGTGAACTATAGCTGAGTCTTTACAGCCATAGCTTGTCCATCCCTATTCGTCAGGTAGGATTAATACCTTCGAACAGTGACTGATCGCGAATACATATTAGCACTAGGTACTAAAATAAAGTATATATTCCGACTTGAATGTCGCTCATCCTGTGAGAAGAGCACTACGGAATGTGAAATAAGTAGTTAATCTACTAATATGGTTCTTAGACCTGGAACTGTGCCATACAGTTGTATATAATGATATAAAGACCTGCGGTCTATATAACTAAAGCGAAATGGACACGATATCCAGCGTGCCGCCGGCTCCAAAATAATACATAGTGCTAAAGCTCTGTCTTTAGACGTAGTAAACCCTTGATAAAGGGCGATAGTACTGACAGTCCAGCAGGTTTGCTAAACGTAAAAGAACAACGAACCAACACAGTCGCAACCCAATGTGAGACCCACGCGAATCATAGTCGCAGCATCACAACTAGGTCAAAGCGAAAAGGCGTGTAAGCCAAGTGTTTGGTCGAGGCGCTAGTTCAGGACGCAATAGAAGCCGACAGGACGCGGACACCGTGAGCACCCGCCCATAATAATCAAAACTGTAGAATAGATTTAGTTTCTAAAACTAGCACATATTAACTGACCCTGGCTACGGTTACCATCAGGATGGGTCGGCTACCTTCATCATAATCGGTCTTACTATAATCACTATTAGTAAGGCGCGAACGCCTAACCTGTTCGTTTGTTTGCTCAATACCTTCCTAGACGCTTGGTCCGATTCAGGTGAAATTCTGCCAAGGCATGCTTGTGATAAGCTACAGATAGGACCTACCTATCTATAATTACATTAGTATCAGAATAGGCGAAGCTCGAACGCCTATAGTTTGTTTGTTAGTCCATTACATTTATCCCATAAAAGTGTAGACAGATTTAGCTAAAATTTGGTAAAATTAGGAGTTGTTCATATCTATGAACCACTAAACCACATAACTAGCCCATATTGCATGGAGCTTGGTAAACAGCCATCTCAAGTATGACATAGGCCTTCCCCTGCGACAGCATAGCGCCGTATTATCTCGAATGAGATTAGTGAACTGAGTGGACCTCGTGTTCACGGAACCCTAAAACTTATGATGCCGCGTGGCACTTGCAGTGAAGGCAGTTCGATAAAATAAGCCTTCCTTTCGGCAGCATAGCGCCGTATTATCCCGAATGAGATTAGTGAACTGAGTGGACCTCGTGCTCACGGAACCCTAAAGCTTTGGCCGCACACGTGGCCTCAGTGATTTCATCATATCAGCCGCTGCAGAATAGATATCATCTCTCCCCAGCAGTGGACTCAGAACTTCCCACTTCCTGCGCACGTGGCTACAGCAGTTATATCATCAGTCTCTGTTGGACAAATGTCCCAGCAGTGGACAGTCTCTTCCCACATCCCACAAACGTTGCTACAGCAGTTATACCATCAGTCTCTGTTGGACAGATACCCCAGCAGTGGACATACTCTTCCCACATCCTACAAACGTGGCTACGGTTATCATATCCCTTGTCCAACTGCGGGCCTACAAACTACCTATCCTAATCAAATAAATATAAAACCCTGAAATAAATGCATTAAAACCTATTAAATATAGACTGGAAATTAACACACATTTAAATAAGCTATGAAACCTGGAAAACAAACAATAATTACCTATAAATTTAAAGCGACTGAACACTATTAAACACTCACGTGCCTCGTAGAATGAAGATTTCCTATTTCTGTGTCATCTGACTTACTTAGCTGGCAGGTCATGGACACGGCCCATGTGTGGGGTCGTCGGGCAGCGTGGCGTCCTTGCAGTTGTCCTTTGAATGCGTGCTTCTCCTGTGGTGGTCTGTTCAACTGAATCCCCCAGCGTCCGTGCGTCCGTGGTTTTATAAGCTTTCACACAGATGCAGCCTCGGCGGCGCGCGGGCAGTCGCACGCACACCTATAGACATGGCGTGATCCAAGCCACCCGACATCGAGGCGCCCGCGCAAGCGTCGGTCGCTGCCAGCAGCCAGACAGACTGGCGCCAATATCGCTCCGGCCTCAGTTTTCGCGGCAACACTTACTGTTATAGCGTGCGCACCGCGTGGTTCGAATGACGGCCGACAGGCGGCAGCCTGGCTTCTCGGAAATAATCCCTGAGCTAATTTGTTCCAATAACTGTCTATTCACTCGACTCGAGGTTAATCCTCACCCGACTGAATAAAACTTAGTTATGTTTTTCCCAATAGACAGATTCCTTTTAGTCTATCAAGACTTACTGTAATACCTATAGATATTTATTTATACATATGGATCCGTTACAATCCAACCCCCTGAAAATTTTTAAAAATAGAATTCAGAGAATTGTCTTTTTGAAATTTTCAAAATAGCTAATAACTATTAAAATTTCCTGTTGGCACATTCTCCCCTAAGTGTGGTGTGTATTTAAACCAGGCATGTCATTTATTGTCCCTTGATTGATACACTCAACCAAAACAAAACCGGATTAGCACAGGACCAGCTCCTGCCATCACAGAGGAGTTCGAACGGGCATTTCGGTTGTGAGTCGAAGCCACTGCTACGTTTCGCGCATAGGCGTATACATTGAGTGGACCACTAGCTTCCAATTCCCCACGCACCAGGAAACTCTACTGGCATACGCGCATTAGTAAATTGTCAATCTAGTTTACCTCTCCAAACTGTCTGTGATATAACACAAGCGTTTCCCGCGACAATCAGCCAAGTTCTCCAAATAGAGCTTCCCCCAAGTGACAATAGAATCTTACCATGGAGCATGTACAGTGTATAAGTCCAGTTCTTAGCTTCTGGTAGAGTAATTAGCCCAAACCAACGTAATGTAAAACTCAAAAGAACAAATTGTTGGTTCGTACTATTTTTGTATTCATGAAGTAGGACAGCGTGTGCCAACAGCTGACTCAGATATCCAGTATTTGTTGACTCTCCTTCAAGACCACACTTTCCCTTAATTTACCCCCAAAATATCAAAGCAACTCACTCAAAACCACTTTTCACATCACTCTCAAACAGCCTTTTGTGGTATTCCAATCCTGGAAAGGTCAACAAATCCTTATCTTCAGCCAGGATATTTATTGTAGTCAACACAAGAGATGATGTAGACCTATTTTCAAGTATTTAAACACAATTCTCACTAGTTTCTAAACAAAACACTCATCTTGCAAATATGAGAAAATAATATTTACTTCCAATGACAGATTGTGACTTCGTTCTAAAATCAGATCCGAAAATTGAAAATAAATGAGCGCTAATATTCAACGCACCAAAGATGACCTACTTTCACCACAACCCGGCACAACCTATATATAATAATTGAAGCAGCATGCATCATTGCAAACTTAAAACTAACCGCAACCTTATAAAACTAATACCGACTCCCTACCTTTCCTATTCATGCGTAATTTCACTACATTTAGCAAGATTATAATATTTATATTATAATCCTACTGTACCTTCTAATTTGATTACTAAAATCAGCCATTCACCAAAAGCGTAGATATGCTAATGTTGAAATAACATAGCTTCGCTGTACCTGTTATTCAAACATACCTTTACACATTTTACCGGGTTATCAAAATAAAAAGACAAGTGGGTTTTTTTTTTTCAATTTCATTTTAAACTAGGTAATAAAACTCAATCGATATTAAAACATTTAATTCAAAAATATCACAATTGTTATTCCGATGGCGTCTCCTTTTAACTTAAACTTATAAAACCTAACCCCCTTTTTTTTCTTCGTGCGATAAGTCCTTGACTGCATATAATTCCTAGTAGATCTGTGATAATTCCTGAACGCACGCGACCCCTGAACTACGCTAGCGCCATTACTTATAAGCGGCAAGTCAACAGACTTTTATATCTGTGACATACTCACTGTGCAAACTCAAATGGTCAGCGACACCTAGTGAAAACAGGCCGAACTACAAGAAATTTGTCTTGCATCAATATTCGATCGAATTGAACTAAAATATCTCTATCCTATTGAATAAATTCTATTATCACCTAGTAAGTTTGAAATTCTATGAAACATTGTTTTAAATAAAACCGTAAAAATGTTTTGAACAAAATGTATGACCCGTGGCGCCACCTATTGAAAAAAGGACAAACTAACTCCTTACTTTCCCTGTGGCGAAAGGTCACACCTATACCTATAGTAGCTGCCTATGTCACTCGTAACAGCGCCACAATCAAAACATTCGAAGGAAATAGTAGTTACTAGCACGCCCTACCTATTTACCTGCTTTTTTTTATAATATTATACAAATAACAAATTATTGGTACAGCATAATTAAAAGTAATTAGAATGCTCTAGCCGAAATTTCCGCTGTTGTAAGATTGATTTACAAAACTATTGCGATAAACAAATAAAATCAAAACTGAAGTGTGTAGGTACTCCCTATGTATCTAATAATGTGACTATGTGTTTGTCTCAACTTCACTCCAAATCTCCTGAACTACGTACGTCTATACTATTTGAGTTTCTTTTATAAATTCGTGAGGACTTCCTTAAAAAATAAACCTTTGAGTATAGAATTCGGACCGACCAACCTATAGATTCTCCAACTTACCTACGTACCGAATAATACCCTATGCTTTTTTTTATGTACTCTGCCCGAATAATCCGAATAATTACCTACTTGTCCGAATAATACGAATAACTAGCTATCTACTAGTAATAAAAGTTTCGTACTGAATGATCCTTAAGATTGAACTAATGATAAGACCTTATTTATTAGTTTGGAATGATATTTTAAATTACTTAAAATGTATATACCTATTTTAGAATTTTATCTCATCTACCTATTTTACACTGAAATGTGAAATGGTTGGAAATAATTTATTTTTACCGTTAAAAGGTTTTTCTAATTTAAATTGATATGCAAGTTTAAGGTACCTACACCTTTAGAATAATTTACCTATTTAAGTACCTTATATACTTATCCTAGGCGCTATTTCCTAGATATCTTTATCAAAACAATAAAATGTTCCAAAGTTCATCTATATCCAACATTTACTTATGGTAAATGTAGGTAGGTAATTAAACCAGAGACAACTAAGTTTTCTTTTCTACCCACCTAACCTACTTAAATCATTACCAATGTTACACACGCGAAACCTAACATGTACGGATGTATGTATGTTTGTTACCCCTTCACACAAAGCTACCTAACGTACCTAGCTGAATGACTTTAGTAGGCAAATAGCTTAGGATCCGAATTAACACACCGGCACCCTTCTCTCCACACCCGCGATCAGCTTGCGTCTCGCGCACCCCCGGAACCTGCTTCCGCTAGTGATGCTACTAGCCATTCTCACTACCTTTTAACCAACTAGTCCTACGAGATACGTTAAAAGGAATCAAGTACACTAATATAGTTCACTTTTAAAAATACTACTTAATAATGCGTAAAAGAGTGCATATATTAGACACCTAAAACTTATCTATAAAATGTTTTTAACTAAAATTTAAAAGTTAGCCTACTTATGTATTTATTGTCATCTACAAGTACCATGATTGTCATTTCAATTTATTTACCTACACCTTGGACGCAGCTTATTCTAGTGAAGGCATTATTTATAGGTAAAACTAGATTTCCTACTAGTCACCTACACTTACAGTGAAACGATATTAAACTTAAAATAAGTTACATAGATATATGTAAGTAACCCTATTCCAGTAGGATACCGCAGCTTAGATACATGAATAAAAGAATTATGTTAGATTCAAATGAGCTAAATCAAATAAGTACCTACTTAATTTAAAATTATATTTAACTGGTTTTTCGAAACATCCTATTTTCGAATAAGTTTATATTATTTGATCCCATAATTATTTTTGTTATGTGTACCCTACCTATATAATTTTTAACACGACGACAAACAAAATGCTACCTATTTTAAAATACGCCTACAAATAATTCTCAGCGCATACTGACGTACTCATTCATTTTAGCACCATAAGGTTACCTAACTACCGCGTATATACAGTGGCCCTATAAAATATTATATTTCGTCTAGCATACCACGTAAGCCGATTTTATTTTGATCCCTAGTAGACGACTCGTCAACCCCCCCGACCTTAAAGATTTTAAAATAAAGCCCTGGTTTAATTTTCTATTTTTGAAATAGGATAAGATAAATATTCTCTATTGTACGCACAAAAGGAAACACATATGATCTTGCAAAACACGCAACTATATGCAAAGGCGGCCTTATCGTTTCAAACGACCTCTTTCGGCATCCTTTGTCGATCGGAAGAGACACAAGTGAAACTATATGCGGGCACTCAAGCAACTAATAAAGGCTGAGCAGAATAAAGTATACGAAAACTAATACTGAACAAGGATAAATTACAAATACTAAATTAAATATTTATTATTTCATATATTATGTATTATTTAATATTATTATTTCCACATTCATATACATATCTATCATTTATAAAGACTATCCCTTAATTTGTCTGATTGACTGAGTACCGTGGACCTCAACTAATTACTTTATGTTGATTTTGAATATCTAAATTCCGAGATACTAATTTAAAATATTTTCCTCGTATCTTAACTATCCTTTATGCCACTGCGGTTCGCTTACGCTATACTGCTATGTAAAAATACTAAGTTCAGATGCCTATATTCACAACCCCCCGCATAATAGACTTATAAAACCATAGTTACCCTAATAGGATCTAGAATAAACTTCCGAAATATTAAATATTGTCTACTATAACACTGACTACCCCCAGTATAATAGATATGTAACACTATAAAACCTCTTAAGTCCATTTATTCTACCTACCCACCTTAATAAATTGTAAGTTGAAGCGTCAAAGACAGGAGTCTTCGCATGTACCCACAGCTACCAGTTACATTCTACCCAAGTATACCACTCGATCGCAGCCAAAACGTACTCACGCACCTTATGAAAATCAGCATATTTACCTTGAAGGTAGTTTTTTCAAAACGAACAATTTCTTAGAATAACCCACCATATGAACTAATCCGTTCTTAAAGACCCAATTCACTTACTGAAAGTTATTACCTAGCAGCTGTATCTGTCTTAAAGTACCTATAATAAAATTCAGAGCAGTACCTATTCCTGTTACTCTAAAATTCCCAACATCCAAACGTAAGGCTCGTAACACGACCATGCCTCATTATACCTCAAGGTCACTGGTAGATATTTAAAACTAAATCTTTATTATGTACCCTATCTCGCATCCGATGTCCCCAGATGCACATAATATACGTTTGGAAACCTTGATCTACTGCGGAACAAACCAAATTAAACAAAAATTTATTTTTCTTAACCGCAACGGGAACCGAACCTGCGACCCTAGTATGCGAAGCTACTAGGTACTCCTAATATATATAACGTAAATAAATTAAAACTAAAATAATAATTTTTTTTTCCTAAATTTGCCTCCCTCGGGACTCGAACTGGCGACACCAAGTTACGAGGCTAATTACAAACTCCTAATATACAATCTAACAAAAATTAAAATAAAATTTATCTTTAAAACAAATTACCTCTAACAGGATCGAACTCGCGACTGTAAATTGCGAGACTACGGATATATTATTGTGCCATAGCGCACTAGCTTGAAGTTCCTACGACAATATCAAGAGCAAATCGCATGTCCTTCACAGACCTTCTTTTGCGATTCCAACGACAGTAGGCATTCAACATAACAACTGCTTCTTTTACGAAATGTAAATAACTTAAATATTACTATATTTTGATTCAAAATAGTATATAACCTACCTAAAATTTACTTAAATTACCTAACCTATTAAATAAGTGCAACTTCACAGCCCCGTCTGCCTACATAAGTACACGCTATTCGTAACGTTCAACTACCTTATTTATCAATTATTATGAGAGACCTTTTTCTCTGAACTAAATCGTTAACTACCCATCTTATACACCAACTAGAAAATGTACCTACCAAATATTTCTTTCGAACAAATAACTTATTTAATTATTGAAATCCGGAATTTTACCAACGGAGTATTGAGAAGAAATTATATTATCAATGCCTACTTCAAATACGCTGTCATATAAAAGAATTCAACGGGAGCACTCACTCACTCGTCGACTCCTGTATTCAACCCCCCGGATATAAGACAATAGCTGGGGTTTAAATTAACCTATAAACTATAAAACTACATAGGATAAAAATAATAATTCTCTTTGTTTGATAGATTAATCATTCAGTTATAATTGTCATTCGCACTTCATTCCGTTTTTCACGAACATCAAATTGTGGCATAAACCGAAGCCAACTAAAGTTATTTATCTATGTTTATCACAAATAACTGAACACAAAGTTTTATTATACAAAACGACTACCTACAAGATTCAGTCTACGAACGCGAAAATCAGATGTCAGACATCCAAGTTCTTTGGTAGCACTGTAACCGTTCCCGCCTCCGAATCCTGATTTTGGCTATCCAAATGTAATATTTTGGACCCTCTTCTCATCCTGGTCACGGCACCAAATTGTAACACCCCACCCCGCCCTCCTAAACATACAAATATATAAATATATAAATATAAACATAGTTAAACCTACCTATAATACGCATACGTACATACAACATACAACCTACCACTATCTACCTATAAGAAGTATGTAAACTATACTTGATTTTTATTGCATTTTAAAATACGATTAAACGTTTGGCCAGATCGTCTAGAGAACCCTAAATTGTGACCGCAGTAACTCAGAGTCTTTTTGAAGGTGAATGACAAGTTATTTTTAAGAGATTAATCTATCATGTTGTGTTTGGACGAACGATGTAGTCTAACCCGTAATTTTGAAGTATTTCGCGCGGAACCCTAATTTCCCTACTGTGATTGGTCCCTATTTTGGGCCCCCCCAAATTGGGAAGGGTAGCTAGCCCCCAGTGCTCGGAATAACGTAATACTTGACTGACGTCAGTACTGCATTATTTTGGTGATTAAAACAATGTACATCTAACTCAAAGAAATTGAACGAGCGATTTTAGCTCTAAACAGATAATTACTACTACGTGAGCCCCGCTAGCTACTGTCTCTGGCAGGCCACTAAGGTACACGATCAGAGTCCACCGCCCTTCAAGTGTGATTTAATTAAGCTACACGACAATGTAAAGTGTACTATGCCATGTTCCACCCGAATCCCAAAGCTAGTGTATATAAAACGCTTGTGAGGCGCCTTATTATACGTGTATAGTGTGAACTATAGCTGAGTCTTTACAGCCATAGCTTGTCCATCCCTATTCGTCAGGTAGGATTAATACCTTCGAACAGTGACTGATCGCGAATACATATTAGCACTAGGTACTAAAATAAAGTATATATTCCGACTTGAATGTCGCTCATCCTGTGAGAAGAGCACTACGGAATGTGAAATAAGTAGTTAATCTACTAATATGGTTCTTAGACCTGGAACTGTGCCATACAGTTGTATATAATGATATAAAGACCTGCGGTCTATATAACTAAAGCGAAATGGACACGATATCCAGCGTGCCGCCGGCTCCAAAATAATACATAGTGCTAAAGCTCTGTCTTTAGACGTAGTAAACCCTTGATAAAGGGCGATAGTACTGACAGTCCAGCAGGTTTGCTAAACGTAAAAGAACAACGAACCAACACAGTCGCAACCCAATGTGAGACCCACGCGAATCATAGTCGCAGCATCACAACTAGGTCAAAGCGAAAAGGCGTGTAAGCCAAGTGTTTGGTCGAGGCGCTAGTTCAGGACGCAATAGAAGCCGACAGGACGCGGACACCGTGAGCACCCGCCCATAATAATCAAAACTGTAGAATAGATTTAGTTTCTAAAACTAGCACATATTAACTGACCCTGGCTACGGTTACCATCAGGATGGGTCGGCTACCTTCATCATAATCGGTCTTACTATAATCACTATTAGTAAGGCGCGAACGCCTAACCTGTTCGTTTGTTTGCTCAATACCTTCCTAGACGCTTGGTCCGATTCAGGTGAAATTCTGCCAAGGCATGCTTGTGATAAGCTACAGATAGGACCTACCTATCTATAATTACATTAGTATCAGAATAGGCGAAGCTCGAACGCCTATAGTTTGTTTGTTAGTCCATTACATTTATCCCATAAAAGTGTAGACAGATTTAGCTAAAATTTGGTAAAATTAGGAGTTGTTCATATCTATGAACCACTAAACCACATAACTAGCCCATATTGCATGGAGCTTGGTAAACAGCCATCTCAAGTATGACATAGGCCTTCCCCTGCGACAGCATAGCGCCGTATTATCTCGAATGAGATTAGTGAACTGAGTGGACCTCGTGTTCACGGAACCCTAAAACTTATGATGCCGCGTGGCACTTGCAGTGAAGGCAGTTCGATAAAATAAGCCTTCCTTTCGGCAGCATAGCGCCGTATTATCCCGAATGAGATTAGTGAACTGAGTGGACCTCGTGCTCACGGAACCCTAAAGCTTTGGCCGCACACGTGGCCTCAGTGATTTCATCATATCAGCCGCTGCAGAATAGATATCATCTCTCCCCAGCAGTGGACTCAGAACTTCCCACTTCCTGCGCACGTGGCTACAGCAGTTATATCATCAGTCTCTGTTGGACAAATGTCCCAGCAGTGGACAGTCTCTTCCCACATCCCACAAACGTTGCTACAGCAGTTATACCATCAGTCTCTGTTGGACAGATACCCCAGCAGTGGACATACTCTTCCCACATCCTACAAACGTGGCTACGGTTATCATATCCCTTGTCCAACTGCGGGCCTACAAACTACCTATCCTAATCAAATAAATATAAAACCCTGAAATAAATGCATTAAAACCTATTAAATATAGACTGGAAATTAACACACATTTAAATAAGCTATGAAACCTGGAAAACAAACAATAATTACCTATAAATTTAAAGCGACTGAACACTATTAAACACTCACGTGCCTCGTAGAATGAAGATTTCCTATTTCTGTGTCATCTGACTTACTTAGCTGGCAGGTCATGGACACGGCCCATGTGTGGGGTCGTCGGGCAGCGTGGCGTCCTTGCAGTTGTCCTTTGAATGCGTGCTTCTCCTGTGGTGGTCTGTTCAACTGAATCCCCCAGCGTCCGTGCGTCCGTGGTTTTATAAGCTTTCACACAGATGCAGCCTCGGCGGCGCGCGGGCAGTCGCACGCACACCTATAGACATGGCGTGATCCAAGCCACCCGACATCGAGGCGCCCGCGCAAGCGTCGGTCGCTGCCAGCAGCCAGACAGACTGGCGCCAATATCGCTCCGGCCTCAGTTTTCGCGGCAACACTTACTGTTATAGCGTGCGCACCGCGTGGTTCGAATGACGGCCGACAGGCGGCAGCCTGGCTTCTCGGAAATAATCCCTGAGCTAATTTGTTCCAATAACTGTCTATTCACTCGACTCGAGGTTAATCCTCACCCGACTGAATAAAACTTAGTTATGTTTTTCCCAATAGACAGATTCCTTTTAGTCTATCAAGACTTACTGTAATACCTATAGATATTTATTTATACATATGGATCCGTTACAATCTGCTTCACAAATACGTAACTATTGAGGGGCTCAGCAACACCATGTCGTCTGCATAACTAATATTATTAATACATACCCCGTCAATATGACACCAAATATTAGTGCCGCTGAGCTACTCAATCAACCGGTTTATGTAGAGGTTAAACAATTTGGATGAGCTAAATCCCCCATGCCTCACCCTGCAATTAAACGCATACGCGCTTAAGTAAGCTCATGCCCACATTACACTATTTTTTTGATTAGCGTACCAATACTTAAATATTGCTGATATATCACTTGGCACTTCACTTTCATTTTGTAGCTAGTTCCACATTATTTCATGCGATACCAGATCAAATGCTTTTGACAAGTTCAAAAAAACAGGCATAGATTGGCGTCTTACGAGCAGTGTAGTACTGAATAGTCTGCTTGAGACAAAGGAAGGCGCTTTCGGTAGACAAACCCGGCCTGAAGCTGAATTGAGCATCATGAAGATCGATGTATTCACCTAATATGTTATCATCAAGCATACGGTGCAGCACCTTGGCTACTATAGTTGCCAAAGATATGGGTCTGTAGTTGGACATGTCAGAATCATCCTCTGTTTTGTTTTTTACAATCGGTACGACTACAGCACACCCTGGACACTTAATACAACGGGCCAGAAATTAAATTTCAAAAAACGAATTACGGAACAAATAAAAAGGCGGAGAATTCCCATACATTCGACAACCAAACTGTAACCAATCTGAATCAATCTGGGAGACGAGGGGGTAAGGTCGCAATCTAGAGAGCGGCAGGGAGTGTCTATACTTTATGTTAGTACTAATATATATACTTTGACTACAGTGTACATGAGGTCATCGGGCAGATATCTATGACTAATACACAAGTTAAAGAATAAGGCCAGCACTCTTGGTAAATGTAATCCCGCATATTTGAGATACTCAATACTAAAGCCGTCATGCCCAGGATACTTTCCTTTCCTCATTATTTTAACTATGAAAGCAATTTGCTTGGCTGAAAAACTAACAGATGGAGTCTCGGGACCGTCCTCAGTATTGAACGACTCTGGCATTTGCGGGAGAGGAGAACCAACTTTAAAGTGCTGTTGAAAAGCCTAAGCGATTTCCGTCGGCTCGTGAATGCCGGCTACACACACCGGAAAACTTATTGATATTGGTAATGATCAGACCAGTAAAAATTGTCGATTTAAATTTTCGCTCCCATTACAAGGTCTGCGTGGCGCTTATTACTACACAGTGGTCGAGCCAGTGCCGGCACTGTATACGAATCTTTTGGTAACAGCTCATGTCCAATATTGTTCATTACAAAAGTTAAACAACTCATGGGAAAATGGCTTATCAGGGTGTGCGTTGAAATCTCCTAGTACAAAAACACATTCTATATTGTTAGGTTTAGGTTTAAAGATATTTATTCTCATAAAAGACAAAATGCCACTTACATGAGAAGAAGACTTAAATATAAGTAATTGATTTAATGTCATTCACACCGCACAGATCACAAAAATATGAATCACACACATAGTCATGATTATAATTAAAAATATAATTACATACTGGCTCTCCACAACAAACAAATAAGAAAATAGTATTTTTTATTTTAGTTAGACAAGATATGTATAGCTAATTTGCGCTTAAATTGATTAAATGAGTCAATCTCTTTGATGGATGAGGGTAACCTATTATAAAGTTGCACTCCCTCATACGTAAACATTCGTTTACCGTAGTTTGTTCTAATTGTTGGTAATGCAAGGTAGCTGGTACGTCTGGTGCTGCGTTTAAATGCATGGTTTGGTTTGGTAAGTACGATTGATGTATGGATGTTTTTTTTAAGTATCTTTCTGATAAGAATGCATGTTTGGTAGGAGAACAGTTGCTGTATGTTCATTAAATTAGTTTCTTGGTATACTTTAGTAGTTGAGGTTAAGTAGGGGTAATGGAATAGCATTTTAATTAGTTTATTTTGGATGATTTGCAATTCGGATAGTTTGGTTTTGCTTGCAGTGCCCCATATTTCAATTAAATATAAAAGATGAGATTTAACTAGAGAGTTATAAACTGTCATACGTATTTTCCGTGGTATACAACGTGTAATGCCACGTAGGGAACCTATAAGTGAAGATAGTTTCTTTTTAATGTAATTAATGTGTGCGTCCCACGTTAATCGGCTGTCCATGTGTAATCCTAGATATCTTTCTGTGTTTTTCTGCATTATTGGAACATCATTGATTTTTATAGGTGTGAATTCGGTTATAGGTTTGTTTTTAGCTTTGAAGATAATATATGAAGTTTTTAGGACATTAATTGTCAAAAGGTTCGATTGAAGCCAGTTACAAAGAATATCCAGATCTTTCTGAGCTAATTTAACAATATCATGGATGGAGGACCCAAAATAAAAGAGACACGTATCATCAGCATATAGTGTTATATGACCATGCAACCCTATCTCATTGAGGTTATTGACGTAGATCAAGAAAAGTAAGGGACCCAAAATTGATCCTTGGGGGACTCCGTAAGATATAGGAAGGGGATCACTTTGGTGCTCATCAATCTTGACAACCTGCTGCCTGTTTCTGAGGTACGATTCGAATATGCTTAGTGCACTGCCAGTAATTCCGATATTTTCAAGTTTTTTTATTAATAGTTGATGACTTACTGTGTCGAACGCCTTTTTTAGATCAATGAAAATACCTAAGGCAATTTTTTTGCCGTCAATATTTTGTCTTATCTTGGTAATCAAGTCTACAGTTGCAGCTAGGGTGTTACTTTTGGATCTAAAGCCAAATTGCCGTTCAGAAATAAAATTAATTGAATTTAGATAAGTTTCAAGACGGTTATGTAATACATTTTCTAATATTTTTGAAAGCACTGGTAGAACAGATATTGGTCTATAGTTACCGGGATCAGTTTTAGCGCCGGATTTAAAGATTGGACTTAGTTTTGCAAGTTTGAGTGAGTCAGGAAAACGTCCTTCCGATAGTAGTTCGTTAATGCATTTGGTTAGGTTGGATTTTACAAGAGATTTTATACATTTGATGGCTTTGGTGCTAATACCATCTAGGCCAGTACTTGAATTTGAGTCTAACTTATCAATAATTTTCAAATTTTCATTTTCCGTGGTGGGAGCTAGGGCTGTAAGTTTTGGAATGTTATTAGAGTTACTGAGTCGCAGATCACTTGTGGGCGCGTTATGAAAGTGTGAGGGTATTTCATTTGCTAATAGTGCCCCGATAGAGGAAAAGTATTCATTGAATGTATTGCAGATCTCAACAGGGTTTGTAACCGGTATTGTTTTGTTTACAAGTTTGGAAGGGACACAACTAGATTTCAGTTTGTTGTTGGAGAGACAGTTTATGAGGTGCCATGTTTTCTTTGGTTTGTTGTTACAATTTATGAATAGGTTATAGTAGTACGAATCTTTTGTCGTCTTGATTAGTTTGGTAGTAGCGTCTCTTACTTCTTTGAACTTGATCTTTAAAGATGCGTTTCCTGGGTTCTTTTGCAGTTCAGTCCAAAGTTCATTTCTCAGATTGATGGCGTTGATAAAATCTTTGTGTATCCAGTCCTCTTGAGGTAAGTTCAAAATTTTCGTTTTTTCGACCTTGCTTTGTGTTATGAGGTTCTTGAGTTCAATTTCAAATTGCTCAAAATTCTGGCTGTCGTTGATTCTTGCATCCTCGGTTAATTGGTAAAGCTTTTCGTAGTTCACGGATTGGTAGGCAATGCGTTGTTTCGGAGGAGATTTGTACTTTTTGAGCGTTAGATAAATCTGTCTGTGATCAGAAAATGACGAGTCTATTAGACCAAGGTTGTAGTGGTCGTTTTTTAGCGTAGTGCTGACGTGGTCTATGATTGATTTTTTTGTAGCACTTCCTCTTGTATAGTGCTTCTTGTCGATTTTGTTTAAGAGTTTGTATCCTGCAGCATTCAGAAGGTTAACATAGGTCTGTTTCTTTCTGTTTTTCTCAAGAAGGTCTACATTAAAATCTCCAAACACCAAAGCTCTCTTTCGTTGCTGGAGTTGTGACTCAAACGTTTCGGTAAATTCTTTAAAGTAAGCCTCTGAACCGCCAGGATAGTAGATTATAGCAATGTCAAGGGAGTATGTTTCAAGTTTTACCCAGAGGTAATTATTTCCTCCAGTGTATATAGAATCCGATAGGCTATGTTTTATGTCGTTGTGAACAAAAGCTGACACCCCACCGCCTGTTTTGTCTGTTCGATAGTTGTAATAGTGCGTACAGTTAGGTAGATTGAAGCGTAGGTCTTGTTCCTCCGATTGTATCCAAGTTTCGCTTAATAATACTACATGAGTTAAGGCAGGGATTGAGGTACTAATGCATTTCAGCTCGTCAAATTTATTGCAGATACTTCGTGCATTCAGGTAAAGGAAATTTAATCGAGATTTTGTATTTTGTAAATGAGCGTAGTTTCTTACAATCTGGAAGGTCATGTCGTCAGTTGTGGATTTGGGTACCAAATTTAGTTTTTTTGGTTGATCTCTATAATTTTTGGTATACCCTTGACATATTTTATGGTCAGATTTTGTTCTCCGTTCTTTTTTCGGCGTTCTAATTCATCCTTAAGGATTCGCAACAGTTTTTGTTGGGATGGGGTTTCATCTGAATAGATTTTCAGGCCTTCGGGCAATTTAACTCTATTGCGCAGTACTTGTTTAGCAGATTCTTGGCTATCAAAACAGACTTTGATCCTTCGGTTTCTAGTTGGACTATATTTTCCGATTCGAAATACATTCGACGGCTGCGGTACATCCTTGAAATGTTCGTTGATAATACGACACACTTCGGTCTTATCACTTAATAATCTTTCTGCTGGGCTAAGTGTTGTTTGCTCGGCAATGCCAGCCAGAATGATATTTTTTTGTCTCATGTTGCGTTCATGGAGTTCTTGTATTAATTGTTCTTTGTTATATAAGTTAGACTCCGTTTGGTGTGGGTTGGTCGTTGCAGTGGCTTTTAAACCATAAAGGTCACTCTCCAGTAGTGTCAGCTTCTTTTCGCCCAGGGAAACTTTTCTTTCAAGTTGAGATATGTCAGTTTTTATTTGGTTTTGTTCAATCGTCAGACTAGACAATGATGACTTTATATCAGTAATTTGCAGTTTCAAATCACTCATATTGTTATTTAAGATGTTCATATCTTCCTCATGGGTCGACTTCATATTAACGATTTCATTTTTGATATCAGACATACTATTCTTCACTTCTTGCGTGGTTTGATTATTTGACGCGATAAGCTCTTGAAGTAACGTGGTAATTTTCGACATTTCTGTACGTAGGTTTTGGATCTCAGTGGCATTGGGGCAATGATGATCATCAGGATGCTTTCTTTTTCGGAGAGTTATATTAGATTCAGGATTCTGTTGAAGTTTGGATAAGTCAGGATGAGACCCCGTACCAGTAGGTGATCTTAGAGTGCTCATTTTAGAGCAAGTAGAAATTCCAGTCTAAACGCTCCACAAAGTCCAGCAGTGCTTGGGAGATCTTTTTGCATGTGTTCGAGTAAACACTATATCACCGCCACGTCGTGAAATCAGGTGAGACAAAAAATGTAAGTGTTCTTTTTCTTACGTAGAAAGCTGTGGCGCCCTCACACGGCGGTTGACCGACGATCACCACTTATTAGTTGATGTGATGTAAAAGATAAAAGTCTGAAGTATTTTATACACTTTGGCGGAAAGTTAACTTTAATTCAAACTACGTAATACTCAGATTTGTGGATAGCAAATTTAAAATATTTTAATAAATTTTAACGACACGTCTGCTCTGAACGGGTGCGAACGGCGAATTGTTGTTCTCCACAATCGAGTTTATTTCACTCATGCATTCCGTAAATTCCGTAAGATTATCTGCACAGTCCGTAGACATATATACCGAGACTATTAACACGGATCGGTCTCCAAGCAATACTTTAATAGCCGCCAAACGTACACTGATACACGTTATAACTGATACACACGGAAACACAGCCTTCCTCCACATTATGGCTACTCCACCGTGCGGTCTGCCGCGAAGTATGTATGATGAAGTGTCCACTGCTGACTTACCGGTGAACGGGAAGCCCTCGTCTATGCTCCCGAGGAAGGGAATTAATTAAAAATAGTAAAAATACTTCAAAAACTGCAACTTTCAAAGTTACATTTTTGAAACTTGGTCGGAGTATTATGAAACGCATGTCACGTCGTAGTTAGCGACAACTAGTATGACGAGCGACCAACTACGTAAATGTTTGGGAAAACGTAGTAAAAGTAGTGTCAATACTCTTTTATCAAGATTAATATGGCTCCGACTATAGACTTGAATTATCAGGCTAAGGAACATTACTGACCGGTAATTACAGTGACGGCCAACACGGGCTGAAAATAAAAATTAATCTGAGATTCCTTCTGACCAGTGACTTACATGCTTCTGACCAAGGAATCAGGAGATTCCTTAAACAGCCTCCTCACGATTCAGCCCCAAACACAATTTGTTGGCTCAATCTGCTGAAATGCCGTACACTTCTCACGGTTCAGCATCATTTCAAGACTGGACGCAACAGCGTTTACTGTACACCTACAGAATAGCACAAAGTTCTCAAAGGCACACAATAGAAGAATTATAAAGAACATTGAAGATGATCTCGAAGTACCAGCACCGGCGAGTCATTACACATACAGCACACTACAAACAAATTGATTCTATTGGGTATTTTATACTTTCAGAGCAATAACTAAAGCATAGAGAAAGCATCAAAATTCATTCTAGTTACACTATTCACACTTATTACTCAGTTAGTGTGGTAAAGCAGGATAGATATATATTAATTATATTTGTTTTTTGCAAGGCTATCCACTTTTTAGCAATGCTAGTGAAGTTATCAGAGATATCGATATTTTATTGCTGTGTATTATTTTCCATGGATGAAAGGGTTGATAAAATTGAAAGCAAATTTTAAAGTAGGTAGTATTTTAAAGAAAGGTAATTTAGAATTAGGTTTGTTTGTTTATCTGCTTTTTTTTGGGTTCCTTAGTAAAACAAGGAAACCTTTTCAAATAAATAAAAGCTTAGACATACTCGGTAATATTATAGTTATCTTTGTCACAGGTTGTGAGGCTTTATCTGGTTATTATTTATTTCTCTTTATCTGGGTCATATTCAATAGAACTCAATACATTGCCTAGCCGGTTGCTATATTTTTGTTCTTGGTATCATATTAGTTAATTGGCTAAGGTATTTGAAAGAATTGTAAGTTACAATTAAGTTTGCTCATCTGCCTTCTGTTAGGGTACCTTAGTAAAACAAGAAACCCGTATAGTTTCACCAAGTCCGTCTGTCCGCCCGCGTTTTAATTCAGATACGTTGATTATTTGCAAATAAACAAAGCTCGGATAGACACTAACAAACATCTTTGGCACAGTAAAGCGACCAAGTTAGAATTCAGACTATGTCGCGTAAAAATTACAAGGATTTTGAAAAAATCTGAAAATTAAACCGTACTACTGACCATAGTCATAAACAGAGGTTTTATCACAACTAATAAAATAAATAAATACAAAAGTTGGATTAGAAGAACTAAGTCTACGAGGGCACCAAGGTTATTTGCAGCGGCAAATAAAGATTTGTTTAGGTTTACTGAAGATATTATATGAACAGCAAAACCGTACTACTGACCCTGTAATTAAATAAATTTGTCATCGCTACTACAAATAATAGATAGTATAAATACCGGGTAGAACAGAACGACCGACAAACCCGCGAGTACCACATTAAGTTTCTTAAACAAAATAATTTTATAGCCGCTGGATGCGGGCAGCGCAGGACTGGTCGTCTTGGAAATCCTTGGGGGAGGCCTTTGTCTTTCGGCTGATATGATGAATCGTTTTATGCCCGGTAACATTAAAAACATTTTTTTATCGGATCTTTTTTAAGTGTTGAAACGTGGTTCGGTGACGAGCCTAAGACAAGCCACTGCCGTGGGGTGTCGAGGCAGCGTGCCTTCGTCTTACTTCGTCGTCGGTGTTGATCCGACTAAACATTTATTAAGTTACTAATAAATTGCTCAAACATTCGACATACAGCATTATCATATTCAAATGTTTATTGATCCCAGCGCGGCGGTACTTACGTCTTACACATTTAAACTTTTACGTGGTCAGTTAAAAAAAAATTCGAGCGAGGTCACCGCCACCCAGGTACAATATCGTCATCAAATCTAACCTAACCTAAAGTTAGTACTAATATATGTCGAAGGAAGTGAGTGGTTAGGTTATGGTTGGCCTCGTGGTTCACGTCCTTAACTATTTCGGTATTGGGCGTCGAAATAACAATGCAGCTGTATCACAGAGGTCCTTCTTCAATAGTCTTGATCATTTGGTAATCGAAATTGTACAGGATGCCTTGGATTACAATGGATGCAAACGCGGTGATCACAGCGATGGCGTGACACGTACGTTTTGCTCACAGATCACCACTACTTGTGTTCTGCTCGACGCTCCATCAAAAAGTGTCTGCTCCGAGACTGACGTCCAGCTAATATGGCTTCTCCACAGATCTAATAAATTCTCCACTCAGTGTGGCAGCACAAACAGCCTTCCGTTAATACATCATCTTTGCTACCACAAACGATCGTCTCACGAGTACAAGCGATCGTCACGCCACCACCGGTTTCACCCAGGTACTAATACCTGACGTTTGATCCAAACAAAGTGTAACTATGTAAACTTATCTCGAGCTGGTATTGGTCGTGTTTTCAATGACACTCCGACACGGCCATCCTGCGAGTCACACGTCCTCGGGTGACTAACCTGAAAAAGAAAAGGGTAACCAGTAGATTCCATTTCGTTCGGCCAATCCTGACCTTCATTAGGAAGGTCCACAGCTCAAGGAATAAAAGCAACACTAATAATGTGAAGCTTTAATTCAAGACTACAATCATGGTAATGACATATTTTAACAGTCTCAAAAAACCAAAATAATTTCACTCTCGTAAACTAAATAAACCTCAGCATTAGCATCGTAACTCAAACAATCTCAAATCAGTTTAGGTCTCCAAGGTAAATCACAGCTGCAAGGCTTGAAACCTTACAACCATTTACAACTTTTAGGGGCACATAGAACGGAACATAATCATCATCGCAAATCACAAGCGACGGAATACCAGAACTGAACATCACCACATCCAGGTGGCGGGACACCACAAAGAATCATCATCACTAACGCCAAGCGACGGAATACCAATCAGTCATCATCACCAGTCCAGGTGACGGAACACCATCACCACCAATCTAGGCAGTGGAACACCATCATCACCAATCTAGGCAATGGAACACCATCATCACCAATCTAGGCAATGGAACACCATCATCACCAATCTAGGCAATGGAACACCATCATCACCAATACAGGCGACGGAATACCATCATCACCAATCTAGGCAATGGAACACCATCATCACCAATACAGGCGACGGAATACCATCATCGCCAGTACAGGCGACGGAATACCATCAACAGTTTTAGCCGGTAAACGGGATACTTCTTTTTTACAAAAACACGAATGTACCTGCTACACATCATGACAGAACGAGTCTGACAAAACAAGCAGCAGCCAATTCATGCAAACATATAGCGCCATTCAGCACTCTTCATTTACCGCTGAAACATGTTGGAATACTTCAGTACTACACACAAAAATAAACGATAAAGAAAAAAATTACAACTGTACACAATTGATTGAGTTACGATCTGTCAATACAATTAACATTGAGAGGTAGACGCCTCTGCACCAGATTCATCGTCAACATCCGGAGGCAAATAACCTTCGGACATACTACGTAAACGGTCATGGGCATACTTGTAACTTCGTCTCAAATTCAAAGCTTGTAATTTGTATCTGTCACCTTCTAAGACCTCTACGACCCTGAACGGCCCTCGGTATTTGGGATCTAACTTGGTTTGGTTACGCTCCTTATTTTGTATCACCACAACAGTCACCCATCTTGGCAACTCTGGGCCACCTCCATCCGGTGCCCAAACAAACAACAGTCACCCAACCTGGCGACTCTTGGACCACCTCCCTCCGGCGGTGTCCAACCACACTATCGCATTCAACCAGCGATCTCGAACTTCACCTAATTTTGGTAATTGCCAACATCACCTCCCTCCGGTGATACGCCTGCGAGCCAAACGCACGCCACACACAGTTGTGGCCGCACAGCAACGAGAAAATAACTCGGTGTTTTACGCCTACGTCTACGAATGGCTGAGGCTATCGGCATCCAGTTGCGAAACATCGTGTACGTCAAAGGTTCTAAATACAAACAAGTGAACGTTAAAATCACGGTCACGTACAAAAGTCCTTTATCTGCACTAGTAGATGGTCAAGGTTCAGTCTCTCCATCAATTCTGTCCAAGTCAATAATACTGTCACTATCGGCATTCAACGTTGTCTGTCGTAAGCGTGTTTGTAGGTCCTGTTAGAACTTAACGCTTTAAGGACATAACGGTCTCCTTCCAGCATCTCAATAACTCTGACGGTATTTGATTTCTAAAGTGGTCGGTTACACTTCTCCATTTGTAACAACACAAACTTAGGTAACTTGTTAAACTAAGCTTTAGTTTAGAAATTAGCCAGTGACGCTGCCTCAGAGCAGTATACCAAAACATCTCTTCCCGAGGGTTCCACAAGAAGTGACTAAGGGACCAAAAATGTAAGGATCAGCAGCAGCGTCCTTCACGCTCATACTGTACCGCTAAACAACCCGCCAAGTGTAGCGTTTATTTTTTTTTTACAATTGGTAAAACCGCTCCAACATGGGGGAGACCCATGTCTATTATCACATCAGCAGCAAGCTGATTAACAACTCCTGTAATAGGATGCGTTACTCTCCGTATTATCACTAGTATGTTGTCGTGCTTCACTTAGATAAAATTACAGCCTGTGTGTGTAATCGACAAACATGACATTTAGAGGTTAGGCTACTTTACTCGTACCTAGAAGCAACTCCAGGAGGCTGTACTTCGTAACTCGGTTAACCCAACAGTTTGGTTGCTGCCAAATGATCATCATGGAAGGACTTGTAACATTGAAATCTCATTACTATACTCGAAGGAAGTGAGCATATTTTAAAGGACACTTAACTAAGAGTACCAACGTTTAAACGTACTAAGATTCACCTGACCGTTGCCACGCGCCTAAAGCGTTTATGAACGTAAGTTCAAATACAAGGGGGCATTACGTAGATCGAATGACACGTGGACGTATTTGAACAGAGGTTACAAAATCAGTCATTTCGATTTAATAGGTAAAGAATGCACCTGATGTAACCACTAGCTATGCCTGACGTGGTGAAATAGTGACCACCTATGAAGTCAATCGATGTTCCAAGCTATCAGAGGAAGCAATTTCCGTTCAGGCATGTTGTTATCATTTTTTTTTCACGGTTATCAACACTTGCGTTCTATGCTATCCTTTTTCTTTACCAGCATGATAAGGCCGTCAAAAAGGGAAAGCTTCGGGGCTTATGACATTCGCAGCCTCCAGCCCATGAATCCTGTATCATCATCACATCAGCCGTAAGACGTTCATCACTGCACTCCGCATACTACCCTGTTATTATTCTTTTTTTTTTTTACAATTGGTAAACAAAATATTTTATTGGGGTCCCCGAAATTAATCTACCTTCATAGGGTCTATACGATAGCGGGGCATTAAGGATGCCCTCGACAAATTCATTACGAAAGCTATTAAAAATAGGCAACAACTTTGGCCTATGATCAATGAGAATATCAGTCCCAATACTACGAAAGCTAATAAAGGTTTTTTTTTTACTCCATGTAAAAATGTCAGTCTCAATATTATAAAAGCTTAAAGGGGTTTCAATACTTTCAATCTTGGTTTAGGTTTGTATAACCGAAACTAGTTAACTAAATGAATCATCATATTTACAATGAGTCCTCTTTTTAAATCTTCCGTTCAATCACGACGTTTTGTCATAAGTAATGATCCGAAAGTACGTGAAAAAGTACTTTGAAGGACAACAAGGCATCATTTTGGCTGCTAATGCAATCACCACTAGAAGGGTAAGGGACTACTCTATTCGCATCCTTTCCGACAGTCGAGCTGTTTTGTTATTGACAGACTCGTTTCAATATACCGTCAAGCGTAGATTTAAAATATCTGAACCGATCATAATATCGTTCGGCACGTAGGTACTCGTCTGGCATAACAAAAAATGAAAATTCTTAACAATGCCCGTCAATACTACCCTCACTCGATATTTGTTCTGTACAGTAAACGTAAGCGATGCCTACAAAAGTCAATCGTGCGTTAGTATTGAACACACTCCCGAAAGTCTATACACGAAATTTTCTTTAACGAGAGAACACTCAGTACCACCACAGATTAGGTAATAGTACTGCGTACGTACTACTACCACTATCAAAACAAAAGGGGTACGACTCACCGGATTTTCGTAGCTCCGCGTACATCACGCACTTCGCTGAAGCTGCACGCGCCGCTTGCGTGGATCTCCGCTGCCTATGCCGCTGCTGCCAGTGCAGCTCATGCTGTCACCTCATTCCAACGATTGTTCCGTAAGGGAGATGTCGACAAACGAGCACCGTGAACGTGGATTAGCTTCAGGTATATTCTGGTTGAATTCTGGCAGTGTGATTGCAGCAAATGTAGTCGATGGTGCTTGCATAACCTCAATCAATCGCAACATGTTCTGTTTCTGTAGCACAAAGAATTGTTGCCAGTTGGTTTTTATTTCGCTGCTCCATTATCAATTTTCACATTTTCCCGTCGTTGTCCGCTTGTTGCGAGCGCAGGGAACTATCCCACTTCTGATCTCGAAGGAAGTGAGTGGTTAGGTTATGGTTGGCCTCGTGGTTCACGTCCTTAACTATTTCGGTATTGGGCGTCGAAATAACAATGCAGCTGTATCACAGAGGTCCTTCTTCAATAGTCTTGATCATTTGGTAATCGAAATTGTACAGGATGCCTTGGATTACAATGGATGCAAACGCGGTGATCACAGCGATGGCGTGACACGTACGTTTTGCTCACAGATCACCACTACTTGTGTTCTGCTCGACGCTCCATCAAAAAGTGTCTGCTCCGAGACTGACGTCCAGCTAATATGGCTTCTCCACAGATCTAATAAATTCTCCACTCAGTGTGGCAGCACAAACAGCCTTCCGTTAATACATCATCTTTGCTACCACAAACGATCGTCTCACGAGTACAAGCGATCGTCACGCCACCACCGGTTTCACCCAGGTACTAATACCTGACGTTTGATCCAAACAAAGTGTAACTATGTAAACTTATCTCGAGCTGGTATTGGTCGTGTTTTCAATGACACTCCGACATATATATACTGTGCCTAAAGTATTTTGTCACATGTTACACATCATATGCGAGTACTGTAGGTCTACAGTACTCGCATATGATGTGTAACATGTGACAAAATACTTTAGGCACAGTATATATATTAGTACTAACTTTAGGTTAGTTAGATTTGATGACGATATTGTACCTGGGTGGCGGATCTGACAGTAACGAAAAAAACCGACCAAGTGCGAGTCTGACTCTCGTTGTTACACATTTCCGTCCCATGTTACACATTTCCGTCCCATTTCACGAAATCACTCCCACAAATTGCAGGAAAGCGAGAGCAAAGATGTTACACATCAAAAACAAAACACCTCATTTAATGAATCCCGAAAACCTAACTAAATTGAACAAGTTTAATGAACTAAAGAGTTTTCCCTAAGTACGCCACTGGAATGACCTTAATCACCTATTTGGGGTCATCAACTCGCAGATTTTTTACATTTTAATGTTTATTCATTATCTCAAAAAGTATTCATTTTAGAGCCAAATTTACAACGGAATTATAAAACAGGTGTGTTTCATATTATGGTTTGGAGAAATTTCGTTCGTCCTTTTCCACCCTGTACTGTACAAAGATTGGATATTCAGAACAAAATCCATGAGGGTTTCAATTCACACACAATGGACAAATTTGCAGAAGCAAATAAAAATTTGTTTTAGTTTACTAAATAACTGTTTCCTTTACCGCCTCCTTTACCTGAGGGCTAGGTTTGAAAAACGCTGAAAAAGAATAAAGTTGTAATTGTTTAAGTACCTAATTTCTGCAAGTGGATATCTGACTTCCTGAGGGAACGGTTCATTCGAGTGGTTGTCGATGCCTGCTCGTCTGACTTATTGGCTATTGATGCCGGGGTACCTCAGGGCTCAGTTCTCTCCCAACTGTGTTTCTGCTGCATATTAACGATCTGCTGAAACCCAGTATATTTAGGTATGGAGAAGACAGCACGGTTGCTATCCTAGAGAGAGGCCATGATTGAGCGCGTGAACCTAATACTCAAGGCAGTCTCTGCGGCGATGCCAGTCTTGTAAGGTTTAATGCCTCTTACACGCAGGCGTGTCTATTCACTGCGAAACGAAGTTCTTTTACCCTAACTTAAGTTCGGTCTTGTATGGAGTACTGTTCTCACTAGGACGGATCGGCTCGTTACCACCTAGTTGACCTTGGATTCTATCGACTGACGCGCTAGGAGACTTATTGGCGACGAGGAAATTGAATCCAACAAACTCCAAAGCCTCGAGCATTGCCGCAAAGTCGCCTGTCTATCGGTGTTCTACATGATTCATTTCGGAGAGTGTGCCCTGGTGCTTCACGACCTCATTACCCCCTCTCCATTTCATGATCGGATGACTAGGCGCGTAGGGCGATTTCACCCCTTTGTCGTTAATGTTCCACCTTTGCGCACGATGCGTTTTGCTTCTTCGTTCATTATGTGAACGGCCAAGGAGCGGAATTCCCTGCCGGCGACTGTATTCCCCGATAAGCATAATTTAGAAATCTTCAAGACGAGAGTGAATAGGCACTATTTGAGCTTGCGTGTTACATCCTCAGCTACATTGGCATATACCATCAGGTGAGGTGCAGCCAAACGTACTCAAGTTTTAATAAAAATAATAAAAAGATTATCCAACGCAATGGGGAGCTGGCTGTCTATCTTCAAGCCGGAACATATCAATGCTGTTAACATTGATGTTTGGTGGTAAGACTTAGGCAAGATGGTGGTAGCTAGCCAGGCGAGCGTATAAAATGCCCTTCCACCAACCAAACCGAGACTGACAAGGTTAGACTACGCCGGGAATCGAAACCGCGACCTCGTGATGTGGAGCTAATAAACTTAACAATTACGCCACGGAGGCGGTTAAAACCTAGTGATTTTTATTCTCTTTGGGGTTCTGGGCTTTCTCCGGTGACATATGGTCACATGTTCTATACTATCGTTTTGAGACAGATGGAAGGAATCGGGCAACAGGAAGAACTCCAGGTCAATGGTTCGATGGCTTGCGCATTGGCACATACCATCAGGTGAGGTGCAGCCAAACGTACTCAAGTTTTAATAAAAATAACTCCTACTTTCCAAATCAATCTATCCAGATCTCCGACTATCATGAGCTGGCAAAGTATATAATATTAGTCCTTGGTATACTCGTAGATGAATTTCGCGAGACACATCGAATCCAAGGCAAAAACCGCTGCAAAAAAGCGCGGTATCTTCTCGAAGGTGAGACTTTGCATCACGCCAGAGCAGATTCTTATGTTATACCAAGCTCAAGTTCGTTCATGTATGGAGTACTGCTCTTACTTATGCGACGGATCGGCTCGTTACCAGCTAGGTTCCTCAGATTCTGTCGACCGACGCGCTAGGAGACTCATCGGAGTCGAGGAACTTGTATCAGACAAGTTCCAATGCCGCAGAATCGCCTGTCTATATATCGGTGTTCTAAAGGATTAGTTTTGAAGAGTGTCGATCACATTCCCCTTTCTCCATTACGTCATCGGATAAAAAGTTGCGCAGGACAACTCCACCCCTTTGTCGTTAATGTTCCACCTATGCGCACGAAGCAGTAGTGCAGTGTGCAAACAGCCAAGGAGTGAAATTCCCTGCCGGCGTCTGTATTCCCCGATTCGTATAATTTAGGAATCTTTAAGACGGGAGTGAATACGCACTTTTTGAGCTTGCGTGTTTCATCCTCGGCTGCATCGGCACTTACCATCAGGTGAGGTGCAGTCAAACGCACTCGAATTATTAATAAGAAAAATATTACATTACACAAGTTTTTATGCCTTAAAAACATATGTTGGTCACAAGAAAATACTCAGTATTATGATTAATTTTTAATTGTCTTAGGGCCGGTTTTTCAATGCTCAGATAAACAGACAACGACGTTTATTCGAGAAATAGCAAGATTTTTAATTTTTATAATAGTAGGTTAAGACTTATCTGTCGAATAACTTCATAGTATCAGAAGAATACATATATCTGATGCATTGACCGCCAGATTAGTGTATTATTTGATAGATAGTTTGACGTTCAGTAATCGGTGTACATATAAACATAGTAGTATTTTCTCTTTGGTTAAGTAATTTGGTTAGGACTTTGAAGTGTTTTTTTTTCTCTTGTTCTTTTCCTATTTGTCACCGCATATTTTGTCTATAATTTCAATTTTTTAAATATATTTTCATTATTTCTTGATGATCACGAGTAACTGAACCTCAGCAGTAGTAAAATTTGCCCAGCGCTCTTTTTTTCGAAATTCTATTGCAATGAAACTTCTTATTTAGTTAACTTCAAACACGATGTACTCGTACTCATTTAGTACGAGGCAACGTAAAGTTAGGTTTAGTATTCCTTATAACGCACCACGCACCGGAAAGCGTAGTGTAGGCAGGCCTCCCACTCGGTGGACCGCTGACCTGGTGAAGGTCGCGGGAAGCCGCTGGATGCGGGCAGCGCAGAACCGGTCATCGTGGAGATCCTTGGGGGAGGCCTTTGTCCAGCAGTGGACGTCCTTCGGCTGATATGACGATGATGATTCCTTAAAAGTCGAAACGAAATAGGTAACAAATAACCAAAAAATCCCAGTTGAATCACAGTGTCTAAAGGAAAACAACAAAAAATATTGACATTGACAGGAATTGAATAAAACATTCTGTCCTGCTCTAACGCATGAGTATACAATATATCTGTTTCACCTCTCTGAAGTTTTAGTTGCCAGAATTGAAATATCCGGTCAGATAGTTATTCATCGAATAAATTACAATTGAAAAATACGCGACCAATTATCTGACAGATAAACAGCTAGATAACTCTATTCGTTAGGTAGTTATTCGACCTTTTAACTGAGCATTGAAAACCGGCCCTTAATGTATCATAGCAAACTTAAAAGAAAACCATAGTTACCCTGATTTTCCCTGAATTTGACCGTTAGATCTGAACCGCTCGGGCTGAAGCTCAAATCGGTTCATTTTTATTTAAAATGAAGGGTAGGGTGCGCCAAATATCTGGTTTATTTTATGTAACTTTGGTCGAAATTAGATTAACACTAATCGCACTGAGTTAATAATTCAAAAAAAATTAATAACATTAACTTTAGAATTTTTATTTCTTTCAACTGTAACTAATAAATAAGTAAAATTGTATTCTTGTTAACATTCATAAACATAAAGAAGCACGTTTATTCTATACGATGACAGGAGTTTTATTTCCATATCTAACCATAACAGAAGTATTTGGTTGAAGTAAACATCATTCTTCGCTTCGAGAGGACATAAGGTTTGTTGGGGTAACAGCGGATCGAAGGAAGAGCGGATAATTCTAATAACACCCAAACCAATGAATATTTATTAATACTAGCAACACAGGCAATGACGCCACTTTGTTTTGTAGTGCCTCAAAAAAAATAGTGATTGTTCTAGGGAAGTACACGTGTGCTGAATGGCGAAATGAGAATGTGCGCAAATTTTGCCATTTTTTATCAAATACCTATGCTCTTTCCCCTGCTAGAGTATCTCAGCATTGAAGAAGAGTATTCTGAATCCGATAAGTTTTTTGTTCTTATTGCGTTCATTCCGTTTATTTTTTCAAGGTTAGAATAATAAATAACGTATAGTTTAGGTTTTATATTTGAATCTGATCTTTCCCCTATGTAGAAAGAGCAGATTAAATTCATCCGCACTTTCCTGGTTTTAAAATGCATAGAAGTAAACAGTGGTTCTAAAACATTTAACTTTTACGTAAACTATAGAGTACCTATACTTTATTAATTTACTTGATTTTTTTTTGTTAGCCTATTAAAGGATGAATTTATCCCATAATTATGAATCGTTTACTTGAAAGATTCAAACTATAGGTACAAATAAAATAAGTCACCTGTTTTTTGTCCACGTGAAATGCGACTATCTTGTATAGGAACATATATATACTACTTCAAGCGCGCATCCGAATCGGCATGATTATTTTACAACGCGACGCTTAAGCGCGCGGCCATCCGAATAGAATGATGAATTTACGTAAAAAAAGTGTGACGTAATATATGACGTTATAAGCATACCTACACTGTTCTAATCTATGTAAGGGTGGTAAAAAGGATAATGACAAACGAGTGACATTTTCATGCCCGAGCCGCAGTAATTTGTTAATTTACCTTTTAAACCGATGTATCATACGACGTTTTTCAATAAGGTTGTGAGAAAACAGTAAAACTAAAAAAGGACCATTATAAAAAAAAACAAAGTTTAGGTATCGGCAACCAACGTTCATTTAAGGGACTTATGGCTCCTTTGAAATGTCTGGGGGAGTAATCTCATTGTGTTTTTCCTATACATACACATAAATATATTTTTATCACACTAAAATTAACTATTCATTAATAAAATTCACATTCACACCTACATAAAACAATTATTCAGTTTAACGAAAACTGCGCTTTGTTTTTGCTATTGACACATACGCATGCGGCCATGCGCAAGTTTTTTTTTAATATGACCATATTTTTTTTTATTATGTTTGCCAGAAAAAGCCTTTGAGCCACATATATTTTTTAAAGTTTTTACTTTCATATTATTACTTTTCGAATGAAGTTAAGGAAACACCTTTTTGTTTAATTATTTAAAGGAAAAAGAGTGGACTATTACTACAAAAAAAGAAATAGCTATATCGGCCTAGATATGAAAGAAGCGACACTGTTGCTATCGTATGATTTGACTGGGGTTAGAACGGAATAAAATTCTATATGAACCGTATCAATACAAAGAATAGAGTTGGTTTTAGGATATAGTCCGATCTTCCCCCAACATAGTCCGCACTTTCCCTCATAAACAAAAATCACTACCTACTCAATTAGATTTCATTTTGTTCAGAAAATACCATTGAGAATATAAATAAAATATATACAAATACCAAAAATGGTCATTCTTTATTTTTCATAAAAAAATATTTCATACGTCCGCTAATCAATCAGAATATTGAAATAAAAAATATTTTTTAAAGTCTTTTAAGAACAACAAAAAACCATCTGCTCTTGCCCCAACATACCTTACTGTGTACGATATTTTGTGTTTTAGTTGTTTAGAAGACCTCAGAAAAACGTACCCTATCTCATCTCATCTCTCCTTGGGGGACGTATTTTTTATAACACGGAAAGCAACATACGCTCCCCGTGCCCCGGCGGGCGCACGCCGCGCACGCGCCTTGATAGGGGCGGCTTTGCGCAGTCGCCCGTCCGTCCTCGAAACAATATGGCGTGTCACTGCGTTCAAGGACATGTTTGATATTATCGCGGTAAAATATGCCCAGCTGTTTCTGTTTATAAACGAATAGTTTGGTGATTAATGCGAGTGATTTATAAATTGTGCTGTGCTAGAACTTGTGTGTGATCTACTGATCTAATTCTGGTTTTGGTTTTGGATACCGGTGATTGGGACGCCTCCGATTGTTTCCGAGAGGTGAGTGAGTTCAAAATAATAATATGAAAAAATTGATTTGTTTTACAAATATCTGCAGGATCTAGGTTTACGACTTACAACAAAATAGATTACTGAATCTATACCTTAATACCTACATAAACCTTTATAATTTTTCCATTCCTTAGCTTTGTAATAGTAAAACTATGTATTTATTTTCCGTAATAAATTTTATTAATGGCTTATTTCCCGTAGCACTCAAATCTCAAAACTATTCACGGGAAAATGCACGCAATAAAAAAATAAATTTATTTTCGCTTTTTTAATTTAAACACAGATGAGATACCTAGGACCTACTAGTTACTTCCGTATAGCATGATGAAGTCGCAGTTCGATGATGATAACTGAGGATGATAATCACCTGTTTAAAAAGAACTAATACATGTTAGGTATGTACCCATTGTTTCGTAAATATCAGAATTTTTGCAAATAAACAGGATTTTCGCAAAAATCTGCTGTAACATCGCGTAACTAGCTGGCTCCGTCAACTCGGTTTTTCGGAGTTGGTTTGCGGGGCTCCTTTTTGCGGTGGCTAAACCGTAACGTAAAAAGAAATTTTGCAATTTTACGGCACTTGGTTTTTTGCGAAATCGATAGATAGATGAACATAGATACGAGTACGCATGTGTTGTCTAAGATAATCACAAAATGCCGACTTTATAGCGAAGTAACTATTTAGTAATCTGTGTTTATAGTCAGGAGAACATAGATATGTATGTGTTGTGATAATCACAAAATGCCGATTTCGCAAAAAATCGGGTGCTGTAATATTGAAAAATTTAGTTTTACGTTATTTATAGGTTTATGCCACCGCAAAAAGGAGCCCCGCAAAGCAACTCCAATAAAACCGAGTTGACGGAGCCAGCTAGTTTCGCGATGTTACAGCGGATTTTTGCGAAAATCCTGATATTTGCGAAACAATGTTACTTACCTACTAGTAGGATGTTAGTATGCACCAGCTCAAAGCTCAATGTTTATGGTTTTGCTGTTTTCTCTGGGTTGAAGGAGCTTTTGGTTTCAGTTTGGTATCGCTGATGTGACTATCTATCCTACGAATTACATTTTTTTAGGGCCACTACCTCCTGTCCGGGTGGTCGTGGTTCGAATCCTGCCACGTATATCCATTTCATATGTTCGTTTATCAGACGCTATCACAGTGAAGGAAAACATCTCGTGAGGAAACCTGCACACGCCTGCGAAGAATCCCGAAGGTTGTGTGTAAAGTCGGATATAATGAAGAAACCCCTTTTAACAGATTCAGCTAGTCAGGTGACAAGACCTCACGTGGTATCGTGTAATTAGAGCCAATGTCACATTCAATTAAAGCAATTACGGGAATAAGTAAGACTTTTGAATTAGTTCAGCTCCCAGCCAGTACCTACAATCATCTAGGTACCTCTACATCTGTTATTATAAGCTGAAACTTATTTTGATATCTTACAAGTTGAGTTGCAAGTGTTTCTTATTTTTACCCGACTGTGCTTCAGCAAAGACAGGGTTTTTTTCACGTGTATCTCTGTATCTATTTAATATACCTGATGTGATTAATTAATTAGTGATCTTGTTAGATTAAGGTTAAAACGTCATTGGATTAAGGATATAGTTATACTTTGTCTAATCTTGGACGTCGAGCGCAAACAAGCACTGCCGTAATTAGTTAATTTCTAGAACCGTTTCGGGCCAATTTTGGAGCTCCTGTATCATGGCCCATGGCACTAGGATAGGGCTGCCATAAATTCCGAGACGCCGACCGGGACATTTAGAACAGAAATAGGGTAAATCATGGATTATTTAAAAATACTGGTTTTATTTAATTATCGTTAATCAAAAATTATATGAGCGTCGTCGGTGGCGTAACGGTTAGGGCTGTCGCATCCTGACCGGGGAGTCGTTGTTCGAATCCTTCGAAATTTCGAATTTCGATTTCATATGTACGTTTATCCGACACTCTTACGGTGAAAGAAAACATCGTGAGGAAACCTGCGCACGCCTGCGAAGAAACTCGCAAGTTGTGCGTGAAGTCGACCAAGTACCAACCCGACTAAGGCCCGATTGCTCTAAATCAGGGTAGGCTAAGTGGGGACGTATATGAGCTGATAATATGATTAATCAAAAAATAACGAAGTCTTTCTTAGATTACGTTTTCGGTGACCACTTTTCTTTAGTCACTCATATTTTTCGGTAGAATTGACCTTTTTCAGTAATTTCTTTTTCCTTTTAACGTAATTATAAAATTTTATTAAAAGCACGTCATTTCGACACCGGGACACAACGATTTAAACCGGGACATGTCTCGGTGTACCGGGACGTATGGCAGTCCTACATCTACACTAGGAACGATTGAAACGATGAAAATATGCCTATCTAATAAATAAGCTACGTGTTCTTATGAGGACGACCCTAGAATTTCAAGATTACAACTAAGGTACATATTTTCGAAGATTTGATGGTATTTGGTAAAGTTGAGCTAATGTGACACTCGCTGACTATATTATTATTAATCAATCATTTAGAGGTACCTACGGGACCCTAAAAAGATCTCTCACCGAGCACCGTCGATGATATCCTCGCGGGCGTCGATATACACGTAGAAAATCATGGATCATGTACATGATCTGTGTATTTTCTACATGGAAGTAATAAGTAAAAAATTGTACAGATGTACAAAAGTACTTATTACTTCCATGAAGAAAATACACAGATTACGATGCGTTTTTCATCTGGAAAGCATTTATCTGCTTTTAGTGTTATTCTAAGAAGAACTGTTCGTTTAGATTAGAATTGTAGTCAGTAGGTAAGTTAGTCAGAACAATAACTGCCAAGAAAATGTTTCCGTCAGTCAACGAACCTGTGATTCATTGAAATATGAATGATGTTTATTTTGATTACAGCTCATGTGTTAGAAGTAAGTTATGTGTTGGAATATGGTTGGAATCTAAACTTAGTATGTACCTACCTACGCGTACTTCCTAATAATCTTACGGGCCCATTGTGCCGCAGCCATTGTTAACGATATTCCGTGTTATAATTAACGCAATGTTTCAAGATTTGAAGAATCGAAGTTTTGAGACTCTGTTATTTCTTATTTTTACTTACAGCTATGTAGACAGAACTGCTGAAGTGACGAGTTAACTGATGGTGCGATGAAAGATTGAGTAAATCCAATCATAAACCATGTGTAACGTGTTAATCGTCATCTTTTAGAACCGAAAAAGAAGGAGGTTTCCAATTCGACCATATGTTTTTTTTGTGTGTGTTACGCGATATATTCGCAAATTGTGAACCGATTTTCATGATTCTTTTTTTTGTTTGATAGGGTATGCTCGCGAGTTGGTCCCATGTACCAGTAACTATGTACCATTAACTATATATTATGTGCCTGGTGTCTCAACAAACTTATTTTATTCTATTCCATATATTTTTTTTTTATCCAAATCAGTGTAGTACTTATCAGAAAATTACCTAACAGAAACCAATAATAATAATGCAAAATTGTACTAAGTTGTTGCAATGGAAGTCGTTTTTAGGGTTCTATACCCAAAGGGTAAAAACGGGACCCTATTACTAAGACTTCGCTGTCCGTCCGTCTGTCTGTCTGTCTGTCCGTCTGTCACCAGGCTGTATTTCATGAACCGTGATAGCTAGACAGTTGAAATTTTCACAGATGATGTATTTCTGTTGCCGCTATAACAACAAATACTAAAAATTAAAAAGGTTAAAAAAATAAGGGGGGGTCTCCATACAAAAAACATGTTTTTTTTAAACGTGAAGAAACTAGCGCCATCTAGTATGATGATACGGAACCCTTTGTACTAGCGCCATTTAGTATGATGGTACGGAACCCTTTGTACTAGCGCCATTTAGTATGATGGTACGAAACCCTTTGTACTAGCGCCATTTAGTACATGATGGTACGGTACACTTTGTGTGCGGTTCTGACTCGCACTTGGCCCGTTTTTTTAACGTGTTTAGCGTTTACAATTATTACTTATTGATTTTTATTGCTTACAATTGGTAAACCCTTGACAACATCTCACCTGGTGGTAAGTGACGTTATTTATGTTTGAAATATGTCTACTTCCCGACTAGGTAAAACTTCTAACAAGGAAACCTAGTCTAGGGTTTTCTCGCGAGCTATAAATAGACTTGGGCAAATGCCAATTGAAATCCTTACATCACTCGAGTGTTCCTAAGCTGACTCAGTTCCAACCCGGTGTCCTTATGCGCATTACATACGTTTTATAATGCTCAATACAAGACAACACTGTATTAAACATTAAAAAACCGGCCAAGTGTGAGTCGGCTTACAGCACCGACGAGGGTTTCGTACCAACACACCTTTGACCTTTGAATACTGTACCCTAAACACTACAACGAGCACAGTCTGCAATGTAAGGTTTTAGTCGCAAAAAATCGCAAATTAACGACTTATTGAAAATTTTCCTTTACTTGTGCTGGAAAATTAGCTTCTAGCCATATTTCATGATTCTAGGTCAACGGGAAGTACCATGTCGGCTAACCTTTAGGTTTTGATGAGTCGGTTTTTTTTGGAGTTTACTCATTTAAAATTGATGTATATGTCATTAACCTTTTATATTAGGAAGGCTAAGACTCCAATGGCCATACAGCATAAACCGCGTGGTCGCAGCCCGAGCCCCGCGGTAGGGAGAAGCCCGGAGCGCTCCCTGCTAGTCCGGAGGCCGAATTCTGCGTAGAATTAAAAAAAAACGGCCAAGTGGGACTCGGGGTCACACAAACAGGATTCCGCACTTAAACTTAACTACCAACAGAACAAAACCTCTCAGTACAACATACTTTGCTCTAAGTGAATAGGGGTCTAGTTATTCTGGACTATAGAAACTTCAGTTTTCATGTGGGAACGGAAGGACTTTAGATTTTTCTGTATCTATTTTAGGCCCAGAGAAAAGAAAGGGGGTAAGGGGGATGGTCAATTTTCGCCTCTTTTCTTAAAAAACTTCATGACTACATATTTTTAAATTATTAAAAAATATATGTATTAGAGATTCTCAAAAAAAGCCATTTCATTTGATATGTCACACAATATGTATTAAAAACTTAAAAAAGTAACTAATTTACCCCCCATAGTGGTCCCCATGTTTAAAATTCATTTATCTACGTAAAACATCCGTCTTTGGGTCACCGACTTACATATGTGTACGAAATTTCAATTCAATCGTTACAGTAGTTTCCGAGCGAATTGGCTGTGACAGACGGACGGACAGACACACGAGTGATCCTATAATGGTTCCGTTTTTACCGTTTGAGGTACGGAACCCTAAAAAAATGTGAAACGATGACTAAACTTCTGTCGCGCGTCGGAACTGACACGCTTACTTTTTTCGTTAACAATTGGTGAGTCCTTGACATCATAGTTCATCCCTCTCTTACATGTAGGCGACGCTTCCCAAATATATATTTTTTTACCCGACAGCCTCAGAAGGAGGGTTGTCTTTCGAGTGTATGTATGTATGTAGATTTCTATGTTCCCTGCTACATCCTGAACGGCTTGCAGGATTTTAACGTATGAGTGACATAGGATACATTTTTAGCCGACTGGCCAAAAAGAGAGGTTAAGTTTTTACGGAGTATTGTTTTTAATTTTTAATGAAGTCCTAAAGTTATTACATATTGACTTCATTTTGCATTCCGGTTTATACTGTAGGTCTAATAGTGCCAATAGTGGTAGAGAAAATTGACTGTAACACACGCACCGATGGACAGACGGACGGATGGACATGACGAAATTATTAGGGTTCCGTTTTGTTGCCTTTTTGGTCCCGGAACCCTAAAAATATATGTTTCGTAGATCACGATCGTAAAGCAAACGCTATAAAGATCAATATCGACATATGTATACTCGTAATATACAAATTTATATTGCCCATGCAGGGACAATGGCCCAAATAAATTACACTACCTTACTACCTACGCTTATCTAGTTGACTTCTTCTTATTACAATAATGCAATAAACAGAACCGGTTCCAACGTTTCATGAATATTGTAACAATGAGTAACAGAGCTGAGATTATTCATCTCTACGTTTCTCAGTCGCCCACGCTTTTGGCCCTGAACTTGATTCGGTCCAAGCTCGAGCCACCCCATAAACATATCGAGTCACATTTTTTTGTATCGCGCGAGCCGGTTCGCGGGGTCTTTGAACCGCCAAATTCCCCCTGGATGAAGGACCGGCTATATTTAGAAACGGCACGCATGATTACGATTAGAGTGGCGAATGTCGCAGGATCTCTTGTCAGACGAGCGTCTCTACAACACCTCAGAGGAGTACCTACACCTTATGTCAATAAAAAAAAGCAAAAGGTAAACAAAAAAAGAGTGTGTGGTTTTATGAAACCACGGTAAAAGTGAAACTTTTTTTTTCACATTATAGACATTTACAGAGGACGAAACGATCATACCGACCGTCACGCGACACACAGACGAAAAAGTACTATAGAATTAACATGTGAAACTGTCAAACTGTTTGTTTACATTGTGCTTTTTTTGGATTGGTATAAGGTATACCTCTATACGTACTTTTCTAACTACAGTGTGAAGTCTATACAGCGACACACTCAAGGGACCGGGCATCTTGTGACGTTATTGAGAGTTTTCGTTACACAGAGAGAAATTAGCGTTAATGTAAACCAACTGGAGCCAGAAAATTTTGACGTTTCAAAGAATGAATCGTTATATCGAGTGACGTTATACAGAGTTTACACTGTATTTAGAGAATCTAGGCGAAATGAATAAATTGTACAGCTGTGCATACTTTCTCGCGCAGCCTTCATCGTCTGGCGTAGTCGGGCATACGCAAATCAACAATAGCTTCATCATGATCATCATCATATCAGCCGAAAAACGTCCACTGCTGGACTAAGGCCTCCCCCAAGGATTTCCACGACGACCGGTCCTGCGCTGCCCACATCCAGCGGCTTCCCGCTATCTTCACCAGGACGTCGTTCCACCGCGTGGGAGGCCTGCCTACGCTACGTTTTCCGGTGCGCGGTCGCCACTCGAGAACACAACAATAGCTTACTTAGTAGCAAAGAATTGTCAGATTTGACGAAAATTTAAAAATAATTTGGGTCTGAATGGAAATTGGAACGTATCTTAAAAAACCTTATTAAGTCCTAGTTATTTACAAAGTTTCATTAAAATCGTTGGAGCTATTTTTGAGAAAAAGTAAAAAACAACTTGGATTTGTAATAAGAGGTACCTTATTCGAATTTTTCCTGGATAACGAACTGATTCCCGTCTAAGGATGTGATAAAATCCTTAAACATATCCCATGCGATAGGTATTGCCATTGATGTGCTGCGGACCGTACCTATTTTTAACCTCTGACGCAAATAGAGGGTGTAATAAGTTTAACGTGTGTATCTATGGCATCGTAGTATCCAAACGGATGAACCGGTTTGGATTTGTGAAATTTTATTTTATCTAGAGTGACATAGCTATGATTCAAGAAAAACTGTTCAGTCTTTTGAAGATAATCATCTCTTTTCTAGTTGGTAAAGGGATGTGAGCAACTTCCATAGAGCTGATCGATTAGGAATGTTGTATCCTGCTACTTCAATAATGTTTCATGAACATGGTAACCTTGACCTGATGCTGCAGCATCACCTGGAATCTGCAGGATACTCGACTCCACAATCTTACAGCAGATGTATCTGTTTGGGCTCAAAGGAATGGTCTTAATAAATAGGATAAATATAGATTGAAATTATAATTAAAAAATATATGCTGATAGATAAATCACAAACGCAAGTTTATTAATAAACGAGCCCTTATTACTTAATGCTATGCTATTAAAACTTTAACAAAAGTCATAAACGCAACTATTTAATAAATTGAAAATGTATATGTTGTAGACTCTGTAGACGAAGCTATGTAGGTCTCATCTGGGTTTTTACTCAAAAACTATGTTGAAATCCAGGTATATTTCCGAATTTATTCTAAACTCCCCATTCAAGAGATCAAAATGTAGGGTTTAACCCGGGTAAATACCTAATGAACACCAGTTAATGAAGAGCGTCGGTGGCGTAACGGTTACGGCCGCTACCTCCTGTCCGGGAGGCCGTGGTTCGAATCCTGCCACGTACCAATGTGTTTTCGAATTTCGATTTCATATGTACGTTTATCCGACGCTCTTAGGGTGAAGGAAAACATCGTGAGGAAACTTGCACACGCCTGCGAAGGAACTCGAAGGTTGTGTGTTAAGTCGACCAACCCGCACTGGGCCCGCGTGGTCGACTAAGGCCCGATAGCCCTAATTCAGGGTAGGCTCGAGCCCCTCGGTGGGGAAGTATATGAGCTGATAAGAAGAAAATCTAATATTAGAGTCAAAACCAGGTCGTGACTGGCTTGCGATACGATAGCATAGTAACTGGCGGCAAGGGGATGATTCTAAAAACTGAGAAACCCTTCAGTCTCTGAAATTTAATACACGCCATATAACTACTGTAATGTATGAATTCTACGTAATACCATGGTAGGGAAGTGAAATGAGGTGGGGTATTAAGAGACTGGGGATTTGAATGGTACCTAGGTACTAGCCGTGGTTTACATCAACAGAGCGACGGATCGGTTTTCATATTGGTAAGTAGAGAAACCTTTGATACAATTGCATGACGGGTTTGACACCATTATCTGTCTTTTTACCCGACTACGAAAAAAGGAGGATTATGTTTTAAGGGTTCGTAGTCAACAAGGTACCCTTATTTATAGTTTCGCCATGTCGTCTCTCTGTCCGCGGCTTACCTCAGAGACTGTTGGTACTAGAAAACTGTAATTTCGCATAGGTATACATAATATTAGTCACGCAGACGAAGTGGTAAAATATTTTTTTTTATTTAAAATTACCTCCCCTACATGGAGGAGGCGTGAATTTTTTTCGGTGACGTACTCTATCGTGTGGGGTATCGTTGAATAGGTCTTTCAAAATTACTTTGTGTTTGCTAAAATCATTTTTCGATTTAGGGATATGCTTAAAAGTGCTAATTTTTGTTAAAGTCAAGTGTCCCCCCACCCCCTCCTACCAGCTCAACCGCTATTTCAGGATATCTGGAAAAAAAATATGAAAATAGTATGACATATTATCAATTTAAAAGGAAAACTATCACAAACTTAAGATATAAAGTTGGATTTCTCAAAAAGTCGTACATTTTCCATACAAAATGTTGTATTACCAATCACAATTTTTTTTTAAACATATACATTTATTTTTTGAAACGACTACGGAATACGCGAGTCCGACACGCACTTGGCTGGTTTTTTTATACTCACTCTACTACGACTTGGATTGGACAGCATACTTATAAAAGTACGTATTTGTACAATAAAGCATATTTGATTGATTGATTGATTATGTCTGCTCTAAGCGACTCAGAACTACGATATTAAAATAACTTAAAGTACGAGTACATTTTAGAAAAAACGAGTTTGAAATATATCATGTAATTGTCAAAAGCATTGCATCGGAAATGGATAGCCTGTCGACAAATTTGACAATATCCGCAAGTATACTGATTGTACAGTCGCCATCAGATATATCGTAGCGGGCGAGGTGTTCAAATATATCTGAGCAGTGTTGGATTTCAATAAATTATGTGCACTAGAAGTGGCTTTTAATATCTCAAAGTCTAACTTGTTATAATTATCTGATCTGCAGATTTTTCAATATGATCTTCACATACAATGACTTGAAGTAGTTTTTCCTAAAAAGCTACATATTAAAAAATCTGCTGCTCAGATATTTATGACGAATATTAAATGTTCAGATATTTTAAAAAACTTATAGTGTACTGTACCTAAACTCAACACTGCTCAGAAATATTTGAACAACTCGCCCGCTACGATATATCTGATAGCGACTGTACTGTACTTCCGTCGATCACTAACTAAATAGAAATGGTTTGATCATTCCTTTTCTGATCAAATGAATCAAATCAAATAAGGTAGGTAGTCACGCGAATTTTAACTTTAGTGCCAGCATCCTAGTAATGTTATTATAATAATAATAATAATAATAAATTCTTTATTCAGGCAATAGACCCACGGTAAAATACAGAAAATACACAAAATAATAATAATAATACAAAGTAAACTAAATAAAGATTAATTTAAATGGACAGTACTGACTAGAATCATTTACGATTCGCGTCAAGGTGGACACTAATCCAGTATTTATATATGTACCCAGAGAAGTCCTCACCCACTACTCTCAGAATGCTGTAATAATTTATTATTAATATTAATGTGAAAGTTTGTATATATGTGGCTGTTGGTTACTCTTTCACGCTTCAAGCACTGGACGGATTGATGAAACTTGGCACACATATAGGTTAGGTCATGGAATAGGACCTAGGCTTTTTTTACCCCGGGAAAACGTCCTATTCCTACGGGAAAATAACGCTAAAATAAATTATAAAATATTATTCACCAAATGGCATTTCTCCTACAAAAGCACCAAAATTCTATTCACTTGATATTTTAATCCATTTTCAATTTCATATTTTATTAAAATCACTAAATTAGTTCGTCATTGGCAATGACGTCACAATATAGTATTAACACGAACAATTTCAGAGTAAAAAGTTTGTTTTTGACAGTTGATAAAAAGTAACTCAAATGACTTGTAGTCAAATACCAGATAAAAAAAACGAAACATTAGTTTAGTCAAGACAGTTTGTTACCTTTCCTGTGTGCTTAAACTCGTTCGTACGTACACTGCTGTATGTATTAAGGAGCTAGGATGACTCAATCCGAGGTCGATCCGTGATAAAATAATATCGAACGTAACTCTATTCATTTTAAGTTCAATTCAATGCGGGCTTTAATGCGGTGGTTACGTTGAGACCGAACGCCCCGTTCTCATTTTTTTTACATGTTTTTGTTACTTTTCTTCACTTTCAAATAGTTTTTTGAAAAATGTGTACAATTAAAATGGAAGGTGAAGTCGTAGATTTTTGTGTGTTATTCAACATACCTAAACTGTTTGTTTTCGAGAAATTTTGCAAATAATCCAAAAAACAGGGTCTAGTATATTTTTTTTTACTTCAAAAGTGGTAATATTTGTATAATTGTATTCAATTAAAAAAATCTTTTATTACTTTAAGAATATTATGTTTTTTTCCATCGTGGTAGCTTTACGCAGTCTTTCAATAATTTTAATTAAATATTGTGATTTGACCCTTTTTAGGGCCTTTACTTAATCATCACTTTTTTATGAAAGGGATTATTTAATAGTAATGTTATGAGATATATTTTTGCTAGAACTTAGTTGTACAAAAATGAATAAATGGAACCGACATAGCTCACAGAATCGCTAAACTGAAGTGGACAGAGCGCAGAACAGATGACCGTTAGGGCAGTAAAGTTCTCGAGTGGCGACTGCGCACCGGAAAACGTAGCGTAGACAGGCCTCCCACGCGATGGACCGACGACCTGATGAAGATCGCAGGAAGCCGATGGATGAGGGGAGGGCGGAACCGGTGGTCGTGGAAATCCTTGGGGGTGGTCTTTTCCAGCAGTGGACGTTTTTCGGCTATGATGATGATGATGACGAATAAATGGAGTCTTGGAGCTACAAATTTTAGGTACCATTATACTTGTAATCGCTAATCAGCCATTACAGCCGCTATATTGTAATACTGTGCCATTACTCACAAGTTCACAATATTTTTTTAGCTGTTATTCTTTATCTTATTTATTAATATCTACTGGAAAGCTGTTAGCGATCAATACTCGCGTCATGTGTTACATGTAGATGTAACACTCGATTGCTTTGACAGCTGATGGGGGATGACTAACGTGACCATTTATTTTTTCGTCAGAGCGGGACACCAGCGGAGTTATGTAAAAAAAACTTTTTTATATTTTACTAGCGTTCATTAGTAAACGAATTAAACTGGATAGGTTGAACAACCCGCACTGGGCCCGCGTGGTCGACTAAGGCCCGATCGCCCTAATTAAGGGCAGGCTTGAGCCCCTTGGTGGGGACGTATAATATGAGCTGATACGATGAACACTGAATAATAAGTAGGTTTTTTTAGTACATAAAATAATAGGTATATACTTAAATTAATTTATACTTTGGTCTGTTCGCTCGCTGGGGAAAGCGGGACGTATGATCACGTTAGGGATGACGCGTTAACAGATATTTAATACTTTTTCAATACAGTTGCTCGAAAAGTCCCATATTTTAGTAGTAATAATTCAATGCATTACTTATAATATATGCCAGTCAAGTGTGCGCGAAATAGATTTTACCGCAAATGTGCTTTTTACTTTACCACATTTTATTTTATTTTAAGGCCACATTCTAAACACTGGATGTCAATATTTTTATTCTTTACAATAGGGGCCTAACTTCGCTTAATTTCAATTTCGCATATATATGCCTTTTGAACACTAGTAATAATAGATCATCTTTGCCTCTTGGTTATGGATTTCACATACCAACCACCGGCCACCCAACTAAATTGTATTTGATATTGAAATTGAACAGATGTATTAAGACGTATATCCGAGCGAGAGAGAGTAAGATATAGTGTTGCTATTATAGTCATCCTTCTCACACTAGAAAACTTACGCATGCGTACTGCGTGGTACAAATTTTTTTTTCCCTCGGAACGGAGGAGGGAGAAGGAAGATGCCGGCTGTACTGGTTATGTGGGAATCACAACTGAAGACATCTACCCACTAAAAACCCCCTGAAGTAGATTGCAAATATAAGACTTATGAATCCTTCGTCTGAGCGACCCACACCCTGGTGAGGGGGGGCGCGAAAATTGGGGCGCTAAGGATGGCTACGTGGGGTCAAGTAATTTATTGTTAACTTTGGGTGGGGCAACCAAATTCGAGCCATTTACAGTGTCAGTGGTACGTGTTTGTTTCATCATCATCATCATATCAGCCGAAGGACGTCCACTGCTGGACATAGGCCTCCCCCAAGGATTTCCACGACGACCGATTCTGCACTACCCGCATCCAGCGGCTTTCCGCGACCTTCACCAAGGTCATCGGTCCACCGAGTGGGAGGTCTGCCTATGCTAGGTACGTTTTCCGGTGCGCGGTCGCCACTCGAGTACTTTACTGTCCATCCGTTCTACGAGCTATCACTGCCACTTAACCTTGCCTGCTATGTCGGTTTGTTTGTGAAAAGTGATTTGCAATGCAATTTATGATTTTACCTGTTTTCTCACAACTGTATTGAAAAAAATTCGTACGATATATAGGAATAAAAGGTAAATGACACACTCGTGACGAGTGTTAGAAAGCTGTAATTACCTAGTTACTTACCTATGCATATTAATCACGCCGACAGAGATAGAATAAACACTTGAAAATTTTTTTTTTATTGTTAGGGAACATGTAAAAGTGGAGGTGATTTTTTTTCGTCTATCCTATGGTGTGGATTGCCGTTGGATAGGTCGTTCAATATTGCGGGTGTGTGAAAACCATTTTTCGATTCAGGGATCCGTTTGTTTGGGAACCAGTAATTTTTTTTTGTTAGAGTGATGGTTCCCAATGTGATAGTAAGATGAGGGATAAAAACAGTAAAGATCTAACACACATAAAATGTATCAAGGATGAAGATGGAAGGGTAATCACAAAAAATGAGGAAATAAGAAATAGATGGAAAAGATACTTCGACCATTTGCTGAATGTAGAAAATGAAAGGAATGAAATAATGGAAAGAACACAGCCAAAAATTGGCCTGGTGGATATTATAGATAAATCGGAAGTAAAGAAGGCGTTAAGTAGAATGGCAAATGGAAAAGCAATAGGACCGGATGGAATTCCGATTGAAGTATGGAAAATATTAGGGGAAGAGGGTTGTGAATGGGTAACAAATTTGTTTAATAGAATCCAAGAAGAAGAACATATACCCAACCAGTGGAGAGAAGGCTATCTGGTTCCAATTTTCAAAGAAAAAGGTGACATCCAGGACTGCAATAATTATAGGGGGATCAAACTAATGTCACACACAATGAAGCTGTACGAGAAAGTTCTAGAGAATAGAATCAGAAAGGAAACAGACATCACCGCAAACCAATTCGGTTTCATGCCTGGACGAAGTACATCGGATGCCATTTTTGCAGTAAGATAACTCATGGAAAAGTACAAGGAAGTTCACCGTAACCTTCATATGGGTTTTGTGGACTTAGAAAAGGCGTATGACTTCCCAGAGAAGTTCTGTGGTGGTGTCTGCACAAAAAGGGTGTTACATTAAAGTACATTTTGCTCATACAAGATATGTACAATAACGTAAGTACACAAATCCGTACTGCAGTAGGAGTGACGGAAAAACTACTAGTCGGAGTCGGCTTACACCAGGGATCAGCACTTAGCCCCTATCTGTTCCTTCTTGTAATGGATGCACTAACATCAGCAATTCAAGAGAAGGCCCCGTGGTGTATGCTTTTTGCTGACGACATAGTTCTATCATAGAAACTGGAGAAGGACTTCAGAGCAGACTAAATAAATGGATGCATGCTCTAGAGAATGAGGGCTTGAAGATCAGTAGGACCAAAACTGAATATATGTTCTGTGACTTTGGCGGTGTCTCTGGAGCTGCACAATTACAGATCGGCCGAACACCAGTGCCAAGCTGCTCTGATTTTCGTTATCTGGGTTCTCTCCTGCAGAATGATGGAGAAATTGACCGCGATGTCACCAAGCGGATAAACGCAGGATGGTTTAAATGGAAACAGGTTACTGGAATGACGTGCGACAAACGAATGCCAGTCCGACTAAAAGGGCTTATCTACAAGACTGTCATAAGACCGGTGCTACTTTATGGAAGTGAGTGTTGGGCGCTAAAAGCCACCGACGAAAAGCGAATGCACGTGGCTGAAATGAGGATGTTACGATGGATGTTAGGGGTAACCAGATTGGACAAGATCAGGAATGAATATATAAGAGGTAGTATTAAAGTAGCACCGGAACAGAGAAGATTCAAAGCCACCGACTGACTTGGTTTGGCCACGTTTGCAGAAGAGAAAAGGAGCATGTGACACGTAGAGTGATGGATATGAGGGTGGAAGGATACAGGAGCAGAGGAAGACCGAAGAAACGATGGGTGGATGGAGTGAAGAAAAATATGGAGGAGTGTGGAGTGACGCAGGAGTTGACCAGTATGAGGCCGGAATGGCGACAAAAAACATTTAAAGTCGACCCCAAATAGTTGGGATTAATAAGGCTTGGAAGATGATGAGAGTGATGGTTCCCCCCTGCCAGCTAAACAAACAGCTAGAAATAGGATATGTGTTTTTTTAGTAATGGGAAATGTAATCAATTTAAAAGGAAAACTATCACTGCAAAGTTGAGTGAACTTGAGTGTCATTGGATTTTTAAGTTAAATATTGTTTATTGAGTTGAATTTAAAAAATGCCTGGTGAGAAAGATCCAATATGGTCATACTTTATTTGCATGAAGAAAAAAAAATACTGGGCTATGGGCTCGGTGCAAAAAATGTAGCAAAGAGATGCAAGGAATAGTAAATAGAAATTATAAACTATTAATTGTTTTTTGTTAGAATAACCCTAATTATAATGCATTTGTTATGAAACAATATAACAAATGAATTTCTTACACTGGTGATAATTATCCGATAATTATAATAATAGTTATAATTATCTTGATTTTTTTGAACCCTGATGTCGACCAACTTAAGATGTGCAATTGGATTTTTAAAAATTCATAGATTTTCCATAAAAATGTTCTATTTCTAACCACAAAAATATTTTATAAAATAAAAAAAAAATTAAATAAAAAAAAATGTTTTTGAAAAGACTACGGCACCAAACTTTACGAGTGGTCCGACACGCACTTGGCCACCTTTTTTACTATGGTGGCAACCCTAAAAACTCAAGATGAGAAAAAAGGCTGGGCATCATCATATCAGCTCATGTACGTTTCCACAGAGGGGCTCGTGCCTACCCTAAATTAGGGCGATCGGGTCTTAGTCGACCACGCGGCCCAGTGAGGGTTGGTCGACTTTAACTCACAACCTTTAGAGTTTCTTCGCATGTGTGCAGGTTTCCTCACGATCTTTTCCTTCACAGTAAGAGCGTCGTCGAAAAAAAAGGGCTGGTCATATAAAAATAACATTGCTCTAACCCAAATTTTACCAAAATCCGAAATCCGTCCAGTAACTTGGGCGCTAAAGCACCCGACGGACGCACAAACACACATACATATTTTTTGTTTTTTAGACGATTGGTGTAAGGCAATAGATCCACATTCAAATCTCAACTTCGATTTTTCACTCCTTCGTCGTTCACTACTCCTCAGTCGCTCGAAAGTAAAGAGCATAATTATTAATTTATAGTTGGTTTAGCATTTCAATTATGGACGATACAGTATAACGAAGACAATCAAAGAAACAGAACACCGAAAACATTCAACATAAAGATATGAAAAACAAACAGTGACACTCGGGTTTCCTACGCCGCCGCCGCTAGAAAAGCTCCTGCAAACAAATGAAGCGCAATGCAGCAAGAATGTGACACTGCTCGAGATGTACACACGGCGCCACATCAAGCTATACAAAAACCAGTATACGCGGGCCTCGCGTATTTTAAAACGCAAAGGCGTCGCGCGACTCGCGCAGCCAGCTTATACTGGTTTTGTATAGCTTGATGTGTCGCTGTCCTTACGTATATCGACGGCCACTCCTTCCTCGTCATGTTTTGTTTATTAATTGAATACGCCGTCCGTCGTGGCTGACTAAACCTACCATTCATTTCACTGTTCTCGGAACACGTGAGTTTGAACTAATTACAAGCACGTACGTGCTATGTCCACACAGAGACAGGAAACACGAACACAGACAAATGTAGAGCAATAAACACGTGCGCGTACGCAGCGCTAGAAACTCTTTTGAAATTCGAACCCTAGTTGTTGATGAATAAATAAAAATCTATTGCTGGTAGCCCGGTAGCACGTTCTTTCTGTTCAGTCGTATTGTTTTGTTGTTGAAAGAACAATAAGATGGTTAAATAGGGATGACGAATGCTAATCATCTGAGTTACTTTTTATCATCTTTCAAAAACTACATTTTGTTCTAAAAATGTTAGAAATACCTAGGCGTGACGTCATAGTTAAGCAGCGTCATGTATGTATACTCATTTTGTGATTTTGGTGAATTAAAAATGGAAGACTTGATGGAAAACAAAACGAGTAAGGTTTTCCGAAGTTTAAGTAGGAGGGCAATTTAGTGATCAAGAGTTCATAATTTATTTCTGATGCTGTCGTCATCCCTATTGTATTTGCAAAGGTACCTACCTAGTGTAACGCTTTCATTATTATTATACTAGCTGTTTCCCGCGGCTTCACCCGCGTGGACAACGTTTCTATGACTTTCCGAGGGTGCGCAGTGCGCGAGCCGCTTGCGTGGAAAAAAGTAACCTATGTTTTAATCCAGGTCCTAATCTGTCTACCTACTAAATTTCAGCCAGTAGTTTGTTTGTTTGTTTGTAAACTCTTTATTGTACAAAATATACACTTAAAATAATGTATTAAAAAAAACCTTAAGTACAAAGGCGGACTTATCCCTTAGAGGGATCTCTTCCAGTCAACCGTTTTTAGAACCTAGTTTTTACGTGAAAGAGTAAGTAACATACATCCATACATTCTAACAAACTTTCTAGATTATTCCCGCGGCTCCGCCCCGTGGACATCGTTTTTATGACTGTCATTAAGGGTGATTAGTAAATTATGTCGTTTCCCACCTATTCAACCATCTCTGTGCAAAAAATCACAACAATCGAGTATTTTTTAGTTCCCTCAGGAACTGCATCAGATTATGCTATTTTTCCGGGATAAAAAGTAGCCTTTGTCCTTCCCCGTGACACAGGCTACCTGCATGCCAAATTTCACAAAGATTGGTCAAGGCGCTGAAGTGTGAAAAGGTAACAAACAAACAAACAAAAAACAAACACATTTTCACATTCATAATATTAGTAAGGATTATATTTTTAATTATCGTATTGTTAATTTAGTTCCTGCAGTTAAAATAGACTACAAATTAATATAGATATTTTTGAATCAATTTTTTAGCCTCCGGGTTGAGTTTCCATTCAGATCCTCCCAGCCGGGACTAAGCACCGGTTCAGCCACTACCCCACGATGTGCCGCATTGTCTGCTCGGCAACTCCGCAGTCGCAGCTAGGGGAGCTCCTTATGCCCCATTTGTGCACATGGTAGTTGCACCTGGCTTGGCAAGTTCATATGCGGTATAGTGTGGTCCAGATTTTACGGATGCCGTTTAATACTAACTGTGAGGTCCTGCACCAGGTTTGTGTCTGAGGAATCTAAAGCATGCGGTTTTCTCCATTTAGAACGAACGCGTACGAATATATTATTTGTGGGTCCGTCCTAATTGGTTTTCGTGATGGGAGGTGGCGTGGTGGAAACTCGTCGAGAGTCTTTGCGATGAGCATTTAATATTGATACGGCACTGGGTTGTCGAGTGCTTTAATTCAATCCGCGGCGGCGGTAAAGGTTGAGTTGTGTTTAAATTATTATCACTTTACCGTTGCTCCTGAAGCCGCCGTGAGCGTCAATCTACGTATTTCTACATCTTCTTTATCTTGTATATAAGTAATTTTCGAAAAACCTAAAAACTATTAAGTACAAGCTTTTAATATTGCATTGTCACGCGATATACATATGCATGCAAAATTTCAGCTCCATCGGAAACCGGGAAGTGGGTCAAACTATATCTAATTTGCAACAGAAAAAGTCAGTCCTAATAGGGGGGGGGGGGGGGGGGGTTGGAAATCAACGGCTTTTAAAAAAGTAAAAAATATACAAAATTAATTGCAACAAAAAACAATGATTGTTGTAAAAAGGGGGCCTAAAATCCCATACTAATTATTCAAAAAAGTTCGAATTTTTTGGATTTTTGGATGAGCTTGTGAATCAAAGTTAGTCATGATGCTAGAGGGTCAGAGATGTTTGTTTATGCGAAAAACATGAAAAATTATGAAATTTAAAACAACATGAAAGTAATGTTTATTGAAAATTTGTATGGGATTTGATGCACCCTTTTGACAACAAACATTCTTTTTTGGAATGCTGATAAAATGAGAAAGTTTTAACCGTATTTTTGACGCCAACCGTATTATAACTTTTTTTTTGTAAAATCACGAAATATTTGAACAAATGCGTTTTTCATACAAAATTTAAAAATGAAATGGGCTTTAACTCGACAACCATTGATTTCCGACCCCCCGTTAGTATGACTTTTTCTGTTGCAAATTAGACGTAGTTTATCCCCTTAAAAGCATTTGCACTACTTACCAGCGTTAGTCTCGCTAAAACTCGAAAACGGTTCGACCGAATAACTTTGGTGAATTGTTGTGCGCTCGCACACCCTTGATGTCCACGCGGGCGGAGCCGCGGGCATCAACTATTACTGGATAAATTCCAAGACATTTATAAGACATGTTCGCATGTTCGCAATTTTGGAATCCAATCTGATTCAATCGCAATTTTGAAGCCCCGTAATAACAATCTACCTGTTAGCTCCTCCGTTGCATATTCGGGAACTATTTGAACTACTTACAAAGAGCGGGCTGGACACGCGTTTTTTTTTTTTATTCACAATTGGTAAACCCTTGACAACATATCACCTGGTGGTAAGTTCCAGCTTGAAGATAAGATAGCCAGATCTCCATTGCGTTGGGGAATCTTGGTGAGCCCGCTTCCATCTTCGGCATCATCGTCACTTACCATCAGGTAAGATGATGCCAAGGGCTTATTAATTGTGGATTTTTTAAAAAAACAGTGTCCAGCTAGATACACTACAGTTTTTTTTAAATACAAACTCCAACGAAATACATAATACATATTCTACTCGTATTGTACCTACCTACATAAATATGTATTTTAAACTAGCTGTTTCGCGCGGCTTCATCCGCGTGGGCAACGTTTCTATGACTTTTTGAGGGTGCGCAGTGCGCGAGCGTGGAAACAAGTAACCTATGTGTTAATCCAGGTCCTAATTTGTCTACCTACCAAACAGCTAGATCCGTTTTTTGCGTGGAAGAGTACAAACATACATCCATACATTCTTACAAACTTTCGCGTTTTTAATTTTTTTTAGTAGGATGATGATAACCTTCCATTTCTGAACAGGAAGTCAGAACAAACATTCGCGTAGTATACGAAGTAACTAGTATCTCATCTGTGGTAGTATGCGCAGTGGCATAATTTACCTATACCTTCAGTAAATTTCAATTCGGCATCACGTAGTAAGTACATTGTGACCTTCGCACCGACCTCATTGATTATAATATCCTTTCTGGCATCGACCGAAGCCGCCCTTAGTAGGATGATGATAACCTTCCATTTCTGAACAGGAAGTCAGAACAAACATTCGCGTAGTATACGAAGTAAATAGTATCTCATATGTGGTAGTATGCGCAGTGGCATAATTTACCTATACCTTCAGTAAATTTCAATTCGGCATCACGTAGTAAGTACATTGTGACCTTCGCACCGACCCCATTGATTATAATATCCTTTCTGGCATCGACCGAAGCCGCCCATCAGCATTGTGCATTCGATGCGCGAATCACTTCAGGTGACATTTAGTGATGGCACATTCATCATTTCATCGATAATAAATAGACTGTTTTGAAAGTTATTCTTGGTAGTGGGTATAAAAATTATCTGTATGTATAATGTTCAATGTTACGTACGCCTAATATATAATATAATATATAAAAGCCTTTTATTCGGACAACAGATATACAGTTTTGTTAAGTACTGTTATATATGTATTTATATGTATGTTGTTATTTATTTGTATGTATATATGTATTTTACACTATTAAAAATATTCGCATATTTGGTGCTTATTTACTTTCTGTAAATCCGTTTGCCAATTGGCAAAGGCCTCCTCCAACCTACTCCATTCTGATCTCTCTCTGGCTAGTCTGTTCCATGTTATGCCTGCAACCTGTCTGATATCATCGTCCCATCTTTTTTGTTGTACCAATGTGTAATTATTTTGCTCCATTTGTCCTTTCCTCTGACCATGTGTCCCGACCATTTCCATTTTAACCTTTTTATTTTAAGGGTTACGTCCTGTATCTTGGTCTTTTTCCTAATGTACGCCTAAAGCAAAGTTTAAATATTAGTACTAACATACAGTATGGACACTCCCTGCTGCTCTCTAGATTGCGATCTCACCCCCTCGTCACCCAGATTGATACACATTGGTTACAGTTTGGTTGTCGAACGTATAGGATTTCGCCGCCATTTTGTTTGTTCCGTCATTCGTTTTTTGAAATGTAATTTCTGGCCCGTTGTATGAAGTGTCCAGGGTGTGACTAAAGCTCTCTATAAAAGCAATGTCTTAATGTTGTGTGGCTTAATGAATTTTATATCTTTTATATTGCAAACAAGCAGATTAAATACTCCTCTTACGATACGTACGGCCTACATTTAATTACCTGCCTACATCACTTTCTCTGATATTAATCAAGATTGTGCAATCGGAGAGCAACTATAACACAAAAAGATGATAGTAAAAAATATCGGCGTCGGATTTATCGCATATTGATAGTATGCGGTCCGATTCATTCATAAAAAGCTTTAACTAGTTATGTAAATGTTCTTTTGTGATATTGAACTGATAATGATATACATATTGAATAAGTTTGTATTTGTACCTACCTCTAGATTGCTAGTACTTAATTATATCGTATATGTAGTTCAATTAAGTAATGGATGAAATTGTTCTATAGAAATTAATGTAATAGAACAAATCATACTCACAGGTAGGTAAATTGTATTCTCAACACAGTTGCTCCAAAAGTGGTCCTTTATATGCTAGTCAAGTGTGCGCGAAATTAATTTTACCGCACACGTGCTTTTACTTTACCACTTTTATAAAAATTTCTAGCTCGGAAGAACAAGACTTTTCTAGCAAATAAAAAATGTAATAAGGATAAATAATCTTTTTTTAGGAGAAATTTAAAAGAGATAGGCTGTTCATCTGTGAGATTAATACATAACGCTAGCTGATTAGATTCTCTTTGGGTTATATCTTTGTGAAGAAAAGTAAATGAATAAAGCGCATAGTTTACACCAAGGAATAGGTCATCTTTTTCAAGGAAGTTTTAATGTTTATAATAAAATTATCCCAAGCCTTATTGTAGCCTATTTATGATAATATTTAAAAAAAATTACGCATGCGTACGTGTGCTAGCTAAAATATGGCGCAATTTTCGTAAAATTGAATTAAGATGTTTTAGTTGTGAAAACGAATAAAATTATGAATGGGTAATATATGTGTATAAGAAAAAACAAAGTGAGATTACTCTCCGGACATTTAAAATGAGCCACAAGTCGCGTAAAATGAACTTTGGTTGCCGAAACCTTGATAGGTATGTACCCATGGATTTTTTTTTTCTTTCACGGTCGTTTTTCTATTTAACCGGTTTTCTCACAACTCTATTGAAAATCGTTGTATGATGGGTGTAAAAGACAATAACATTGATGTGATTGAGTTATTGATCTTTTTACCACCCTTGTATCATAAATAACGATTTCAATTTACATAAAATCCCATTACCTTATTATCATATCAGGGATAAATTTTATCGTTATCGATGTTTCGTATCGATATCTACTTAGAGTAGAGATAAAGGTCAGCACTCAGCACTATTGTTTCTATTTCGCGGCCATGTAAGAGGATGTAAAATAAATTTAAATTCTATAGACATCCCGGTCTGATGGTCTGCTGTTCTCCCTCCGAAGATTATTATTATGTTACAATAGGCGAGCAGCTTAATAAGAGCCTATATATGTGTTAGTGTTTTAAAGAAAAAAAAAATCGAAAAACCTAAAACCTTTTTGGTAAAAGCTTCTATTTGAAAAGAGTATGCTCAAAAAGCCAAATGCTCAAATGAATATAAAAATAAAGGATCAAAGTACTCGTCAATACGAATCAAACGAGCTCAAACTCAATGGGGTTGTGTCGTTTTATTGTGGGGTTCTTATGGCAACCTTCCAGCTCCAGCATCAGATCAGCTCCATGTCATCATAATATTGAATTTACTTGCGATATACATATGCATGCACAATTTCAGCTCAATCGGAAACCGGGAATTGAGTCAAATTTAACTTGCAAGATTTCATTACAGACAGCTTGTAATAAAACCTTGTAATATCTCATCTGTACCTGTGTACGCATTGCAGTATGGTTTAGGACATATTATGTAGGTAACTAGGTATGCATTACTTTTTTTTTTGTTATCATAAGTATGAAGCTCGTAGACGACTGTAAGCACCTAGACAAACCATTCGAGTTTAATGGTGCTAGATGATTGTTTTGTATTTTGTTTTTAAAAGGTAAATAAAAAAAAAAGTCCAAGTCCACGCTAAAGTACGCTGCACTAAATCGGATTGTTTTTGCACCATTTGTCTAGAACTATTCACGGAAGCATAGGGGAGGGGCATCAACCATTATTTTCACTTTCTCGACCCCTTTGTATGGTACGTATACGTACGTAGGATAGAGAAATTATTGTTATCGCGAAAAAAATGTTTTTCCAATTTTCGTGAAAATGTGTTCTTTATCATTAAGGATCCAGACACACGGACTGCAAGCCAGGTGCAAATTCGCAGTTTGGATATAGTCAAAGCGCAACTAACTAGGAGCGTACATTTTATTTGTTACTAGCTTTTGCCCGTGGCTTCGCCCGCGTGGTCATCGTTTTTATAACTGTCTTTGAGTGGTGCGCAAGCCGCAAGCGGTTGACGAGCGTGGATATGAGTTTTGTTCCAGATCCCTCAGGAACTTATAGGGCTATTCTGATTAGCAGTCTATGATAAATGCCCACCCCCTCAACCATCTCTGTGAAAACAGTTTCCTCGGGAACTGCATAGACTATTTTTACGGGACAAAAAGTAGCTTATGTCCTTCACAGTGACGCAGGCTACCTGCATGCCAAATTTCATCAAGATTGATCGAGGTGTTGAAGCGTGCAAAAAGTAACAAACAATCAAATACAATAATAATAGTAACGATGGTCAGGTCACGTCTCTCAGTCATGTCACGAGGATAAGAAGAATAGGATTATTAAGTTGATGTTTTGCAATTTTTATATATATTTTTTGGAAAGCTGATAAAATTAGGAACTTTATCCCGAACTTTGCACGCTTAGTGTATACAACATTTAATGAATGCGTTTTTCACACATTTGAAAATTAAATGGGCTATAACTTGAAAACCGTTGATTTCCGACCCCTAGTTAATACGGCTTTTTTTTTGTTGTAAATTAGATATAGTTTATCCCTTTAAAAGGATTACGTCGGATTTCCAATCACCTGTATTTGATTTACAAAATCAATGCCAAAGGTCGTACAGTCGCCGTCAGATATATCATAGTGGGCGAGATGTTCAAATGTTCAAATATTACTTGAATTTAATATACTTTGTACACTGGAAGATGCTATTAATATCTGAACATCTAATTTGTCAAATATCTGACCTGCAGATTTTTTAATATGTTTTGCATACACAATGACGTAAGGTTCTTTTTCCTATATTGCTACACATTGAAAAATCTGCTGCTTAAATATTTATGACAAATTAGATGTTCAGATATTAAAAGAAAATTCTAGTGTACACAATTCATTGAAATTCTACACTGCTCAGAAATATTTGGACACCTTGGATATATCTGATGTCTGTACATATATTCTTTTCAGCCCACAGTACCAGGGCACCATATCTCTTTAAGAGTACCATAGGAAATAAATATTTATTTATTTATTTCATGCAAGGTTCAAAAATTGTAACTTCATTAATACATACATCATCATTCATCATTTCAGCTCATATACGTCCCCACCGAGGGGCTCGAGCCTACCCTGAATTAGGGCGATCGGGCCTTAGTCGACCACGCGGGCCCAGTGCGGGTTGGTCGACTTCACTCACAACCTTCGAGTTTCTTCGCAGGTGTGTGCAGGTTTCCTCACGATGTTTACATACATAAATAAAAAAAATATATTATTGTTTATAGGCGTATCACTTTTCGCTCCAACTGTACTTGTTGTTTTTTCTCTATACGTTTATGAAATCGATGCGAGTTGAGATTTTTTGTTAGTTATTTTACTTCCGGTTCGAGTTAAGAACGGTTCGAGTGAGAAATAAGCTCGGGTAAGGCTCAACCGAAAACAATAAAGTATATTTTAAACAAACAAGTGTAAATTATATTATATAGCGATTATTATATAGGACCGGGCATTTGGTGACTTTATAGAGAGTTTTCGTTATAGAGAGAGAAAATAGCGTTTAAGTAAACCAACTGTACCCAAAAATATTGACGTTTCAAAGAGTGAATCGTTATATCGAGTGACGTTATACAGAGTTTACCCTGTAATTAAATTAGTAAGATACTATGCAAATAGAACCAACAATGTAGCTAAAACGACCCAGACGTGACTGCCCGCGGTAGGAAGCCAGGGAAATACAATAAAATAGAAAGTTCATATCGATGTATAGCTAAGATGTTATTATTAGCTCTTCAAAGCCTTGTATGGGCAGCTGGTGTACAAATGAAAGTAATGCGGGAAGTATCGATGCTAATATGAATGAATGTTTGTCGTGAGACATTAAAACAAATCATTTACTCGTACTTTATTTTCGAGTAACGGTTTTACTAACCTTCCGTCTGTGAGTCTAAAAAATTAATAAAAAATACCATTTATTTAATTAACCCCTTAATTTTGTTATACCGAGCTTTTTGTTATCAATTAATTACATAAATAAATTTTAATAAATACAATACAATACAAAACAATATTTTTTTAACCGCCTCCGTGGCGTATTGGTTAGCCCATTCGCTTCACACCAGGAGGTCGCGGGTTCGATTCCCGGTGGGGTCAACTTGTAAGACTCTGTTTGGTTGGTGGTAGGGCATTTTCTAAGCCCGCCTGACTAGCTACCACCATCTTATCTAAGTCTAGCCGCTAAACATCAGTGTTAACAGCATTGATGTGTTCCGGCTTGAAGATAAGATTGTTTCTCCATACAAAATGTTCTAAACCAACTGCAAAAACAACTTTACTTTTTTAACTATACATTTTTTTTACTACGGAACCCTCCTTACACGTGATCCGTCACGCACTAGATCACTTTTTTGTATTTTTTTTTCACAATTGGTAAGCCCTTGGCATCGTCTCACCTGATGGTAAGTGACGATGATGCAGAAGATGGAAGCGGGCTTACCAAGATTCCCCAACGCAATGGGGAAACTGGCTTATTTTCAAGCTGGAATACATCAATTGATATTGATGTTTGGCGGCAAGACTTACATAAGATGGTGGTAGCTAGCCAGGCGGGCTTAGAAAATGCCCTTCCACCAACCAAACCGAGTCTTCCAAAGTTAGACTTCGCCAGAAATGGAAACCGTGACCTCCTGATGTAAAGTTAATGGACTTAATCACTACGCCACGGAGGCGGTTGAAAATCTGAATAATACTACGACTACGTACAAAATCTGAGAAGTTGAACTGCAAGAGATATATACAAATTCAAGAAACTGCACCTCCATTAGGGCAAGCAAACCGCGATAGATATCGCGAATTCCTGATAAGCCCAATCTCTCTGTGAACGGAGTTATTTATACACCGTACTCTACTATGACCGTACGTTCTTCCTTATCGTGCGATCTTCGACCCGACCCGATCACTCACCTTACGGACTCCCATCCGGCTGGGGAAAGTGACGTGACATATTATGCACACGAGCTTGTAACTCTTGTAACCGAAGCCGAACTAACTGAACGCAAGATCTTATCAGAGGATAAAGTACTTGTGACAAACAAGATTTGCTGGGCGACTGGATATCTGTGTTGGAATTTGGTTACGTGCGGCCCTTTAAAAGGGCTTTACGAAAATCCTGCTGTTTTTGACAACGTCTCATAAATTACTGCAGAAAAATATGATGTTTTGCTTCTACTAATTTTGGTAGAACCGGCTTGTGATGGACCGGAAAAGGCACTCCCTTTGCAAATAGAAAATTAACTTGGAATTTGGGTACGTGCGGCCTTTTGAAAGGGCTTTATGAAAATCCTGCTGTTTTTGACAGTGGCTCATAAATTACTGCAGAAAAATGTGATGTTCTGCTTCTACTAATTTTGGTAGATCCGGCTTGTGATGGACCGGAAAAGGCACTCCCTTTGCAAATAGAAAATTAACTTGCAGACGGTGAACAATGGCCAGAACATGAAACTAGAAGAAGCGTGTTGAACATCAAATATGTCTATTTCGACACGTGCTTGTGTTGTATACCTGACACCTGCAGCCGAGCCGGTTCGGAGGGCGGAACTTGTCAAGAAATGAGACACATACTTAGTGGTTCAAGTCAAAAGCTTTATTTAATTAGAATTTTGGCACGTTTTCTTACAAGGCAGATTTTAGTTTCTTGCATGTTTGTTTCAATTGAAATGGCACGTTTTCTTATAAGGCAGATTTTAGTTTCTTGTATGTTTGTTTCAATTGAAATTTTGGCACGTTTTCTTTCAAGGCAGATTTTAGTTTCTTCTATATTTGTTTCAATTGAAATTTTGGCATGTTTTCTTGGCAGATTTTAGTTTCTTGTATGTTTGTTTCAATTGAACTTTTGGCACTTTTTCTTATAAGGCAGATTTTTGTTTCTTGTATGTTTGTTTCAGTTAAAATTTTGCACGTCTTCTTATAAGGCAGATTTTAGTTTCTCGTATGTTTGTTTCAATTAAAATTTTGGCACGTCTTCTTATAAGACAGATTTTAGTTTCTCGTATGTTTGTTTCAATTGAAATTTTGGCACGTCTTCTTATAAGGCAGATTTTAGTTTCTTCTATATTTGTTTCAATTGAAATTTTGGCATGTTTTCTTGGCAGATTTTAGTTTCTTGTATGTTTGTTTCAATTAAAATTTTGCACGTCTTCTTATAAGGCAGATTTTAGCTTCTCGTATGTTTGTTTCAATTAAAATTTTGGCACGTCTTCTTATAAGGCAGATTTTAGTTTCTCGTATGTTTGTTTCAATTGAAATTTTGGCACGTCTTCTTATAAGGCAGATTTTAGTTTCTCGTATGTTTGTTTCAATTGAAATTTTGGCACGTCTTCTTATAAGGCAGATTTTAGTTTCTCGTATGTTTGTTTCAATTGAAATTTTGGCACGTCTTCTTATAAGGCAGATTTTAGTTTCTCGTATGTTTGTTTCAATTGAAATTTTGGCACGTCTTCTTATAAGGCAGATTTTAGTTTCTCGTATGTTTGTTTCAATTGAAATTTTGGCACGTCTTCTTATAAGGCAGATTTTAGCTTCTCGTATGTTTGTTTCAATTGAAATTTTGGCACGTCTTCTTATAAGGCAGATTTTAGTTTCTCGTATGTTTGTTTCAATTGAAATTTTGGCACGACTTCTTATAAGGCAGATTTTAGCTTCTCGTATGTTTGTTTCAATTGAAATTTTGGCACGTCTTCTTATAAGGCAGATTTTAGTTTCTCGTATGTTTGTTTCAATTGAAATTTTGGCACGACTTCTTATAAGGCAGATTTTAGTTTCTCGTATGTTTGTTTCAATTGAAATTTTGGCACGTCTTCTTATAAGGCAGATTTTAGTTTCTTGTATGTTTGTTTCAATTGAAATTTTGGCACGACTTCTTATAAGGCAGATTTTAGTTTCTCGTATGTTTGTTTCAATTGAAATTTTGGCACGTCTTCTTATAAGGCAGATTTTAGTTTCTCGTATGTTTGTTTCAATTGAAATTTTGGCACGTCTTCTTATAAGGCAGATTTTAGTTTCTCGTATGTTTGTTTCAATTGAAATTTTGGCACGTCTTCTTATAAGGCAGATTTTAGTTTCTGGTATGTTTGTTTCTAATTGGATGTTAGGTTTAGTTATGGTGACCGAGTTTGTGGTAGTCAACTTCAGGCTTGTTGACAAGTTTTTTAGTATCAGCAATTAAGTTTTGTTTCAACTGACTTCCAAAAAGAGGAGTGTCTCATTTCGACTGTATGTGTTTTTTACTCGACTGCGCCGAAGGGGGGGTTATGTTGTATATTTATTTATTTCTTTAGCACGCTCCATAGTAATGGATTTTGGAGCGCGAGGTGTCGTTAGATTCATCTTGATCCGTGAGTGACATAGGATACATTTTTACCCTACTGGGCCATGAAGGAGGGGTTAAGTTTTTATGTAGTCGGTTTTTTATTTTTTATTTAATTCTTGTAGTTATTTCTATGTTTTTTACGTCGTTTATTGCTTATTTTTATATTATTCCGATTTCTGTGGTCATTAATGAACAGATTTGGAGAATTGTTTTTTATTTGAAAAATGTAGCAAAATTTTACTTGCTTGTTGCGATTGAACTCGGTTTTTTCAAGAGTGGTTTGTTTATATTTACTCTTTCTCTCTCTTTCATATCGTGTGCCACAATTGACCGTGCTATCCAAGGGATAGACGGCGTTTGCCTGGTTTTGCACTTAGCATCACACGTGGTCTCGTGTAGGGCATTTAGATTTACTAATCAGTATCAGCCTTAACGTAAAGAAGAACGCCAAAATAGGTACCCACCCACCTAATTAGACTTCCACGGATGGTAGACTTTTGCATTTTTTTAACAACAACTAACTAGTATTTCCGGGAATTTTTCTATTTATCTAGCAGTTGAGTGGGGGTATTTTTTTTATTTACAATTGGTAAGCCCTTGGCATCACGTCACCTGATGGCAAGTGACGATGATGCCGAAGATGGAAGCGGGATTACCAAGATTTCTCAAGTAATTAAATAAGTACTGCTAAACTTTGATTAAAATCTATCAAAGATGACCTGATTTTTAATAACTTTATAGTGAGAGTAAAAAGCTAGTATTTTCGGATTTTTTTCTGTTTCCCTAGCTGTTGGAAGTAATTAAATAAATATTGCTAAATTAAGGACCGGTTTTTCAATGCTCAGTTAAAAGGTCGAATAACTACCTAACGAATAGAGTTATTTAGCTGTTTGTCAGTGTGTCAGATAATTGTTCGCCTATTTTTCAATTGTCATTTATTAAATGAATAACTATTTGACCGGATATTTCAATTCTGGCAACTCAAACTTCAGAGTGGTGAAACAGATATATTGCATACTCATGCGTTAGAGCAGGACAGAAGGTTGTATTCAATTTCTGTGAATGTCTATATTTTTTTGTTGTTTTCCTTCTTTAGACACTGTGATTCAACTGGGATTTTTTGGTTATTTGTTACATATTTCGTTTTGACTTTTAAGGAATACTAAACCTAAATTTACGTTGTCTCGTACTAAATAAGTACATCGTCTTTGACGTTAACTAAATTATTGGTTTCATTGCAATAGAATCTCGATAAAGAGAGCGTTGGGCAAATTTTGCTACTGCTGAGGTTCAGTTATTCAAGAAGTAATAAACATATGAAAAATAATTATTGAAATTATAAAGAAAAATGCGGTGACAAATAGGCAAAGACAAAGAGAATGCATGGAAGAAACAAACAACCTCAAAGTCCTTACCAAATTACTTAACCAAAGAGAAAATACTACTACCTTTATATTGAACGTCAAACTATCTATCGAATAATGCACTTATCTGGCGGTCACAGCATCCGATAGATGTATTCTTCAGATAATGGAGTTATTCGACAGATAAGTCTCGAATAAACGCTATCTATCTGTATCTGACCTAAATTTTAATAATTTTACAGTCTGAGACTAAGAAGGGATGCTTGATAGTGTATGCTATGTTCTATTTTCACTGCACTTTTCTACTAATCCCATGTGTTTAAAAGAAGTCCAAATAAGAGAAAAAAAACCTATGAACCATTACTTCAGATATCTCTTTAACTTACTTTTTTCTTAGTATTTCCAACCAATAACTACTAAATGCAAGCATTTTATATCCCGTGGTTACCCACGCATGCTTACGCATAAGTAGGATTCCTAAAAAGTATGTTATTTCGCCATTCTTCTTTCTGACGTCTCTTTGTGCTTAGTACGTATACTTAAATCAGTATGGCTTTCCTTATTTGCATCTCTTTTCTCGTATATTGTAATAAACCTTTATTTCAGAATCAAATAACTTAACAAAATCTTAAATCTTATCTTAGTCATTGAGTTCATAAGTGCTTAACTAACTTAGTTATAAGTCTACTACTAACCTGACTATGGATTTTAATCTGATAATAAAAAGTTATTTTTTTTAACAAAAAAAACACAGTAACAAAGAAAACACTTTTTTATATTATACTTCTTTCTATTAATCTCGGACCACCCTGCATTGTGGTCGCGTGGGTGTCGCGATGACCTTGGATCTTGACAAATCAATGCTCACCTGACGAACAATGCTTGATAGATCCATTGTTTCTAAACGCCATGTTGCTCAGCTTCAAATCACAGATTTCTGATCTTGTGACGTAAACTTGATGATGTCACAATCTAATACTTTTAAACGAGCAATTCTTGTATATGCCACTGGGATATTGTGAAAACCGCGATATTACAATCTCACTAGTTATATTATGATATAACGGTGATTGGGAATCTGATCACAATATCACGGCCTATTCTTGTACCGCCGAATAAAACCGATGATTTGCTTGAAAATTAGTATACGGGGATTTTTGGGGGCGAAAAATCAAAATTTCCAGAGATAATTAGGAAAAATACAAAATAGCTTGAAAATAGACACGTAAAACATGAATACATGTCTTATTATTTTTTAAGAATATTCAAGCACGTATCCCACACGTTGGTAACGTCCATCTTGGTAAGTCCGCTTCCATCTTCGGCATCATCGTCACTTACCATCAGGTGAAACGATGCCAAGGGTTTATCAATTGTGGATAAAACAATCTGGCCCCAAACTAGGATTTCCTGTACTATGGAAACCACAGACTGATATACATACTTTAATACGTTTAAATACATAGATATTTAATACCTACAGCACAATAAATTGATATTTATTCTGTACTTGTATTTTGTAATTTTTGTAATTGTACAATAAAGCATATTTGATTGATTGATTGATTGATTGATTTATATACAGAGCAAGTACGAATGTTTGCACTGGGTGGTGATCGATCCCACGCAGCAGCGCTGCCACTGAACCATACTGAACCAACGGGTTAACTTTCATCTTATCATTGCACATATAAAATTTCTAGACGAACTTCAGGCGCTACTATACTAATATATACATGGTGCTTCAGGCAAAACTGCCTGAAATGGCTGCTTGAAATTCTCGTGCTTATAATATACTTGGAAAGAGCTACGCCGACAAAAGCGCGGCTCTTAAATTGTGATGATGATGATAATAATATACTTAAAATTATTATTGGACTAATTTAAACATGAATTTTTACCCGACATACAAAAAAGGAGGTTAATGTTTTCGGGGGTATCATCATCATCATCATATCAGCCGAAAATCGTCCACTGCTGGACAAAGGCCTCCGCCAAGGATTTCCACGACGACCGGTCCTGCGCTCCCCGCATCCATCGGCATCCCGCGATCTTCCCGTCGGTTCACCGCGTGGGAGGCCTGCCTACGCTACGTTTTCCGGTGTATATGTAATGTATATCTATTTCTTTAGCTGAGACTGATGCTTAAACGGCTTGATGGATTTTGAAGTGTATGGTGTCGTTAGATTCATCTTGACCCCTTGAGTGACATAGGATATATTTTTACCCGAATGCTCAAAAAAGAAGATTTTTTTTTTATGCAGCCGTGTTTAAATTTGTAATAGGGATGACGAATGCTAGTCATCTGATTTTCTTATTATTATCTGTCAAAAACTACATTTTGATGTAAAATGTTTGAAATACCTAGGCGTGACGTCATAGTTTTGCAGCGTCATTCATATATGTACTCATTTTGTGATTTTGATGAATTAAAAAACGAAGACTTGATGGAAAACAAAACGAGTAAGGTTTTCCGAAGTTTAAGTTAGGAGGGCAATTTAGTGATCAAGAGTTCATAATTTATATCTGATGCTGTCGTCATCTCTTTGCTTATTCAATAAAAGGTATCACCATGGTTTACCCTAAAAACAACTTGAGCGAGACAATTCAACCCAGGGTCAATAAAATGCAAGAAACTGCTAATGAGCCTAGCCTACCTAACCTACACAAGGAGACCACTAAGTGTTGTATGGAAATGGATTGTCAGCAGAGGTCGGTCAGTCCCTTCACCAAGATGTCATGCCCTAGGTTGATGACTGCATACCTAACTGGTTACCTTGTCTCCATAATTATTTACGACATAAAACTTATTTGATTTATTTATATCTACCTAGAGTTTATTATCTACAAAATGATTGATAGTGAAAAATAGCAATTTCTGTCAAGGATTCCTACTTGTTAATTGCAAAAAAGAATTCTTAAAAAGATTTAATTGGCTGTGCTGAAACCAGATATACAGGCTGTTTGGTTGGAACTTGAAATACTGTGGACTGATGCAGAATGGATTTTTAATTCCATCTCCTCTTTAATAGCACCGTAATTTCTTAGAACCGTGAACATCGAGAGTGAATAGGCACTAGTGAATAGCTTGCGTGCTATATCCTCGGCTGTATCGGCACTTACCATCAGGTGAGGTGCAGCCAAACGCACTTAAATTTTTAATAAAAAAATAAAATAAAAAAAGTTGCTTCGTTTTGTCCACAGCCCATCTCCACATTACCAAAGTACGAGTATATATATATTAGTACTAACATACAGTATGGATGCTCCCTGCCCCTCTCTAGATTGCGACCTCACCCCTTCGTCAGCCAGATTGATACAGATTGGTTACAGTTTGGTTGTCGAACGTATAGGATTTCGCCGCCATTTTGTTTGTTCTGTCATTCCTTTTTTGAAATGTCATTTCTGGCCCGTTGTATGAAGTGTCAAGTGACATTAGTATTCTCATTCTGGTGCAAGTAATGATATCCCATTCGACCAATTTTAACTAAAGCATCGAAAAAGCTTAGGTGAGCGATTCGTGAAAGTTTCGGGTCAAACTGTATAAAAACGAAGAGAGGTTCAACCTAGCACACAAAATATTACCTATATAATGTTGCTAGGAAACCTACCTATTCATCAAAACTCTACAAGCGGAATGCAATAAAAAACCGGTCAAGTGCGAGTCGGCCTCGCGCACCGAGGGTTCCGTACCAACCACAACTCTAGATAAGTTACCTTAAAACATCAACAAGTAAACAATGATAACAAGTAAACCTATTGATTTTAATCTTAAGAGATCAACGAAAGCGACACAATATTATTTTTCAATACTTAGCTTACTCGAGCGTCACACCAAGTTTGACACTTGTACAGAGGCCATCACATCAAGCTAGACACTCTTAGTGCGATTCTGATCCATACGCGTACGGAAAGTGTCTAGCTTGATGTGCTGGCCTCTGTACATTACCTTTTTTCATCATCATCATATTAGCCGAAGGACGTCCACTGCTGGACATAGGCCTCCCCCAAGTATCTCCACGACGACCGGTTCTGCGCTGCCCGCATCCAGCGGCTTCCCGCGACCTTCACCAGGTCATCGGTCATCATACCTTTTTTTACCTAGAGCAAAAACAAAAACTTTAAAAAGCGTTTGTTGTATCAGATTCCCTTAGAGTTTCACTGTTTGTTATTTTTATTATTTTTTAGAAAATTCGCAGAATAACATGGCCTGTGAATATTTCAACCGGCTACCGATTGGCGATTACGGTTCAAAAGACGTGGGGCACGAGAGTGCCCTCGCCAAGTCTAGCACGCCGTACCACACTTTTTTCATAGCAATTCACGATACTTTACTTTTAAACCTCCTGTACTTCGTTCTGGATGTAGGGAGTAGTCTGACTTTTTTGTTACCAATAGTACTTACTAAATCTACGTCTATCCCCAAATTACAAGTTTGTACTAACTACTAATATACTTTGCAAAATATCTCAAGTCAAAGTTCCTTTATTTTCTCAGCGACTCATTCACCTGTCAACAATATTTTGAAGTATTTCTTTGTAGATTAAAACTGGAAATTTGGTTCAAGAATAGGTTTTAGTACCCATGCAAATGTATTTCATCCCTGATGAGGAATCATAGGGGGACAGCTAAACTATAGGAGATCAAGGTTCGAAACTATTTTCTTTAATAATTATCAACGTCATATTTATCGATAATTATCAAGATAATCAAAATAATTATCACTTCGAACCCTATTGGAGATAGAGAAATACCTCCATAACAAAAGTTGTACATTGTGATGGGCTTTTTTTAAAAAAAAAATCCTCCAGAAAATACTACATTTTCTACAAAAAAAAGAGAACTTTCACCAAAAATGTTCTATAAAAATGTGCCAAGTTTTGATATTGTCGAACCACGCGCACAGTATGGTTTCCTAGTCTTTACACGACTTTAAAAAAGGATAAGGTTCTATGTTTGACTGTATATTTTATATAAGTATGTCCACCGATTTCTCCGTCAATTGTGAACCGACTTTAACAAATATACTTATATTCTAAAGAGCTTTGATTATACACAAAGCGAAAGAGTATACTCCCAAGGTGGTCCCATTGTCTCAGGGAAATCGAGGGCAACCCTAAAATTTTATAGGCACGTATTATTTGTTTCAGCATTTTCTAAAGCTATTCAAGTATTTGCGTATGGTTGTCCATCATCATCTCATGTTGATGAGTTGATGATGGAAGGTACAACTCCTTAACGGTAAGGAGTTCGAGGATAATTCTTTGAATATTATACGTAGATACGTAATTACGTAGGTACGTATAGGCCATTTTGTTGTATTCTTGCAGGTTACTCAGGTGAGCTGATGATAGAAGGTTGGACTCCCTAACTTTCATGCTGCTGATATGATGATGGAAATCACAGGACTCTGTATCGGTTAATGAAACACATGCATTGAGATATGATGATTCCTATTGGGGTTCCACGTTATCACATAGATAGCATTATCACTAAAAATTATAGTTATAAAAAAGAAAAAAATCGACTTCAAAAAGAAATTCACTCACAAGTACGAAATAATATTTTTATATATGAATACACGAAATTAACCAACTATAATGAAATCAAAGGTAGGTACGAATCAAAATAGGGGCCTACATTTTTTTTAAGTCTGTGCCAGCGAAGCCAACGATTTTAAAACATTTGATAGGTATGTAAGTAGCTGTGTGCTTTCTTTAGGTCGCTACCATGTATTTTATTTCGATGATTTCTATTGGCGAGTAGGTGATTGGGTTTAACGTTGTTAGATAGATACAATTATCACAAAAATAAAATAAAAAGTTTAAAAAACTAAAAACCCATTTTAAAAAGTAAATCCCTCAAAAGTAACAATAACGAAATCAAAGGTAGATAATTAATCAAATAAGGGGCCTACAATTTTTTTGAGTTCGGTGCCAGCAAAGCCATTGAATCTAAAAGCAAAGCCATTGAATCTTAAACATTTGATAGGTAAGTAGCTGTGTGCGTTACCGACCTCTAAAAAATTGTGGGCCCCTAATTTGATTCACACCTGCCTTTGATTTCGTTACTGTAGGTTCATCATATCAGCCGAAGGAAGTCCACTGCTGGACATAGGCCTCCCCCAAGGATCTCCACGACGACCGGCTCTGCGCTGCCCGCATCCAGCGGCTTCCCGCGACCTTCACCAGGTCATCGGTCCACCGAGTGGGAGGCCTGCCTACACTACGCTTTCCGGTGCGTGGTCGCCACTCGAGAACTTTACTGTAGGTTAATTTCGTGTATTTATATCTAATAATATTATTTCATACTAATTAATGATTTTCTTTTTGAAGTCGGTTAAATTTTTTAAATTAACAAACGTTTATTAAAAAAAATGAGTTTTTGCATTATATAGAACATTTTGCATGGAAAATCTATGGACTTTTTACATATCCAAATATATTTATTCGTAAATCCAACTGAACATCTTAAGTTGGTAGACTATCACTTCAAACTAAGAAAGTCTACTTGGTCGTGATAAATTTCCTTGTAAATTTTGATTACTTATATGTCTCACTATTTCCAATACTTTCAGATTTCCTGTAATAGCGGTTTATTGCTGGGTTATTGCATGGCTGCTGTCCGTGTGAACTGGCCTACTCTTGTTAAATGCATTCAATGATTTTTATGTATAACTTTTCGTGTCATATTGTTTTCATGTTCTAATGACATAATCTGGTTTATATTAAGGATTTAATTTTGACGTTATTAACTAATTATTGTTTATTTCTTGATTCTTCACAAATGACATTATTATTTTATGACTATCAGAGTGTAATTTGCACCTATTTTGAATAAATATATTGAATTGAATTGTGTCGATTAGCAATTTTGTACACGACGTGATTTTGTTACTTAATTTGTACGTTATTGTATGAATGTAATACCAAAGCTAAAACCACTGCAGGGAGGTAGTGTTGTGCATCAGGATTCCATAGAACGCGGAGGTGAACTGCAAGGCTGTCTGGTCACCGCGAGACCCGTGCAAAAAACAAGTAAATTCCTCGTTCACTATCTAACGATCTATCAATTTTAAACCAGTCTTGCCTTAGGTGTTTTTTTGTATCTGCTTTAATGCAAAATTGTTTCTTTAGGGTTAAAGCTTTATCTATTACACTCAACTAGTAAAATTTCATTTGCGCTGTCGAAACACTCGAATCTAAATAAATTATACTTTCTATTAAATCATACAAAAATAACCTACCATTTTTATTAAAAACTAATAACCCGGCTGCTTAAAGACATCAACCTATTTTTTGGGCAGTTGGGTAAAATGTATTCTGCCATTCAGGGGTTCAAGACGAATTTAGTGACATCTTTCCAAAATCCATTAAGCCGTTTAGACTACAGGCTCAGCCGAAGAAACAGACATACGTACATACACCCAAAAACATTACCCTCCTTTTTAGGAAGTCTGGTAAAAAAAAAGTTACTACCAAATGGGTACCACCATGGTACCAACAACGTCTTATTCTCTATATATTACGTTTTATTTTTGCCTATTGTACATAGTCGTACAATCGTTTTAACTCGTTAAATTTTAACTACCTCCATGGCGTAATGGTAACAACTAAAGATGGGCCGACTATGAGTTTGGCCGGATAGCCACAAGCCGACTATTCGGCCGTGAGCAAGCCGACTAGTCGGCCGACTAGTCGGCTTGGCCGATCATTGCTTTCGGGAACGATCGGGTGCGTTCGTGACATCGTTCGTAATGAAGCGAATGCAGCACACTGGTTTTAGCGAGTTTAGCCAATGAGAGGATCGCAAAAGTCACGTGTTGTGTTTTGTTTACGTCTTTTGCATTTCAGTTAGTTTTACTTGTTGAGGCTAAGTTTTTAGAAGTTAACAAGTGAAAAATAGTGAAAATATATACAAGTAAAGTCTGAAAGGCAGTTACTTCACTATGTCTCGGAAGAAATCGCGTGTTTGGACATTTTTTGATGAAATAGAGGATCAACCCTCAAAAGTGAAGTGCAATCAATGTCAAAGTTTGATTTCCCGTGGTGGACAGGGTAAAAAGGCGAATACTACTTCTATGGTGAACCACATCAAGTTCAAACACAGTGAGTTAACATCGCAATTAACAACTGTTATTAAGAATAGCTCCAGCATAACAGCTTCTCATTCTCCAGCGCCAAACTCATGCGAGATATCTGAGATTCAAAACAATGATAATAATGCTTGTCCAGTCCCGTCTACATCAAAATCAGTGGTCAGTAAAACTCAGAGATATCACCAACAAGACATACAAGATTCTTTTATTGTTCAGTGGGATTTGGAAGATTCTAGGTCACGAGATATAAGTATTTCTATTGGAAAAATGATCGCGCTTGACAATCAGCCACTATCTATTGTTGAAAACACTGGGTTCAAAAACCTCATGAAAACTTTAAAACCAAAATATAAAGTGCCATCTAGAAAGTATATTACCGACAGCATAATACCTGAAATATATGACAAAACTAAAACAGAGATACGTAGAGGATTGCTGGTTGCAGATGCGATTTCTGTCACGACTGACCTCTGGACCAATACTAACAATCAAGAAAGTTTCATCAGTTTTACAACTCACTGGTTTGATGAGAACTTCGAATTCAAGCACGCGGTTCTACAAATGAAACATTTCCCTGATTCACATACCGCTTTGAACATAAAAGAGTGTTTAGAGGATATACCCACCTTGTGGGACATCAACACCTCGAAGATTCACGCCATTGTAAGAGACAACGGCAGGAACGTCGTAAAAGCTATTGATGACTCGATTTTTCAAGGAGTTCCATGCTTTATACACACTACCCAACTGGCTATTAATGCAGCTCTAAAAATAAGCAGCATGGCAGAAATCCTTGCTAAATCCAGGCGTATAGTAAGTCACTTTAATCATTCTGGACCTGCGCAAACTAAACTAAAAGAATTTCAACAAGAGCTGAATATTCCTCAGCATCAACTCGTGCAAGACGTCTCCACGCGGTGGAATTCGAGCTACTATATGTTGTCACGATTGCTAGAACAAAAACACCCAATTTCTCTGTACCTCACGGAAACAAACGTCAGTTTTGAAAATCTAACCACCACCGAATGGAAACTGCTCGAGAAAAGCCTTTTGTTGCTGAAACCTTTTGAAGAGGTTACAAAAATTATAAGTTCTAGCTGCGCATCTATATCAGAGGTCATACCGCACCTGCAAACCCTAAAAAAATATCTGAGCACTTATACCGACGAAAACGAGACGGTGAATGAAATGAGAACTATATTGATTGACGAGTTAAATAAAAGATTTGATTTACAGAACAATAAACTGTTCACTCTAGCAACTTTAATTGATCCGAGGTACAAACAACAGTTTTTTGAACCGGAAAATGTTATGTCGGTAAGATCGCAGCTTTTATTAGAGGCTTTGAAAAACGACACAGATGAAAGTGACGACGACCAAGCTGCTGTCACATCTGGTGATAATAACAATGACGTTATCGATAATGCTGAATCAGTCGCACACAAAAAATTCTGGGATTGCTACGAAAATTTGGTGACAAGAAAAATTGATACTGTTGATGACGAACGCTCCAGTTATGCACACGAGCTTCGTTCTTACTGTGCTTTACCAGTGATAAGCCGTAAAGAAGACCCGTTTGCCTGGTGGTATAGGAACAGAGCCCGCTATCCAGCAATGTTCAAGATCGCGAAAAAGTATTTGTGCTGCCCAGCCAGTTCTGTATATAGTGAAAGGCTATTCTCCGAGGCTGGCAATGTCTACGAACTGAAAAGAAATCGCCTACTACCTGACCGTGCAGAAGCTTTAACTTTTCTGCACCACAATTTGCCATTAATATAACTTTATTATTAGAAAAATTACTTAGGAATCGTGATATTCATTGACACAGCTAGAGTTACAAATGAAAATATGGACATAAGTGCCTAATTTTAAGCATATTATATTTGATTACAAGTTACAACTATTACAAGTTTGTTTTGTTTTAATTCTGATAAATTCTGAATTCGTTTAGTAAGTCTTTTAGACTGTAAAAAATAGCCGACTAGTCGGCAGTATTAGCCGACTAGTCGCCGACTAGTCGCCGACTATAAAAGAGGCCGGATAGTCGGCTTCACCGACTAGTCGCCGACTAGTCGGTACATCTCTAGTAACAACCATGAGCTTCACATTAGGAGGTCGCGGGTTCGATTCCCGGCGGAGTCTACTCGTAACTTTGTTTGTATGATTTGGTTTGGTTGGTGGCAGGGCATTTTCTAAGCCCGCCTGGCTAGCTACCACCATCTGATCTAAGTCTTGCCGCCAAGCATCAATGTTAACAGCATTGATGTGTTCCAGCTTGTACATAAGATAGTTTCCCATTGCGTTGGGGAATCTTGGTAAGCCCGCTTCCATTTTCGGCATCATCGTAACTTAGCATCAAGGTGAGTGTCAAGGGCTTACCAATTATGGAAAAAAAAATCTTCTGCTCAAATTAATTTTGTCATTGTTTTAATTAAAACAAGAAAGAAAGAAATACGTTTATTGGTTCCAGTAACACCACACCAAAATACATAATACATTAGTAACAAAAGTTTAGGTAAATATTTAAAATAACGAATAGATAATCAAACTACATTATCGTTACAAATTCTACTGGCGGGCGCTGGGAAGTATTGGGTTGTGTAAGCCTTTAGCTATTTATCAAACCAGCAATCAAGTGGCACTCCCACAGACACCTACGAAGCTCGCGTTCAGTCGGAATTTTACGTATGGTGTGTTATTTGTTATCCGTCCCTTCTTTAGGTCATTGGGGCGATTCATAATGATTCAGTTACGAATATTTCACTTTTAAAAGTCTACAATTAAAGGGTGTATGAAAGTCTACAATTGAAATGTGTATAATAAATAAGTAACTGATGTTCATTGTTCTGTTCATGCTAATCCTCGATGTAAACGCACACTTAGAAAGTCGTAAAACCTGATTTGAAGGATTTTCATACTTACGCATTACGACAGTATCAGAAATAAATTATGAACTCTTGATCACTAAATCCCTCCTACTTAAATTTCGGAAAACCTCACTCGTTTTGTTTTCCATCAAGTCTTCGATTTTTAACTCACCAAAATCACAAAATGAGTACATAAATGACGCTAAAAACTATGACGTCACGCCTAGGTATTACAAACATTTTTAGAACAAAATGTCGTTTTTGACAGATGAAAAAAGTAAATCAGATGACTAGCATTCGTCATCCCTTTTCTTATCAAAAAAGCTACAAGTTCTTTTGCTACAACTTCCTTTCTTCTTTTCAGCACTTATAGTTTTAAGGATTCCGTACATCCGATAAAAAAGGAACCCTAATTATAAGATCACTTATCTGTTTGTCTGTCCGCTTGTCACACACCATTTTCTCCGTGACTACTTGACGAAAGAAGATATAATTTGATATGTATAAAGTTTGGTGGCCCAATCACAATCGTAAAGGCCAAATGAACGAATTCGGAGTTTTGTGGTAAATTTTGGGGAGCAAAGAAAAAAAAATAGATTCTCCAAATGTATGGTGTGATATAACAAACGAAAAGGTTTGTTGTGTGTGAGAGTCACAAATATATATTTTTTAAATTTTATATTGAAGAAAATTTACGAGAATTATTTTCCCGCCGTATCCAAAGTAACGAAGCCAATAAAAAAATGGTAATACAAGGCCTTGCTTATAGTTTACAGGAACACCTAAACGAAAATCCTAACATTTAACGTTCTTTCTTAAGGGAAACGAAATAGTACGGAACCCTCTCTACGCGAGCACACCCCGGACACTACATGCAACGGTCGTGAAATGACATTTCTAATAACTAATAAGAAATGACGGAGCAAATAAAATGACGGCGAAATCCTATACGTTCGAGAACCAAACTACAACTAATCTTTATCACTCTGGGTGACGAGGGGGTGAAGTCGGAATCTACAGTGCGGCAGGGAGCGTCCATACTGTATGTGTTAGTACTTATACTTACAAGGAGGCTGTCAATACGACTGTATGTTTTTTAAATGTTTGTTACGCGATACCTCCGCAGATTGTGAACAGATTTTTTTGATTTTTTTATTCGATAGAGAATGCTGTCTGGTTGATCCCATATAAATTTTATCAAAATCGGATAAGGCGGTAATATTGCAGATTTTCGTTATTTTTGACGTCAATTACTCCTAAACGATAGAAAACCCGAAGTTTATAAAAATACCCTCATTGTTGATGATGTTCCTTAAATTCAAAAGCTATTAGAAACACGATTGAGCAGTTTTGGCTCGATAGAAAAAATCACAAAGATATAGGTCTACACCGTTACTTTCAACTCAAGTTATGACTAATATTTTGAGTATTAATAAAAAAAAATATACAACAATATTTGTTATGATAATATAAAGTGGGTAATGTTATTATTTTTTATACTTCATTGTAGTTTTTTAAATGAAACGAAAAACTATTGAAAAAGTGAAAAATGTGGTTTCTTTCTGTACTCTTCACGCGTAAGGAAAAAGACAGAGACAACTGTTCCAATCAATGCCTCGCCTTAAGTACTTTTTAAAAAAAAAACAAAAATGAAAAATGGTATACTAAGTTGTTACGATTGAAGTCGGTTTTTTAAACATGTTTAGAATTTTTATGGCTATTGGTTTTTCTTTCGAATTCCGTTTTTTTTTTCCAAGCATTCGGTGGCACCGGTGGCGAGAGTTGCTAAAGTTGTCACTCACTTGCTATTCATGAACTGAATAACCTAAATCGTTTTAGGTTGATTTGAATAATAGCGATTTAATTTGTATTGCTCTATGTTTGGTATGTAATTGTTAATTCATATATACGTAGGAAATATTGGTACCTTTTGCCTCAAAAGATAACGTCGTAGATAATGACTCTTGAGCAATACTGTGTTGTCTTTGTAAAATTACCTCCAAGGGAGTGTTGTGTGGTTAGTCAATGCTAACAAATAAGTGCGTTTGTTTAATTTAAGTGCTCATCTAAGATTCAATGTAGTTAATTAGGTCTCCTTATTTGTACATTAACTGCCACATCATTTCATGTAGGTACCTTAACCCCACATTTTTAGGTTTCCATACACCCAAGTGTGATCAACTTAATCATATTACTAAGCCTCCGCTGTTCGTCTGTCAGTCCGTCCATCCTGTCTGTCAGTGGGCTATATTTCATGAAACGTAATAGGTAGATGGTTGAAATTGTCACAGAAGACCTCTATTGCCGCTATAATTAAAAAAAGGAGGGCTCCCATAAAAAAAAACATGTTTTTAAAGGCTTTTTTGTTTTTGCTCTATCGTTAAAAAAGTTATATATACAAGCATAAACTTGGAGTGGTTATAGTACTTATCCTAAAGTACAACAAATAATAAAAGCTGGCCAAGTTTGAGTCTAAACTAAATAAAAAAAACCGGTAAAGTGTGATTCAGTATCGCGCACAAAGTTTGAATGTTTTTTTTTATTGAATAGGAAAAGTATGTGTCGTTGTTGGTGCAATTCAAATTTTATCACAATCGGTGTAGTAACAAGTGGCACTAAAGAAAATATATTTTTTTTTATATGACAACTCCTGTCATTATGTTGTTACAAATTGTGTAGTAAACAAATATAAAATGCACTGAAAATATACACGGAGCGTTTTACTCCCCAAGAACATTGAATAGACGTGTCAATATTTTAACGGAATAATTAATTCATCAGTGATAAAAACACAACGTGAATTTCGTCGACGGTTTCCCCACTGTCCGGCACCAATTGGTCGCACAATTGGACGCTTTGACACATCGAAGAAGCAACTGGCTCAATATTGGATAGACCTTAGTCTGGCGGACCAAGAACAGATCGTTCAGCCAAAAATATCGATGCTGTGCGTGAAGATGTGGAAGAGTGTCCAGAAACATCAACGAGGCGACATGCCCCGCAATTGGGCATTTCCACGCGGACTGCAGCGTATTTTGAGGAAAGACTTGAAGATGCTCCCGTATAAAACTCAGGTGACTCATCAGCTACTGCCAACTGACCACCGAGCTCGTCTAAAGTACAGCCAGCGCGTCATAAACCTCAAACTTGAAGAGGATATTTTTCTTCAAAATTGGTTATGAGTGACGAAGCGCATTTCCATCTCCGGTCATATCAATAAGCAGAATACTCGGTTCTGGGGCATTGATAATCCACTCATTATTCAAGAAACACCTTTACACCCACTAAAAGTTACTTAATGGTGTGGCATCTGTGTTGAAAGAGTGACCCTATATTTTCGAAGACGCTGCAGACAATGCGATAACTGTCACTGGCGAACGCTACAGAACCATGTTACGTGAGTTCTTGATACCCAGTTAACAAGACGGCGGGCGCCACGGCACACACAGCGTGCGACACTATGGACTTAGTGAGGGACGCTTTTCCAGGCCGTGTTATGTCTCGTTTTGGCGATTTGCCTTGGCCTGCAAGATCACCCGATCTGACCAGTCCAGACTTCTTTCATTGGGGTTATTTGAAAACTCGGGTGTATGTGAACAAGCCATAGAGGTCTCGCAGCCCTAAAAGAAAACATTCATCAAGAAATAAGGAACACCGCAGGAAGTGTTGCGGCAAGTTATGGAAAGTTTCATAAATAGGGCTCCCAAATGTGCATAAACTCTGGAGATCACCATTTAAAAGACATCATATTCAAATCCTAATGGTACGAAATTTAATGGCACAAATATATATATGTACCCGTGATATTGTGAAAACCGCGATATTACAATCTCACTAGTTAGATTATGATATAACGGTAAATTGTGAATCGAATCACAATATCACGGCCTATTGTTGTACCTCCGAATAAAACCGATGATTTCTTCTGCTGCGAAGCACTCTGCTCTTTGACTGTTAAATCAATCAAACCTGACCGAACCTAACATCGCTCGCTTCGCGAGCTCATTTATTTGTGGTTTTTCATTACGCTTAGTGTTATTGTAATGTCACTAGTGAGCTTACAATGTGTCTAGTGAAATTGTAAACAATATGTTACAGTTCACAATCTCGCGAAATAAATCCCGTTAGATTATAATCTAACGGAATTGACAATCTTCACAATCTCGCGAAATAAATCCCGTTAGATTATAATCTAACGGAATTGACAATCTTACGGTGACATATAATAAAACTAATTCTAGTTTTCTAATTTACTAAAGATGTTATAGCTAAACTAAATAGGGTCATATTTTGGGAAATTAACAAAAACTCGAAAAAACTCAGCAAAATTGTACTTGGCTTTGCGGTCGATTTTTAACGTTTCCATTAACCTGTTTTCTTAGTAAACACGTTAATCACTGGTTTCACATGAAAATTATGGCAATTAAGTGTAAATAAGGGCGTCTGTCAGTCAGGGCAAAGGAATGATAAATAGCTGTGACATAACAGCCATAATTATAAGGATTAGCATACCTACCTGTGGAGTGATTTATCTCCCAGAGAAAGTCGGTTGGCGCCTTTACTACGGTGTTGTGGTTTGTTATGGAATTTGATACTTAATAATTTGTTTTGCAACTGGTATTTGATTAATTTTGTGGTTACTTCACTCGCCAAAGCTTTTTACCCGACTACGGCAAAGCCAAAAGATAGGGTTATGATTTGAGCAATCAGTGTAAATTAGATATGACATGTATGTGTGTATTTACGTATGTTCCACCGTAACGCTTAAATTACTGAGTAAATTGAGGTGTCAATCGATTCGTACATCTTATCTTTTCCTGTAGGTGTCTTAAGAGACGTCTTAGGGACCGACCTGTATCGACATAGCTCACAGAATCGCTAAACTTAAGTGGCAGGGGGCGAGGCACATAGCTCGTAGAACAGTATGGCCGATGGGGTAGTAAAGTTCTCGAGTGACGACTGCGCACCGGCCGCTGGATGCGGGCAGTGCAGAACCGGTCGTCATGAAAATCTTTGGGGTGGCTTTTGTCGAGCAGTAAACGTCTTACGGCTGATATAATGATAGCTATTGGTTAGCAAGCAAATTTTTTTTTTTAACCGACTCCCAAAAAGGAGGAGGTTTACAATTTGACTCTACGTTTTTTTTTGTGTTTGTGTTACGCAATATCTTCGCAGATTGTGGACTGGTTTTCTTAATTCTTTTTTATTCGATAGGGTATGCTCGCGAGTTGGTCCCATATAAATTTTATCAAAATCGGTGTAGTACTTTATTAGAAAATTAACAAAAACCAAAAATTTACTAAGTTGTTGCGATGGAAGTCGGTTTTTTAACGTAGCGTTTTCAATTACTATTTTCAACCGACTTCAAAAAAGGAGGGACTTCTCAATTCGACAACATGTTTTTTTTACTGGTTGTTACATGATAGCTTCGCAGATTGTGAACCGATATGCTGTCAGGTTAATCCCTTATAAATTTTATTAAAATCGGTGCAATACTTTTTAGGAAATTAACAAAAACCAAAAAATGTAGCAAAACCCGACTACGAAAAAGGAGGGCTATGTTTTTAACGTTTTTAGCGTTTCCAATTATATGAAGGGTGGTTATGGTCAATTATTATAATAATAATACGCAGCATACAACATTGTTGCAGACTTACAGTTGTAACTACCAGCAATGGGCGTATTGCTTCACTTGCCACCATATTATACCGAACCGTGGAAAGCTTTATCTTACAACACAGAACAGCACTTATAATGAATAGCCTTTGTAAGCACTGGGCGTTCACAAATTATATTTTCCACTTTCTTTTTACTGGAAGTACCTAATAGTTTTACCTATTAGGTTCAAATCCAGACGGCCAATGTACCAATGAGTTTTTCGAAACTTACGTACATATACTCACCGATTGCTTTAACGGTGAAGGAAAACATCATGAGGAAACCTGCACACACCTGCGAACAAACTCGAAGGTTGTGTGTGAAGTCGACCAACCCGCACTGGGCCCGCGTGGTCGACTAAGGCCCGATCGCCCTAATCCAGGGTAGGCTCGAGCCCCTCGGTGAGGACGTATATGAGCTGATATGATGACATATTAGTTTATTTCTCCTATTAATTTTTGACCCCCGACGCAGAGTCGTGTTATTAAATATTATTATTATACACAAATTATCAATTTTTCCTTTACTTGTACTGTGAGACCATGCTTCTCGCAAAACATGATTTTCAGTCAATGCGAAGTACTCTATAGGTCTATATACACGGCAGTGTGTCAGCCAAGTTCGAAAAGTAAAGGGCGACACCGGCCGAGAGTTATATTACACCAAGCATGTCAAACATGCGGCCCTTTGTACGTTTGCCCACGGCCCGATCCAATTTTAAGAACAGCCTCCTGATGCGGCTCGCGAGCATAGTATATATTATATTAGTACTAACGAACAGTATGGACACTGAATGCCGTTCTCTACATTCTACCTCACCCCCCTGTCACACAGATTGGTTCAAGTTTGGTTATCGATCGAAATGGATGAGTTAAATTACCGCACACCGACCGCTTATTAAATCCAAATTTGGTAACTGTTAATTTTACTGGTGATGTATTCACATAGTGATAAAGGCAGTAAAAAAAAAACGAGACCTACAGTACTTAACCTTAGTTTTCGAGAATTAAAAAACGTTCGCATTTCCTGTTACACATTTCCGTCCCATTTCACGAAATCACTCCCACAAATTGCAGGAAAGCGAGAGCAAAGATGTTACACATCAAAAAAGGTATTCAGATTTAACTAAACAGATATTCTTTAGATGAAAAGCAACACAAAAAGCCAGTTCATTATTTCGTATTTTGTCACACTTGGTCGTTCACCCCAGTATTACACGACTAAATCTAAGAACAATCAGTTTGTATAAATCTCGTTCTAGCTAGTTGTATATTCATTTAGAACAGTTTAAATGGAGTTTAGTATGTTCGTTCGTTCGTCCACGTCGTCGTTTTTTACCTTATTTATTTAAAAAATGATTGTTCGTAATTGAAACACTAATTTGATAAGATGTTGTGAAAATATGATATAAGTTGTATAGAAATTAGAGATGAAACGGATATTCGGTTACTATCCGGTATCCGGCCTATCCGGCCATATTTTACTATCCGTCCGGAACCGGATAACAGGACACTATCCGGTTCGGCCGGATACCGGATTTTAAAAAATACGCAATAATAAATTTAGTCAAATAATTTATTTATACTTATTTAATACTTTACAAAAACTAGCACAGAATTTTTATTTGACAACATAGAAAATTAATTTAATTAATTAGTACTCGTACTGCACTAAGGGCAAATTATGGTGAATGAATACTTATTTCTCTGCATTAAGAGGCAACAAGCGGTTCCGCTTGTTTTCATAAACAAGGCCAGCTTCAGAAAACTGTCTTTCGTTGTACGAAAAGACCCGAATTCGACCGAGTCCGCCTAATCGTTTGTGCGCCACCTACACAAGCTCGCTTCTTGCGATGCACCAAACGGCAATGTTCGTCCGGATATCCGGTTATCCGGCCTGATAGTTGGCCGGATATCCGGTATCCGGTCAAACCACTATCCGTTTCATCTCTAATAGAAATATCTAGAGATGTGATATTATAGAAAGTGATCACGGAATAATAGATTGAGATTGACTGTTTTACCGACAAAAACAACGACCAGCGCTCGTGTAGCTCTATGTATATTTGAAGAATAATTGTATTCATGTAAGTTACCTACCTAATGCCTATCTACCAAGTAGCCACTGTTGATTGTTACATGCAGTCAATATCTAACAAACCAATGCCGCCGGTGTTTCAGCCCTACCTGCATTTATGCCTATAGATACGTCAGTTGTTTATGTGTATATCATTTCTCGCTCGTTTGTATAAAGTGTCCGGGGTGATATTTTTCAAGTCAAAAAGCGCGCGAACGATGAATGCCTTGTGGAAGGAAGCGCGGGTAACCTGCACCGCTCTTGCAGTAAAGTATTACATAAACCATTTTGAGTCACTTTCGACATACTTGCGATTTTGTGTGTCTTGTATGTAAGGCCTTACTAGAGTCCTAATTATTATAAATATACCTTTTACCATTTCTGGGACGTCTGAAAATCACTATTTTTACGACTCACTCACTGATTCGCTGACTGACTCACTCATCAAAATAATAGAATTTGGCATCGAGGTAGGTTATTTGACGTATACAAAGGAAACATTTAAAAAACGGCTAAATGTGAATCGTACTCGCTCACCAAGGGTGCTGTATCACCACCACTACTCAGAAAAATATATAGACCACTTCTAGGTAACTTATAAACTTGATATTTGGCATCGAGATAATATGTCGACTGAATAAAGAGAGAAAATAAATAGTAGTATTTTACAAAAATTAATGATGCCAAGTTACAAAAATTAATGATGACAAGCACAGAACATAACAAAGTTTATTTTAAGCAATTGAAAACCGATGTACGTTCTCTATTATTTGGAGAATTTCAAGATAAATATTTCAATTAGAATAGAAGTCCCGTAGCAATATTTTAAGAAACTGTAGAACTTGCTACCATTTAGATTTTCGTAAATTTTTTTGTATTGCACTTGGCTTCCTTTCACATTTAATTATGTTTCGTTGGAATTTTGATTTACTTGCGAGAGATGATTGATTTTTTAAATTTTAACAGCTCTAAGGGATATTTAGTATTTGATATTATACTCGTAATTTCAACTTTATACCTCTACGCATTCCTGAGAAAAAGGGCCTTGACAGACGGTCAGACAGACGGACAACGAAGTGGTCCTATAAGAGTTGCGTTTTGAGGTACGGAACCATAAGAACGGTGTCGGGGTTTTTAAAAATTTTAATTTATTGTTTTTAACTACCTATTCCTTCGAATCCTGTTTACTATTTGCGTGTAATCATTTCTTTTTTTTTTGCAGTGTTCAAGTTCGTGATGTAAATGGGATTGGTTTGGACCTTTTTAAACTGTGGCACTTGACCGTATTCCATGTCGCGAAATGTACCCTTATCATATTCGCTTTGCGTAGTAGCGTGTACCTTCCCATTTTCATCGCTCGTGGATTATTAACCTAATCCATCGTACAGTGCTTAGTCTAACCATTCATTAGACGATTCAAGCTTTTTATAGGTTATCATTATCAACAATGACTTTATATTACTGGCGTAAGGACCCGGCCAACGCGCGCTACTAATGCTCCCAGCGAATTGGTGCGAAAATAGAAAGTTTCACACACTCGCTACTCAGTCGTCAGCCGGAAATTGTGGAGTGCGGTGGAAAGATATTCCATGTAAAAATGCCTTATTGTGTTGTTAGAGGCTGTAAAAATCATAAAACGAAGGATAAAACGAAACATGGGATATCGTATCATCGGCAAGTAACCTTACGTTGTACTTTTTCCTTTAAATAAATTAAATAAACGCATTTATAAAGCGAAAATTCTACCGAGGTCCTTTTAGCGTGGCACTGACGTCAACTCTCGCCCACGCTAGTTCGTGTGAGTTATGTCAGATGGCGCTACTTTTTGCTTGTATGAAGAAAATCTGAGTAAAATATAGGTGTCCATCTCCGCGACCGGGTTGAAATCGTGCAACAGACAACCCTATAGAGTTGTTGACTCCATCAAAAACAAATTATGAATTATGGTAAACTGTCGGGGCCACTTTTTTTGGCACGTAATAAAGTTTCGCCATTCTTGGTCTAGAGGGCATTAGGATATCATGTTAACTTTTTGGTTACGAAAAAAGACCTGAAAACATATGTATTCTATTTATTATGTACTAGCTTTTTCCCGCGGCTTCGCCCGCGTGGACCTCGTTTTTATGACTGTCTTTAAGGGTGATTAGTAAATTATGTCGTTTCCCACCTCCTCAACCATCTCTGTGCAAAAAATTACAACAATCAATTGTTCCGTTGCGATGTAAAATAAATTAACCATAAAAGGAGTATTTTTTAGTTCCCTCAGGAACTGCATCAGATTATGCTACTTTCCCGGGATAAAAAGTAGCCTATGTCCTACCCCGTGACACAGGCTACCTGCATGCAAACTTTTGACAAGATTGGTTTAAGTTTAGAAGCGTGAAAAGGTAACAAACAAACACATTTTCACATTTATAATATTCATCATCATCATATCAGCCACAAATCGTCCACTGCTGAACAAAGGCCTCCCCCAAGGATTTCCACGACAACCGGTTCTGCGCTGCCCGCATAATCGCTAAACTGAACTGCTGCGATAACTCTAGAGCTTTAAAATTAAAATGTGTATTTTTTGCCATTAAAAATTATTGAGTTGAAAATAACCTATTTCATGGGTTTAAAGCCACCATGCTCTCAAAGTATCTAAACAATATGCACTTATTTCATCATATCAGCCACAAATCGTCCACTGCTGGACAAAGGCCTCCCCCAAGGATTTCCACGACGACCGGTCCTGCGCTGCCCGCATCCATCGGCTTCCCGCGACCTTTACCAGGTCATCGGTCCACCGCGTGGGAGGCCTGCCTACGCTACGTTTTCCGGTGCGCGGTCGCCACTCGAGAACTTTACTGCCCCATCGGCCATCTGTTCTACGAGCTATGTGCCCTGCCCACTGCCACTTCAGTTTAGCGATTCTGTGAGCTATGTCGGTTACTTTAGTTCTCCTGCGGATCTCCTCGTTTCTGATTCGATCACGCAGAGAAACTCCGAGCATAGCACGCTCCATTGCCCTTTGGGTGACCTTGAGCCTTCTTATGAGGCCCATAGTAAGCGACCATGTCTCAGTTCCGTAAGTCATCACTGGCAACACACACTGGTCAAAGACCTTAGTCTTGAGACACTGCGGTATTTGGGACGTGAAGATATTGCGAAGCTTCCCGAACGCTGCCCAGCCGAGTTGGATTCGTCGATTGATCTCTTTCTTGAAGTTGGACCTGCCTAGCTGGACTGTTTGTCCCAGGTATACATATTCGTCAACAACTTCCAGTGTAGAGTCTCCAACCTTTAGAGGAGTGGGTGCGACACGGACATTTAACATTATTTTCGTCTTGTCCATGTTCATTTTAAGACCCACTTGTTGAGAGACCTTACTGAGGCCATCGAGCATTGTGCTTAGGTCTTCCATAGTCTCAGCCATGACCACGATATCGTCAGCGAATCGGAGGTGGGATATGTACTCGCCGTTGATATTGATGCCGAGTCCACCCCAGTCCAGAAGCTTAAAAACATCTTCCAGGGCGGCGGTGAACAGTTTCGGAGATATAACGTCTCCCTGTCTCACCCCTCGCTGCAACTGGATAGGTTTCGAGTTCTGGTCCTGGAGGCGAACCGACATGGTGGCGTTTTCATACAGACACTTCAACACCTCGATGTATCGATGGTCAATTTGGCACCGCTGGAGAGATTGTAGCACAGCCCAGGTTTCGACTGAATCAAAGGCCTTCTCATAGTCCACAAACGCCAAGCATAGTGGCTGATTGTACTCTTCGGTCTTCTGTATAATCTGCCGCAGCGTATGTATGTGGTCTATGGTACTAAAGCCTTTTCGGAAACCGGCTTGTTCGGGAGGCTGGAAGTCGTCAAACCTGCGTGCGAGACGATTCGTAATGACTCTCGAAAACAGTTTGTAGACATGGCTCAGAAGTGAGATGGGTCTGTAGTTCTTCAGCAGAGTGTTGTCACCCTTTTTGAAGAAAAGCACGACCACACTTCTGTGCCATGCCTTAGGCGTTTGTCCCTCGAGTATAAGGGAATTAAATAACTTCTGAAGAGCTTTAAGTACCGGTGTTCCACCTGCTTTCAGAAGTTCAGCCGTAATTCCATCATCACCCGGTGCCTTGTTGTTCTTGAGCTGTTTGAGAGCCATTCTAATCTCGTACAGGCTGACGTCCGGGATATCTTCGGTATAGTGTCGGGTTAGTCTGGCTCTTGGGTCTTCAGCCAGATCGCTGACAGGCAAACGTGTGGTCTTGTACAATTGTCCATAGAACTTCTCAACTTCTTCCAGCAACTCAGTCTTAGACGATATGGTCCTGCCGTCCTCAGTCTTCAGCTTGGTCAGTTGGCTTTGTCCAACAGACAGATCTCTCGCGAACACTTTTGAGCCTTTGTTGTGCTCAATCGCCTCTTTAATACAATTTGTATTATATTGGCGTAAATCGCGAGTTAGGGACTTAGAGATCTGCCTGTTTAGTTGCCGATACTGAGTAGCGTCTTCAGAGGACTGCAAAACCAATCTGCGTCTTTCTTCCATGAGGTTGCTGGTGAAGTCGGAGATTTTTTTGGTTCTGTTTGAACGGCGAGTTTTAAAAATCTTAGACCCGACCGTTTGAACAATTTCCACGAACCTGTCATTATAATCGTCCACATTCTCGCAGTCTCCTAGGCATTCGAAACGATTGTGCAACTCGAGCTGAAAGCTCTCGGGGTTTTGGAGCTGGATGGGCGCTGGTCGGAGCGTAGACTTCATCAGTCGACATCTTTCTAGCTTGGTCTTTAGATTCAATGTGCCTCTGACCATCCGGTGATCGCTTCCTGTTTTGACTGAATTGATCACGGAGACATCATTGAATATTTGCTTCCTTGTCGACAAGATGAAGTCTATCTCGTTTTTTGTTACGCCATTGGGATGCAACCATGTCCACTTCCGCTGTTTTGACTTTTTAAAGAAGGAGTTCATCATAAAGAGGCTCTCCTTCTCCATAAAGTCGGCCAGCATCTGGCCACGTGCATTTCTTACTCCATATCCAAATTGCCCCACTCTCAGCTCACCATCGCTTCGTTTGCCCAGTTTCGCGTTAAAGTCCCCCATAACAACGGTATAATGGGTCCTGGTGCTATGTAAGGCTGTAGAGATGTCTTCATACATAGTCTCTACCTCGTCGTCGGAGTGTTCCGTTGTCGGCGCGTATACCTGTATGACCTTCATCGAATACCGTTTGGTGATTCTGAGTATAAGGTATGCTACCCTTGTCGAAACGCTCACGATTTGGACCACATTGTTAATGAGGGACTTGTGGACGAGAAACCCGACACCACCCTGGGACTGTTGGTCGCCCTCCCGGAAATAGAGCAGGTTTCCGGATTTAAGGATCATGGTGTCCTCTCCCTCTCTTCGGACTTCACATAAACCTACGATATCCCACCGTAACCTGCTCAATACTTCTTCGAGTTCTGCAAGTTTCTCGTCAGTCCGCAGTGTGCGCGTGTTGTAAGTTGCCAGGGCCAAAGGTCGTTGGGGTTGGTAGCCTGGCATCTGCCGGGGATTCTTCGCACCCCCTACCCCGCCGTTACCATGACTGCTACCGGAGCCAGGAATAGCGGGGCTGCCGGGGACTAGGGGCCGTTTTCTGGGTTTGAAATTCATAGGGGGGGTTTTGCCGTAATCGCCACGCTTGGCAGGCGGGTTGGCGCTCGCAGTTTGATTGCAGGTGTGTTGCAATGCACGGAAAGACGCTGCTGCCCATCCTCCGGTTTTAAGTCCCTTAGTCGCCTCTTACGACACCCATTGGAAGAGATGGGATGGTCCTATTCTTAGCCGGGAACCATACGGACTAATTTTATAATATTAGTAAAGATAAATTACTGACTTTGCTTGCTTTTTGTGACAACGTTAACACTATATTTTTGTTCAAATTAATGTAGTCTGCCTTGAATACATAGAGTATGACAAAGTATTTGATAATCGATCTAATGATCGCTTGATCTGACGCCAGATAGCGTCTGAGACCAGTGAGTGGGCCGTTTTGTGGCCCAATTGAGAGAGACTTTGCATTCCTTTGAATCTGTGAATTACTTGTAGATTTTCAAAAAACAAATATCCATGTTTTATTTAATGTAAATTAAGAACGTCGGTGGCGTTACGGCTGGGGCTGCCGCCTCCTGTCCGGGAGGTCGTGGTTCGATTCCCGACACTTACCAATGTGATTTCGAATTTAGATTTGATATGTACGTTTATCCGACGCTCTTACGGTGAAGGAAAACATCGTGAGGAAACCTGCACACGCCTGCGAAGAAACTCGCAGGTTGTGTGTGAAGTCGACCAACCCGCACTGGGCCCGCGTGGTTGACTAAGGCCCGATCGCCCTAATTCAGGGTAGGCTCGAGCCCCTCGGTGGGGACGTATATGAGCTGATATAATGAAACTACAGTTAAAAAAATAAGATTTTGACGAATTGAGAACCTCTTCCTTTTTTGAGAACGGTTAATGAGTATTCGGTGAAATGAAAGCGTCAGTTCAAATCGAATTCTTTAGTTTTATTTAGACTATCAGAACCCGGCAGACGGTGTTTTGCCCACCACTTCGTTCCCGCTTTATTCCCTATCCCGCTGGAATTTCGCAAAATCCGACCTTATTCCTTGTCTGCATCATGAAGGGAACCTCTAAGCAAAATTTCAGCTTTTTAGGTCCAAAGGTTGTTGATAATCAGAAGTCAGTGAGTCATGAGTGAGTCAGGACTTTTTTGCAGCTTTAAAAACCTGTAGAAGGTTCTCAGGAAGCCTGGATCGAGGAGTTCGACTAATATAGACATGTAAATCCTTATTACTAATATTATAAATGTGTTTGTTTGTATCTTACCTTCTCACGCTTCAACATCTCGACCAATGTTGATGAAATTTGGAATGCTCAGGTAGCATAGTCACAATGAAGGACATAAGCTACTTTTATCCCGTGAAAATAGCATAGTCCGATGCAGTTCCTGAGGAAACGGAAAAAAATCTCTTTCTTTGGTTAACTTCTTTAACATCGCAACGGAACGATGGCTTGTTGTGATTTTTAACACAGAGATGGCTGAGGGGGTGGAAAATGTCATATTTGACTAATTAGCATATCCTGACGTAGTTCGCGAGGGATCTGGGGAAAACTTATTTCCACGCACGCGTACGTCGGCGTTTCAACGGAGCAATGGATTGAAGTGATTTTGTTTGTATAGAATTGGTTGAGGGGGTGGGAAGTGACATAGACTTCTAATTAGAATAGCCCGATACAGTTCCTGAGGGACCTGGAGAAAACCCATGTACGCGCTCGCGAGCCGCTTGCACCACTCATCTTCAAAGACAGTCGTATAAACGATATCCACGCGGGCGAAGCCACGGGCAGAAGCTAGTTTAAGATAAAACCCAATTATGCCCAAGGCTGCATTCTTCAATTAAACCTACACCAAATTAATAAACAATTTTGTGAACGTGTCACGTGAAGTCATGTGTCAGTGGTTGACACGACAGGATTTATTTACGATCAACAAATTATTATAACTGCAAGTACAGGCGGATAAGCATACGGGTCTACGGGTAGTTATTATAAATGATAATTATCATGTTGCTCGTAATGAAGTGGCAAGTGCCGCCAATTGGCGTTTAGACTCAATGTCAACAGATGATAGAAAGATTAACTTGAGGTGAAGTTAGTCTGTAAATAGTTGTACTGAAATATTGTGTGTGTGTGTGTGTGTGTGTGTGTGTGTGGTTGTGTGTGGTGTGTGTGTGTGTGTAAAGCGACGCGGTAAAAATAAAGGAGTAAACTCTCTAAGGGCCCAAGAAACTGTAACGTTTATTGATGGTTTTAAACTCAATAATTTTGAACAAAAAAAAGCCGTCTTCAAACAGAAAACTTAGGTTCGATTTCTCTGGGATGCCATCATCAGATCATGGTACGACCATTGGGATATCTCCTTTCTAACAAAAAAATAATCATCAAATTCGGTTCATAAACGATTAAGTTTTCCGCGAACACACACATAAAAAAACAATATAATAATTATACGGTCGGAATGAGAAACCTTCTCCTTTTTTGAAGTCGCTTAAAACAAATATTTATTAATTGTAGTAATTGGACGAAAGATAAGGCAAAACTGAAACCGGAATCATGAAATCAATATTTTTTTTTATTTATTTAATTATTCCATTTCAAAAATGATACATTACATAGTAAGCGCAACAGATACATGATTCTAATTTCAATAATGAAAAAATAATTTAAAGTCTTACAGATTACATCTCCTATACATATACTAAGCATTTCTAATACTTGTGTTATAGGTATAGAAGACACTTCCCATTTGATTAAGTCAAAATTTAACATAGTGCGCAGTAAATTAATAGTTTTCAAAATTACAGTTTAATATGCAAATGCTCTGTTTAAAGTTTTACCTCTACGATTCATTATCTCCTGCTATGGTACCCAATGATAAGTGAAGTTCTTTAGTCATTCTAAATAATTTCATATCTTGCAAGTGTCTATTGCTCTATGATTAATTTAACCAAAAGTAATATGCACACCAAAAATAATATGATACCTTATAGAGAATAATTATAAATTCATTTATTATAATAGATTTTAGGTTTAACCATAGTTCTCAGAGAGAGACAACTGAAGATGTGCGCCAACTTGTATGTATTTTAATTAATATCTCAATATTCCCATTAGATGAGGTACAGGTAATATTACCACTGTAAACTAGAGATTATGAGGAACTAATCGACACGAGTTTCATTAATATACGCTTTACGTTTCTGGCGGGCCTATACCTCATATAAAAAAAAAAAAAATCTTTAACTGCCCAGAAATTGTAACAACCCTTAACGTGCCTTAACGTCCGTTGCAAAGCTAGTAACTGATAGTAAGCCGCCTATCTACGGCTTATCGACTGCCATCTAGCGAGCACCGGCACCAACGACTTGACGTGCCTCATGGAACACGGAAACGGCCGAGAGATAAAACCCACTAACAGTCAAACTTATCCAGGTAATAACCGTGCTTCTGGTCAGTTAACCACTCGCAAAGTATATATATTAGTACTAACACACAGTATGGACACTCCCTGCCGCTCTCTAGATTCCGACCTCACCCCCTAGTCACCCAGATTGATACAGATTGGTTGTAGTTTGGTTCTCGAACGTTTGGGATTTCGCCGTGTATTTGATTGCCCCGTCATTTGTTTTAGAAATCTCATTTCACGACCGTTTGTATGCAGTGTCCAGGGTGTGCCGCGCGACTGTTAAGGTTGGTGTCACAGAACTATCCGGAAGACCCGTACGGGCCGCCCGAATACGGATAGCTGTGAAACGATGAATGTGCAGCGAGGCGTTAGCGTGAGAGTGTACAGGAGTCGGGTGCGTCTCGTACGGGTCGAGAGAAATCCGCTTCGCTGCGAAACTATGTTCTAGCGCCTCCAGGTGGCCCCAGGTGTGTCGCCCGTGTAAGGGCGACCCGTACGTGTCTCCCGCGGAGAGCTGTGAAACAAGCCTAACTGCTCAAAATATTTAAATATAATAGGAAGAGTTTTTATAGGCACTGTGCATTATAGTATGTACATTATAGAGCGTTGGTGGCGTAATGGCAAGGGCCGCTACCTCCTGTCCGGGAGGTCGTGGTTCGAATCCTGCCACGTACCAACTTGTTTTCAAATTTCGATATTATATGTACGTTTATCCGACGCTCTTACGGTGAAGGTATACATCGTGAGGAAACCTGCACACGCCTGCGAAGAAACTCAAAGGTTGTGTGTGAAGTCGACCAACCCACACTGGGCCCGCGTGGTCGACTAAGGCCCGATAGCCCTAATTCAGGGTAGGCTCGAGCCCCTCGGTAGGGACGTATATGAGCTGATATGAAGTGTATTATAGCTGGCTGTATTGCAAATTGATGAAGAAACCACTTAAGAGTCTACATTAATGAGTCTAAACAAAATAAATAAGTGAGTAATTGAAATGCCAATCAAATTCTTTGCGAAACAATAAGAAATGAATTATTATTGCACTTACAATGCGTCGGTCAAATCACGAAAAGGCGTATCCAACAAATTGGCGAATATGAGTTCTTTACACCATGGCATTGAAAAATGTACATTTAGTTACGTCACGAAAAGTTGTAAATGTATTCCTATCCTAGGAGCAAGTACTGACTGTTACAAAGAGCCCTAAATACATTTTCATACTTCAATTTTTCCTCACGAAGAGACGAATGCAGTTACGACTGTTTGTTAAAAAAAAAAAATCCTATCAATTTAGATACGTCTATTTGTCACTTACGCATAATCTGTACGAACTTGCACTTCGACAATTAATGCGACACGTTTTCTCTTGCCAAGTGATAAAAAAATAATAAAAATAATAAAACAGTGGATTTAGAACTTAAATTAGTGTTCTTGTGTTCCCTTAGTAGTGCGCTATTGATTAAGTATACAGTTTTTTGGTATTTAAAATGTTAAACAAAAGTTTAGCATTTTATGGTTATAAATACCTACTTAGAATTTCTTATAAAAAAAACTTATTATTTACTGTTCTTCTGACAAACAAGACGTTTCATAGATAGCACTAGGTTTTTATTTGTATTATAATAATTGTTATAATCATTGTCACAATTCCATTCTACATGCCTCCAGTGTGGTTGTTTTTTGTATGTAGTGCATTTGGAAACCACTTAGTCTTGTCCTAACAATCATTTTGCAAACATAATATTGACATAAAACTATGCTAAACATAATAAAGAAGACTCATATACTTCATTTTTGTGACAAAGACTACTTTACTTCCCATGAAACCATCCCTGCAATCAACTTTGACAATGAACACATTATATTTTGCGAATTTTCAACATGTACCGAGGAAATATTCAGTTCATTCGTTGCTCTTGCCTGCTGTGCTGTGATCATTTTAATGATTGTGATTCAACGTGTGAAAACCATTTTTCATCGGGTTCCATCAAACTGTGTGCTTGCTTACTAGCTTTGGAGTTAACTACTACCAGTAGTTTGGAGACTTACCAACAGATATGTGAGTTTATTTCCTGCACTAACCCTGTCTTGGCAACCTGTTTTGCCTGAATCTGCTTTTTATGTGATATTCATTTTGTGGTTACTGCTGAACAATACTGTTTGAACCACAAACAAACAGAAAGAGAAGCATTAGAGCAGGATTTAATTTAAGAGCCTCTCACTGACTGTGAAGACCTAATGGATGAAGATAATATTTTGAATATGTGAAATTAAACTACTGTTTTGTTAAATGTTCTTGACAAATCACCTAGCATTTTAAGGCACGGTGGCTCGCAAACAGCGCAGTCTTTATTTTGCGAATATCTTGGTTGCATGAACGTAATAACTTCTAACTGCTCAGACTGTTCTTTACCATTATGTTCAGAACACCTTTCTGTTCATATTACTTCGTGTCGCCATATCATAAATCCTCAAGCTGAGCATTTATTACCAGAAGACTTTGTAGTTGATGGTGCCCCAAGAGAGAATGTACAAGTGAAATCGAAAAGAGTTAATAAATTTAAGCAGGCAAAAAGTCTGCGACAGCTTAGAAAAGGATACATATCTCCTTATACAAAAAATAGTACCAGAAAAAGAAGCAGGTATCTTGAATACTGTGCCATATATGGCAATAATTGCTACTTAAAGAAGATCATCGTGAAAATATTTTACTAGATTATTACTCAACTGGAAATCTTTCATTACAAAGGGAATTTATCGCAAGCTTCGTTGAAAAAAAGCCAGTTGCAAGGCGAACCACTGCAACAGAATTGCGACTATAGTTTACTTTGAATTTCTACCTGCCATTGAAAGACAAAAAGCACAAGGTTTGCAAAAAATGTTTTTAAATACATTAGGAATCAGTGAAAAATATTTTCCAACTTCCTTAGAAAAGCTCAAAGATACAGGAGTATTAGAAAATGACCGATGAGTTGGTAGACAGGGATTATATGTAACTGAAGACGCTAAGAAACAAGTTGAAACTCAAGCACACTTAAATAGATACCCTAGCGTTGAATCGCACTATTGTAGAAAAGATAGCTCCAAAAAATATCTACACCCTGATCTTACATTGCGCAAAATGTATTCCATGTTCTCAGATGAATATGAAACTAAAGTTTTTTATTTTATAGGAGGGTTTTCAAGGAAATGTACTTATCCATTCACAGGCCAAACAAAGACCAGTGTGATCTATGTGTAACCTACAGAGAAGGTACAACGGAAGTAAAAGAAAAACTGCGGGATAAGTACATGCAGCATATTTCTGAAAAAGAAGAAGTAAGAAAATTAAGACTGATTGTAAGAACGAATCTTCAGACACCATTCATTGTGCTTCCTTTGATCTTCAACAGGTAATATACCTGCCTCAAAGTAATGAAAGTGCTATATTTCATAAAAGACGCTTAGCAAATTTCAACTTTACTATAAACGACCTTAACTCTAAAGAGTGCACATGCAATTTATGGCATGAGTCTATAAGTAATAGAGGTGCTTCAGTAATAATTACAGCTGTATATAATTTCTTAGCTCATTATGTTACACAAAGAGTAAAGAAAGTTTACTTATTTTGTGATGGGTGTCAAGGCCAAACCAAAAATTCAGTAATGGCATCTATGCTCTTATACTTTGTGATGCATTCCGAATCAGTTGAAGAAATAAGCTTGAGCTTTTTTGCCCTTCTCATGGCCAGAGTGAGGGTGACTCTGTACACAGTGCGGTCTCTTATACTATGTCGAAAGCAGGAAATATTTATGTTCCTAGTCAGTTAGTGTTATAAGACTTATACGCAATAATCCATATAATTTCAAAGAATACAATTACAACAATTTATTGAATTTCAAAGAGTTTTCACATCAAATTAAGATCCTTCAGCTGCGTAAAGATGATCAAAAAGGAGATACTGTAAAATGAACCAAAGTGATAGAATATCGAGTAGTAAAAAGTAGACCTGGAACTTTATTTAAAAAAAAGCCATTTGGAAAAAGATCAATCACAGTAAAACTACCAAATTTCAAACACTTTAGAACACTTTAGAACTAGATTGATCCTGTTAACAAATCTGTTAACGAAAAAAGAATTACTAAAGAAAAATATAAAGATCTTTTAGCTATGTGTAAGAGAGACACTCCTATTATAAGAAACCAAGAACATGTAATGTATTATAAAACATTGCCGCATGAATAAGACAATACTTGTTCTTGTGTTTTTGATTAGTTTTGGAAATATTTCACTAATTTTTAAAATATGAATAAGCCTTTTTTAATAGTTTTGTATTGATTATGTTGTAAGTGAATAAATACGTAAATTGAGTAAACACAACATACTTTTTTTTCAATTTACTTCGACTTTTACCAGGCGTAAATGACGTATATTTAGAAATGTTACACCACAAATAGGCGTAAGTGGATCCCTTTACAAAAAAATTAAAATATCTTTTGATCTAACCAAGGCACAGTCAAACCATTAGCAATAACATTAAAAGGATAAAATTTACTTTATAACCAAGCCTCAAAATCTTCAAAATGTATAAAAAAACAAACTGGTATAAGCACTAAACTCATCCGTGTTTTCTTTAATTCGCTCTCCTGTAAAGTTGTGAAAACACGGTTAGGCCTTTTCGTGATTTGACCGACGAATGATGTTAAGATACAGTTCAGTGATTCAAACGATACACTGAGTGGTGACGCAAGGAAAACTCACTGTGAACCTCGACTGAATATGTTATGTTAAAAAAAAAAACAATTAATGTTTAAGTGAAACAGATTGAAAGAACAATAAGCATTCAGATAATTGGAAACGACATGTTGATGTTTCTTTATAATAAATACAACATAAATGTGAGACGGTTAAATTGTGATACGAAAACATTTCCCTGTTAGTAACACAATTAGTTATATGATGAATGATTAAGACGGTAATATTACAGATTTTCATTATTTTTGACGTCAATTACTGCTAAACGATAGAAAACCGAAGGTTGAAAAAAAATACCCTTATTGTTGATGATGTTCCTTAAAGTTGGCTTGATAGAAAAAAAATTTCAATGCTCAATCAATGCTGTCAACATTGATGTTTGGCGGCAAGACTTAGATAAGATGGTGGTAGCTAGCCAGGCGGGCTTAGAAAATGCTCTACCACCAACCAAACCGAGTCTTACAAAGTTAGACCCCGCCGGGAATCGAACCCGCGACCTCCAAGTGTGAAGCGAATGGACTAATCATTACGCCATGCAGGCGGTTAAAAAATTCTTTATAAAAATTAAAATAAAAAGAAAAATTAAAAATTCGGACGGATTTTCTTGGATTTTTTAAAATTTATCTTTCGTTTCTTATTTCCCTCTAGTCGGGGGACTTTAAAAAGTTATTATATCCTCTTTCAATTACGTTTTAACACAAAAATGTTTCATAAGGAAATTAAATACGTCACATAAATAAATAATCACCGTGCTTTCTCTCTCTCTCTCAAGCAGATCGACAACGCGAAAAACAACTCTTATACTTATAGGATTCTAGCTGTTTCCCGCGGCTTCACCCGCGTGGACCACGTTTCTATGACTTTTCGAGGGTGCGCAGTGCGCGAGCCGCAAGCGGCTCGCGAGCGTGGTAAAAAGTAGTCTATGTCTTAATACAGGTCCTAATCTGGCTACCTACCAAATTTCAGCCAAATCCGTTCAGTAGTTTTTGCGGGAAAGCGTAACAGACAGACAGAGTTACTTTCGCATTTATAATATTAGTAGGAGTAGGGATTAGTAGGGATAAGGAACAATTCCCTATAGAGATGGTCAAAATTTGCTCTATGCCTTTAATGACATAGTAGATGAAATTTGGTAGTACTTACTAACATTTTAGGATATACAGGTGTAAAAAATTGGTGTAGGACCCGTTAACTGGGGGTTCTCCTCATCATACTGAACAACTTTCCCCAAGAAACACATAGTCAGTTCTCAAAAAAAAAGACGTGTGGCACTCGGGGACTGCCGCGGTAAAGCTATTGCATAGCATTTTTTATCAACTTATGCAATTATAATTATTTGTTTATTTTTATTTATGCAGTATTTACTAGTACCTTATAGTCCTTACGGCGCGGGATGTTTATGTAATAAATTAACACTAAAAAGTTAAATCATCATCGTCACCGTCACCGCCACCGCCACCGCGCCCGCCATCGCGACCGCCATCGTGACCACCATCGCGACCACCATCGCGACCACCATCGCGACCGCCATTGCGACCACCATCACGACCACCATCACCACCACCATCACGACCTGCATCACCACCACCATCATCATCATCATGATGGATAGATAGATGGCACTGTAGAACGCGGGGTGTCAGGTTTTTTCATTACGAAATTTCTTGATTTGGTCCCCTCAAATCCCGCGATAAAAGCTATACAATAGCTTAAAAATTTGGACCCTTCATACTAAAATGCACGAAATTGGTCGATCAGCTGATCGATTTGTATGAAGAGTAAACATTTTTTTTTGCCATTTCAGCAAACTCGTAGAACAAATGTTGTTCAGTATGATGAGTGGAAGCCCCAGTTAACGGGACCTACACCAATTTTTAGCTTAGAAAGTAGTGTCGTAGTATTACGATAGGTATGGCTTATGGAATTTATAAGCACACACTTGAAGCACAGTATTACAACAAAGCGGCTTACAGTAGTGTAACGAATGTACTTACGCAGATCAACGGAAGGGTACTTGCAGCGGGCGGTGTGGCACGGCCTGGAAAACTCCTACACCAATTTTTAGCTTATAAAGTAGTGTCGTAGTATTACGATAGGTATGGCTTACTTTAGCGCAACGCCTTTGATGTCGCACGTTGCGCCACCGACGTAGGTACTGGTTCATACTAGCCTAAAGTCAACCTGGCAAACTCGCGGAGTTTGTCAGGCTGTGCCCCGCCGCCCGCTGCCCCGCAAGTACCCTTCCGTTGCTCTGCGTAAGTTCATTCTTTGCGCTACTGTAAGCCGCTGTATTGTAATACTGTGGTAGTGAACCTACCTATTAGTTATTGAAGTTGTATATTATCCTCAATCCACTCTATATCACATTGTGGTTTGCTGCCATTGTAACATCAAGGAAACTGTGATGTAGAGAGCTATTGGATCTGCTCAGTGCTACACGCCATCGCGTCGCTTAGCGTTTTCCTTGTCCAAGCTATCAGGGAGCGACACTCCAGTAACTCGTTTATGGCGGTAATATTACAGAGTTTCATTATTTTTGACGTCAATTACTCCTAAACGATAGAAAACCCAAGGTTGAAAAAAAATACCCTTATTGTTGATGATGTTCCTTAAAGTTAAAAGCTATTAGAAACACGATTGAGAAATTTTGGCTCGATAGAAAAAAATCCCAAAGATAGGTCTACACCGTTACTTTTAACTCTAGTTATGACTTATATAAAGTGATTAATGTTATTATTTTTTATACTTTCATTGTAGTTTTTGATTGAAACGAAAAACCATTGAAAAAGTGAAAAAGTGTTGTTATTTTCTTTACGATTTACACCTAGAGAAAAAGACAGAGACTACTGTTCCAATCAATACCACGCCTTAATACTATTGTGCTAAAGCGTGTTCGAAATTTGTTTTTATTTTTTTATCAGGTCGTTAAACAATTAGTGTTGTGATGGCCTAAGGTGAAACAAGATTAAAGGCCTTGCAAGCGTTAACAGAGTAAAAGTGGGTAAATGAAGTGATTTCGATGTGGGTGGTCTATCTTTTAATCACCCGCCAATAAAACGTGCAAGTATCGGTGGTCCTTCGTGCCGCAGTCATGAACCAATCGTAAAGGTACAGCTAATTGCAAGGTTTATGATTGCAATTGTTTTTGCATGCATAATTTGTTGTCTCTAACTTTCTATTACTCTGTATAACTTCAAGCACAGTATTACGATGTGGCTTACAGTAGCGCAACGCCTTTGATGTCGCACGATGCCGTCACGGTGTAGGTAACTAGCAGTGCTAGCCTGTAGCTCGCCTGGCAAACTCGCGGAGTTTGTCAGGCTGTGCCCCGCCGCCCGCTGCCCCGCAAAAGTACCCTTCCGTTGCTCTGCGTAAGTACATTCGTTGCACTTAAGCCGCTATATTGTAATACTATGGTTCAAGTGTGTGCTTAATTCTTATCAAAGGTATCTACGTTGCATTATATGTTTAAGTAAACTAAAGAATCAAACGGAGGTAATTGGAAAAGAGTGCTAATAATAAGTAACCTAACCGATTAAAGTTTTTTTTATTAAAAATTTATGTGCGTTTGGCTGCACCTCACCTGATGTTAAGTGCCGACGCAGCCGAGGATGTAACACGCAAGCTCAAATAGTGGCTATTCCCTCTCGTCTTGAAGATTCCTAGATTAAACGAATTGGAGAATACAGGCAGAGAATTCCACTCCTAGGCCGTTCGCATAATGAACGCTCCTAAATTATAAAAATCTGGTAATACTGCTCGCATAATGAACGAAGAAACGAATGACTTCGTGAGTAAAGGTGGAACATTAACGACAAAGGGGTAAAATCGCCCGAGTAAAAACTTAAAACCCGACTGCATAGAAAAAAAATTTCGCGGCAAAGTTTTGTGTTGCAAGCAGCCAGTTTCATGTTTTTATTTCAAACAAACCAGTTGAATCGAACTGTTGTCTGTCTCGCTCATCGCATCGCGAGTGCGTGTGACATAACATTGTTTTCTTAAAAAAACAATGTTTTACGTAACGTTAGTAGGTTATGTATGTAACGGATGTTTTTGGTGAGGCTGTGAATGGCTGGGCATCGAACCCCGTCCCTTCACACGGTGCACGCCATTAATAATTCTGTGTTTACGGATATATGGAGCGCTGAAGATATAAACGGCGTTTCTGATTACTTAGGGCTTGGGCACAAACCACGTGAGGTTCGATAGGGGGGTCACGAATATATCACGACAGATCACTTTGGGGGAGAGGGGGTATATAAAGAGACCTCACGTGTATTTTTCTACAATGAACGAACAAAGAAAAAAATCTACTACATGAGTAGATAGTTTTTCTCGGTTTCATTAAAAATAAATCTTCACTTGTTAAATACTTCAAAATAGCGAGTCTATTTTAAGAAATTTTGGCGCGCGTGGCCTTTATCGCGCTTGACCCTGCCAGCTATATACAAGAGGTACTATTAATCATCAAATTAGGTTGAATTAAAAAAATACACGTGAAGTTGTGAGGGGTAGGGTGGTAGCCAAGAACCTCACCAAATATCATCAGGAGGGAGGAGGGGGTCAAAAAGTAACCGAAAAAACCTCGCGTGATTTGTGCACGCAAGCCCTTACGTGTTCTCTTTCCGCAACTCAAAATGTTATAAATAGAAAATGTTATAAAAAGTTCCATATGCATACCGATACATACGTTATTCGAAAGAGTATACTGTAGGTACCACTCATTTGCATTGAGACATCACTGTTTTGAGGTTTTAGACATCCTGATACAAAATAGCAAATAAAAAAACAAAGGGTTCCGTCCGTACCATCATACTAAATGGCACTAGGTTCTTCACGTTAAAAAAAACCAGTTTTTTGTATGGAGACTCACTTTTTCTAAGTTTTAGTAGTTGTTGTTATAGCGGCAACAGCAATACATCATCTGTGAAAATTTCTATTAACTAGCAATCACGGTTCATGAAAGATTTTGGGTGCGAATGTGAACCCTAAAAAAGAAACCCTTACTATTTTATCATGTCCGTCTGTCTGTCGTGCTTGTGTAAAAGGGGAATGGATATTTTTTTTTGGTTCCTACCCCGTCTATTAGTTAAATAAGTCTCATAAGATGAATTAAAGGTTTCTTTGATCTCTTTTTAGGGTTCCTTACCTAAAAAGGAAAAAAAGAACCCTTACACTTCGTTGTCCTCTCGCTTTCCCATAGAAGTAGTTCTTTTTGACTGCACCCTCTCGTCTATAAGATCTACAGTTACCTAATAAAATTTGTACTGTAGGTACATGTTTTTAAGACGCTAATTAAAAACATCTATTTCGTCTAAAAAGTGCATTTCATACGAGTAAGAGGCGCAGAGTAAAAATACGTAGTTGTATTTGTTTGCTCCCCCTCGTGTTTTTAAATGCAGAAGTTATGTGCAGTGCCTGCTTTCTAACAACATATTTTGATAAAGCGTTGCGTTCCAAAGTTACAGGTAGCTCAGGATATCCTGAGACAGTTTTTAAGTAATAACTCCGGAACCCTATTCTACACTATACGTCGTTCAGCACTCACTTGGCAGATTTTTTTGTTTAAATAGTAAATAAACAATGAAATAACTCAAAAAATAAATTAAATAAATAGTAAAGTGGCTCGAATAATAAATATGTTGGATAACTGCTGCACGTGGTCGTTTTATAAGTAACTTTTTATATAGCAGGGAAGATACGTTACAGACCCAATACAATTATGATTTGGTGTTAGGTTAATAATAACAATATAAGCAGGGCCCCTTTCTTGCCCCGGTATCTCATTTCCCCCCCCCACCCCCCTCTACTTCCTAAAATATTTGAAGAATTATCTTCCAACTCTTAACCGTTAAGGAGTTGAACCTTCCATCATCAGCTCATCAAAACAAGATTATGACTATCTGACGCAAATACTTCAATACCTTTAGAAAATACGTAAAACAGTTTAATAACATAGTAATACGTGCCTATAAAATTTTAAGGTTGCTCTTGATTTCCCTGGGATCCCTTCATCAGATCCTGACTTGTTGACAATATGACCACCTCGGGAGTAATACTCCTTCGAATAACAAAATAATTTTGAAATTCGATTCACAGTCTGCATAACAAACTTATGATGAATACATGCAGTCGAATTGGGAGCCTCCTCCTTTTTTGAAGTCGGTTAAAAATAAATAAGAAACATCCAATGTATAAATTATAGTGTTTTGGCTCTCTATTGGCGGTCTTCGCAGCTGTCTCCGCATTTAGAAATTTCACTATTTATTTATACTAAACCCTAAAATAGTATGCGGAAGGGAGCGAGGATTCAACATTTTTTAATAGAACTAGCGTAGAAAGTATTTGGGACGAATTTGGGAAGACTCTTTTGGCACCAACGCAACGGTAGCCTGGATTAAAGTTACAGGAAACTGTTGAATGCTCACATTCTGTCTGAAGTGTGAATAATGTATGACATTTTTGTAATCAGCAATGCGAGTAAACTGGCGTAGGTTCCTATGTGAATAATGGATAACATTTTCGTAATCAGCAATGCCGCGTAGGTACCTATGTGAATAATGGATAACATTTTCGTAATCAGCAATGCGAGTAAACTGGCGTAGGTACCTATGTGAATAATGGATAACATTTTCGCAATCAACAATGCTAGTAAACTGGCGTAGGTACCTATGTGAATAATTGATAACATTTTCGCAATCAGTAATGCGAGTAAACTGGCGTAGGTACCTATGTGAATAATGGATAACATTTTCGCAATCAGTAATGCGAGTAAACTGGCGTAGGTACCTATGTGAATAATGGATAACATTTTCGGAATCAGCAATGCGAGTAAACTGTTATAGGTGCCTACTTACTTTGTGGAGAATTAGATTGTAGATCAGACCTTCGGAGTTATTGACTTTGTGTGTGGGTGACCTTTCGGAGATTTTGACTTATAGGGAATGGATGTGGAAAGAAATGGACATATCGAACCACAAGACATGTGGGAAATGAGACGTCCACAGCCGTACCGGATAATTCCATGTTATGTATGTAGTCAAAAGTGGATTCAATTTCTTATATTTACTTTCAAGTGACCGAGTAATGAAAGTATAGTCGTCGTAAAAATAAAAGTTTTTCTATTTTTACTCAAAATGTGTTCTGCATCACTAGTAAAAACAAACAAAAACATATTTGCCAAAAAAAAGTTCGTCCTTCCATCACGTTTTCCTCGCCGCTAAACCAATGGTCCGATTGAAATCAAATTTTGAAATTAGGTAAGAGTTTTATGATAATTTGTCAATCGATTCTGAGCAACGTTTAGCGGGGTTGCCATTTAAAGGTAGGTGCCATAGCAAAAAATCTCAAAAATGGCTGTTACGATTTTAATGAAACTTAATGAAATAAATAATTATTTTCAATGTACTATCAAGTGGCAGTATTGGTTATTCTGGCAAAATTCTTTATATAAAAAAGCTACCATACTACAAAAAACGATAAATACAAAAAATTCAAATAGGGCTATACCGATTTTGATGAAACTTTGCAAGCAGCAACTATTAATATAAATGGTAGTATTTATTGATCTGGAACTTTGATCTGGACTTTTTTTAATGCCAAGCCCCCATGTAACAGCAATCTTTTATTGAAATTGTTCTTATAATTCAACCCGCCTCATAAACTACCTATTTAAAACGTTTCATTTTCAACCGACTTCCAAAAAGGAGGAGGTTCTCAATTCGCCTGTATGTTTTTTTATATGTTTGTTACGCGATATCTTCGCAGATTTTGAACCGATTTTCACAGCTTCTTTTTTTATTTAGTAGAATATGCTCCCGAGTTGGTCCCATATAAATTTTATATAAAACGGCGTAAATTTTTTTTTAGAAAATTAACATAAACCAAAAACAGTTATGCAAAATTGTGGTAAGTTGTTGCAATGGAATTGGTTTTTAACGTGTTCAGCGTTTCCAATTGTTTGTAGTTTTGACGTACTGATCGATGTACTTTTTTTGCGAGATAGTAAGTGCAGTGGTTCTGTACAATTTATTTGTTTACCTTTAAGTTAAACATTCTTCACTCTTCTGTATCAAAAACAGAAAAATAATTCATGACTCTCAATAATCAGATAGCATATTTTATATCGAGGGACTAAACGGAGCCATAATATACCAGAGGTGGTTTGTAATTTAATATACCAATGAAACCGAGAGTATATTATGTTGGCGTTTAGTCTCGAGGTGCAAACTGTACTTTTCACTTTGAGTGCGAGAAAAATAGGAAATTTAGTACAAGAACTAATATTATTTTAAGTGTATATTTTGTCTAATAAAGAGTTTACAAACAAACAAAACATTTAATAAATATTACTTAACAAAATTTTAAAACACATGGTGCCACCTTCTTTGCGGAAAACCCATGGAATTAAAACTCGTCAACATTTTCGCAATGAAGATGGTCCACACTCCACAGATAAAAATATAATTTTACTGGCTGTTTGAGTTTGTCTATGACATAGACTCTATGTCATCATATCAGCTCATATACGTCCCCACCGAGGGGTCCGAGCCTACCCTGAATTAGGGCGATCGGGCCTTCGTCGACCACGCTGGCCCAGTGCGGGTTGGTCGACTTCACACACAATCTGCGAGTTTCTCCGTGTTCAGGTTTCCTCACGGCGTTTTCCTTCACCGCAAAAGCGTCGGATAAACGTACATATGAAATATAAATTCGAAATCACATTGGTACGTGGCAGGATTCGAACCACGACGCTCTACGTCTATGTCACATGAAGGAAATTAAAAACTAATTACTTTACACTCCCTAGAGACTAATGTGGTCACTTTGGTCCCGCGTCGTAGGGCTATATTGGCGTACTTTTAGAGCATGAGAAGTGAAAATACATTTTTTAACATTTATCTATGAAACACGTTTTTAAATTACACAGCATTCGGACAAATCGATTGGCAATCTTTTTCGGTAATGGAAAACGTGATACTGGTTAAAGAAGAAGCTATGCTTTTATACCAAACAATTGATACTTTTTTGTAGGACCTACATACCTGGAAGAAAAGTTGTCTTGGGTGAGCTTATAGGGTTCCCTACCTAAAAGGTAAAAACTAAATCATTATAGGATCACTCGTTTGTCTGTCTGTCCGTTCGTCTGTCACAGTCAATTTTCTCGGAAACTACTTGACCGATTGAGTTGAATTTTGGTATACATATGTAAGTCGGTGACCCAAACACGGACGTGTAACGTAAATAAATGAACATGAAACATTTTTTAAAGGTTTTCAAAATATAGTGTGTGACATATCAAATAAAAGGGCTTATTGTACGAATCTCAAATATATTTTATTTATAATTTTAAGATAAATAGTTTTGAAGTTATTTAAGAAAATAGGTGACAATTGACCATTCCCCTTTTATCTCCGATACTACTGGGCCTAAAATCTTGAAAAAAACACGGTTTATGAGATTGAATGCATAGATTACAGAAAAATTTATGAGAAAATCTAAACTCTTTCCGTTCCCACAGGAAAAGTGACATTTCTAAAGTCCAGAATAAGTAGACCCCTATTTACAAAAAACAAAGTATGTACTGAGAGGTCTTGTTCTGTTGGTAGTTAAAGTTTTGGTGCGGAACCCTGTTTGAGTGACCATGAGTTGCACTTGGCCGGTTTTTTACTTAGGTTGACGAGTGTTTGCAACATATTCATATTTTATTTTAAAGGTTCGTATTGCCATCCTATTCCAAAAACTTTATATTCACATTACCTATTCACAAATTTAAGATATTCATGATTTTCATTTTGTCAGTGACGGACGTGACTAGCTGTGTGCTGAGTCCTCAATCGACAAATTTTGGTGGAATTTATTATACTCCATCGTTTATTCAGTTCACAACGTTTTATACACTTCAATATGGGCTTTAGATGATAAGATAGCCCAAAATTTCACTAATCAGTGCCTATGTAAAATGATAAGAAGGCTCAAAAATTTTAAACGCTTATTCTTAATTGAGACAATAAGTAATCAGTGTTTATGGCAAATTATAAGATAGTCCAAAATTTTACAACGCTTATTCTCAATTGAGACATAAAGTAATCAGTGCCTATGGCAAATGATAATATAGCCCAAAAATTTCACAAGGCTTATTCTCAATTGAGACAATAAGTAATCAGTGCCATGAAAAATGACATAGCCCAAAATTTTCAACGCTTATTCTCAATTGAGACGTTAAGTAATCAATGCGCCTATCCTTAATTGAGACATTAAGTAACCATTGCCTTCGGCAAATGATAAGATAGCCCAAAAAAATAAAACGCTTATTCTCAATTGAGACATTAATTAATCAGTGCCTCTCTGGCAAATGATAAGGTAGCTCAAATTTTTTAAAACGCTTTTTCTTAATTGAGACATTAAGTAATCAATGCGCCTATTTTTAATTGAGACATTTAGTAACCATTGCCTATGGCAAATGATAAGATAACCCAAAATTTTACAACGCTTATTCTCAATTGAGACATTAAGAGCCCGCTGGAGTTCATAAATCCCATACAAACGTAGGCTTTGATTCATTTGTTAACCAAACAACCGATTTTGAAAAAAAAAATATCGATAATCGGATGACGTATCTGTGTCTGTAACGCATTACTTTTTTGAAAAACGAAACAGGAATCCATTATTAATCAACAAACTTGTTTTTAAGGTAAAAGACGGAAAACAAGTTTATTGGGTATTAAATGGAAACCTGTTTCGTTTTTCAAAAATGTATTGCGATACCGACACAGCTATACGTCATCCGATTATCGATATAAAATTATTTCAACATCGGTTCTTTTGTTAACAGATGAATCAAAGACTACGTTTGTATGGGATTTATGAACTCCAGCGGGCTCTTAAGTTATCAGTGCCTCTGGCAAATGATCTACTTCTACCCGGGCTATTTGACACAGAATGACCCTAACAATTAAATAAAAAAATAAAAGTATGACTGCATAAAACATTACCCCTTTTTTGGGCAGTCGGTTAAAAATGTATCCTACCTATGTCACTCACGAGATCAAGACAAATCTAACGATACTTCGCACTCCAAAATTCATTAAACCGTTTAGTTTAGGCTAAAATCCCATACATACATACATTCATTACCCTCCTTTTTGGGCAGTCGGGTAAAAACAAAGCCCGCTGGACCATATAAGTCGCAATGAGGTTAACGGCGTACGTGTGATGCACCCATGGGTTTCACGGCACCAAGCACACGTTCCGTGCCATGGTTGTGCCATAGACTTAGTATGCGATGCCCGTTTTGAGTAGTAAACTATTTTATTCGAGCGTACAAAGAAACGTTTATGTTATTGTTTGATAGTATAAATAAAGTATAAAACTGGCCAAGTGCGAGTCGGTAGGGTTTCGTAGTCTTTTCAAAAAATAAATTTATATTAAAAAATATATATTTGCAGTTGATAAAAGAACATTTTGTATGGAAAATCTATGAACTTTTTCAAATCGAACTGCACACCTTAAGTTGTTCGACTATTATTCCTAAACTAAAAATTCTACTTAGCCTTGATAGTTTTCCTTTTAAATTGGTAATATGTCATATAGGTTAGTTGTAGAATGTACACTTTATACTCTAGAAAAAAAATATTTTTAAAGCTTCATATTTCACAAACTGATCGTGATCTCTTAATCTAAAAATGGTTTTAGCAAACCGTTGGTGGTTTTGAATGACCTATTCAACGATACCTGACACGATAGACGTCAACAAAAAAATCGCCCCCTCTTTTTACATGTAGGGGAATAACCCTATTTTTTTTTTCTCATGATTATATTGTACCACTTTGTCGGCGTGATTAATATGTATGCCCATGCCATTTTTCGTCCTCAATTAAATGGATTCATCTCTATTCAATATTTTTGTTCTCAAATTGATAGATCTGTCATCGAATTGATAGATCTGTCATCAAATTGATAGATCTGTCATTAAAAAATACGTGTGGCACTCGGGGACTGCCGCTGTAAAGCTATTGCGTGGTAACAAATCGAAAACTAGGGGGTAATCGGTCAAGGTCTTTTCAAGGTCAAGGTCAGGGTCAATTCAATCCCAAAGATCCATAATAATTGGTAAAAAATCAAAAACTAGGGGGTAATCGGTCAAAAACAATAAATAAATGAGCGAGCGAAGCGAGCGATG